>CM038645.1:30011309-30123809 GCA_021554675.1 Leuciscus idus | reverse complement strand
GAGATTACCGTATGGACAGGAGGAGAAGCTCGCGGGCAATCAGGGGGACGTGGAGGCAAAATGACAAAGTAATTAATCAGAATACTTGGCAAAAGTTTCTCCTGCTCCTAGCTCATGGACACCTCCTACTCACACTCTCCGTCTCTGCGAGATTCGGAAGGGAATGATTCAGATTTCTCTCGGCACAGCTACTAGAAGACAGACGGGTTGCTCACGTCACATCTACGTCGTCGAGCTCAGTGTGAGTCTGCGCAGTACGCTCAGCCATCACGAAGTGAGAGCTTCTACTTGACTTCACTTTTCTCCGTTGAAACCTATGGGGTCGCTGTGTCCAGTTTATATACTGTCTATGTGCCCTAGGAGGCCACCCCCAAGCCACGCCTACCGGTAAGAGAGTGTAACAACAAGGCTAGGCTACTAGTGAGTCTCCGTGACGAGTCGAGCAGGACGAGGCTGAGGGGAGCGGGAGAACGGCGAGCAGGACGAGGCTGAGGGGCGCGGGAGAACGGCGAGCAGGACGAGGCTGAGGGGCGCGGGAGAACGGCGAGCAGGACGAGGCTGAGGGGCGCGGGAGAACGGCGAACAGGAAGAGGCTGAGGGGCGCGGGAGAACGGCGAGCAGGACGAGGCTGAGGGGCGCGGGAGAACGGCGAGCAGGACGAGGCTGAGGGGCGCGGGAGAACGGCGAGCAGGACGAGGCTGAGGGGAGCGGGAGAACGGCGAGCAGGACGAGGCTGAGGGGCGCGGGAGAACGGCGAGCAGGACGAGGCTGAGGGGCGCGGGAGAACGGCGAGCAGGACGAGGCTGAGGGGCGCGGGAGAATGGCGAGCAGGACGAGGCGGCTGAGGGGCGCGGGAAAACGGCGAGCAGGACGAGGCGGCTGAGGGGCGCGGGAGAACGGCGCGAGGCCGGTGGCGTGATTACTGAGACGCACCGGTCTCGTATCTCTCACGGAGGAGCGGGAATTTTCTTAGCAATGTTAAAATGCACATCAACCGATCACTTGTTTAGCGTTCATGTAAACACTACATTCACCAATCGGAATGAATTCAGTTAGATTGAAACAAAAGGTGTGCATGTAAACAATGAATGGCGACCGTAGAAACCAAAAGCCGAATCCCGGACATTTTGGACGATCTCGACGGCCGGACATGTCCGGGAAAAAGAGGATGGTAACCCCTACTAGCCTGGGAAAACCCAGACAACTTCCGGCAAATTTAGATTTGCTCTGCAAGTAAGTCTGGCAAAGAGCTCATTCAAGGCCATTTCCATACCATTTCCATGCCGTGGAAATCGCGGCACCAATCAGAAACGTTGAGGCGGGCTTTACACGATGACGATCGCTCTGATTGGTTTTAGGTCTAGCCTATCCAATTGTGCCCAGAGGCATTTGAGCGACGTCCACTCCGTTGGTGAAGCGCACCAACTTTTAAATGCAGCATTGTTATATTCAAATTGCAAACACATGAGGACAGTCTCCATGAAAGACCCACTGGCAGATGAACATGCTACTACATTTCTCTCTGAAACGGTAGGAAATTAAATGAGATTTAATAGAGGATTTTAACTGTGACAAGATGATTGACAGGGCAGTTTACATGACGGGATGCACGCGACAGATCCGTCCGATAAAGATGACGAAGTAGTATGTCCAAAAGTTGCCTACTTTTTTGCTACACATTCAAAAGTAAATACATTTTCTTCACAAAAAGAGTACTTTTATGGCGTAGTGTAACATAGGCGAATTGGGACGCAGCATATGGCTTTACACATGACGATCGCTCTGATTGGTTTTTGAAGTTTTAGGTCTATCCAAATGTGCCCAGAGGCATTTGAGCGACGTCCGTTGGTGACGCCCCTTTGGAAATGATTTGTCTATGGAGCTTTGCCAGACCATAACTCAGTTACTACTGAGAATGGTCTGGTTTTAACCAGGCTAAACCCCTACTACTCCGCTTTCTCCACAGAACAAAAGCCTGCTAGCTTAGCTTCCAAAAAAAGACGTACATTCTGTGAGTGAGATCCCTCTATGGGCGGGTTGAGAACATGCGGGACAGCTCCTCCTACTGGCTGTAGTCTCTTGCCTCTGGCCAAAAGATCCTCAGATGACGCAAAATGACGATTTTTGCGTCATCGGAGAATTTGTTCCAGACAAAAAATACATAAATCTCTCCTCTCAGGGGGATATGAGGGTGGAAAGCACGGTAATTCGAAAATACTACAGGGTTTCTACTAATACAAAGTTTAATGCTAAATCCTGAAGTATCCCTTTAAGTCAGTTCAGTGATGTTACATTTTAGTCTTAAAAAAAAGTTATTAATTTAGTTCATTTATATATATATAGCTACTCTAGAGTAAACCGTGATGTCATCGACCAGCTCAGTTCAGTTCTCATATAATGCTGTCAATGCAGGAGATCAATAATATTGTTGAATATTAAATTAAATGTTAAATTAAATGTCCCCAAATAAGCAAGACAAGCCAATGGCAACAAAGGTGGAAAAAGGGAAAAAAGAATGTGCAGTAAAAAAAAAAAAAAAATTTGGCTGAATATTGGAAATTGTACAGTTTCTTTGCCAGGTTGAGTGTGTGTGAGTGTGTGTGTGTGTGAGAGTGAGTGAATGAGTGCGTGTGTGTGTGTGTGTGTGTGTGTGAGAGTGAGTGTGAGTGAGTGAATGTGTGTGTGTGTGTGTGTGAGAGTGAGTGAGTGTGTGTGTGTGTGTGTGTGTGTGTGAGTGAGTGAGTGTGTGTGAGAGTGAGTGTGTGTGTGTGTGTGTGTGTGTGTGTGTGTGTGTGAGAGAGTGAGTGAGTGAGTGTGTGTGTGTGTGTGAGTGAGTGTGTGTGTGTGAGAGTGAGTGTGTGTGAAAGTGAGTGTGTGTGTGAGAGTGTGTGTGTGTGTGAGTGTGAGTGTGTGTGTGTGTGTGTGTGTGTGTGAGTGTGAGTGAGAGTGTGTGAGTGAGTGTGTGTGTGAGAGTGAGTGTGAGTGTGTGTGAGAGTGAGGGTGTGTGAGAGTGAGTGTGAGTGAGTGTGAGAGTGTGTGTGAGTGAGAGTGTGAGAGTGAGTGTGTGTGAGTGTGTGTGTGTGTGTGTGTGTGAGAGTGAGTGTGTGTGTGAGAGTGAGTGTGTGTGTGTGTGTGAGTGTGAGTGTGTGAGAGTGAGTGTGTGTGAGAGTGAGTGAGTGAGTGTGTGTGTGTGAGAGTGAGTGAGTGAGTGTGTGTGAGAGTGAGAGTGTGAGTGTGAGTGTGAGTGTGTGTGAGTGTGTGAGAGTGAGTGAGTGTGAGTGTGTGTGTGTGTGTGTGTGAGAGAGTGAGTGTGAGTGTGTGTGAGAGTGAGTGTGTGTGTGTGAGAGTGAGTGAGTGTGTGTGTGTGTGAGAGTGAGTGTGTGAGAGTGAGAGTGTGAGTGTGTGTGAGTGAGTGAGTGTGTGTGTGTGTGTGTGTGTGTGTGTGTGAGAGAGTGAGTGTGAGAGACCTGAGCTGGAGGAGGTGCTGGACGTGGTGCCGGACGACTGTGACTGCTCCAGTGCTGGGCTGGTGGACACGCTGCTGCTGGTGTTGGTGCCCTCGTCTGCAGTCTTCTTGAAGAAGCTGTGCTGCAGGGCGTAGTAGGGCTGGATGCGGGTCTTCGGGTCGTAGTCCAGCATCCGCAGGATCAGGTCTTTGAACTTCAGGTAATCTGCGACGGCGTGTCCCGACTCTCCGGCTCTCCGCCCGCCCGGGCCGCCCGCCTCCACGCCCAGAACACTGTGCAGCTTCCGGGAGCCCGCAGGCTTATACTGCGCACGGGAGAGACCAGAGTGTTAAAGGGACAGGCCACACAAACATGAACAAATGACTTCCAAACACAGACACCCATTCACTGCCATTATAAAGCCTGGAAGAGCCAGCACATTTATTACTCTGTGTTCGTCTGACAGAAGAGTGTCATATACACCTAGGATGAGTTCAGGGGGAGAAAATTATGGGCTAATTTACATTTTTGGGTGAACTATCCCTTTAACACCACACAGAGCTGCTGACAGGAATGGAAGTGAAGTAGTGTTCATTTCGTTAAAGGGGTGGTTGATTATGATTTCACATATCTAACTTTAGTTAGTGTGTAATGTTGCTGTTTGAGCATAAACAACATCTGCAAAGTTACGACGCTCAAAGTTCAAAGCAAAGGGAGAGATTTTCAACGGCTGGTAGGAACTACACGACATTCCTCCCGTGTTAGTGACATCACCAACCCTAAAATGTACATAAACCCCGCTTCCGGGAACACGATTTATAGATTATCATGACAGAATATGCTAATCAATGACTAGAAGATAACTACACTACACATAAGCTACATAAATTCATCAACTAACCATTCAGAAATGTTGTCTACATGTTGTCACTTCTTCTTGAGTCTCTCCATCTTTCTCTGACTCCAGTTTGAACATAACATAAGCTGTTGAAGCTCCGCCCCCTGCGCTGGGAGCAGCAGCTCATTTGTATTTAAAGGGACAGACACAAAAACGGTGTGTTTTTGCTCACCCTCAAACAGTTATAATTTTAACATGCTATATAAAAATATCTGTGGGGTATTTAGAGCTAACCCTTCACACACACACTCTGGGGACATCAGAGCCTTAAGGCTGATTTATACTTCTGCGTCGGCCCTACGCCGGAGCCTCTACGCTGTAGGCAACGCGTTGGTTTTCATTTATACTTCCGTGTTGTTGTCCGCGTTGACGCGCAATTACACTTGCAGAGGGAGTATGTGAAACCCGAGGGAGCGGTCCTAGCAGACCAATCACAGCGCTTGCATCCGCGTAGAGTTGACGCGTTGTTACATTTTTGGAGAGGAGCACGTCAGGGTACACCGAAGGGTACGCGCGCTACACACAGCCTACGGCGTGAGTTCGACGCAGAAGTATAAATTGGGCTTTATTCTACATCTTGTGGGGCATTATAGGAGCCTTTAACGAAATCATGCCGAAAAATATTCGTTGACGACCTTTTCTTCCATGACTAAGACGAGACGATCATTAACGTCATTAAATGATAACTGTGACTATATCAACATGCAATATCATTGACGAAAGACGACGAGACTAAAATGTAGTTAAAAAAATAAAAGCATTACGAAACCTCTCTTTGTTTTTGCATTACAGACTGTTTTTAACAAGCGCTACGAGCTTTCGTGTTCGCGGTTGCCAGATTTCAAGAATGTAAATCCCCCAATCAGAGCTTTCTGTTAAAAGGACACGTTTTATACCCGATGTTTTACAATCTGGCAACCATACGCAACGCTCTCTCTACACTGATGAAGAAGAGCGGATGATCTGAACACATCAAACACACAGACGAACATGTAAGCTGGAGTTCAGCGATCTCATCATTCAGCCAGTCTGAGTTTCTGTGACTAAAACTGCGGTCAAACCTTCTGTAATAATTCCAAACATGAATCTCGACTATATTAATAAATGCACAAACTTTTTTTGCTGTTGTTTTAATAAAAAAACATTAATTTAATTTGGAATTATGAGAAATTTCACCGTTTTAATGTGAGAGAAATGTTTTGTAGAGAAGGGGTTAATTTCTGACAAATAGCCTATGAAAAAAATCAGGAAACTAGATTAGGTGAAATAAACCATGCACACGAGTTCTATGAGACATGATGAGACTATACGAGACATTCTCTACATTTGTACTTGTATATGAAAGTGCAATAATTCTGATGAAATGCAAATATACATTTCTCAAATGACAACAATTGTTGTGATTATAATTTTAAGCAAAATAATGGTTAGCCTATTATCAATGTAACCATTATGCAGCATGACGAAAATATGCTAAGTTTCACTGACTAAACCTAGACTAAAATGCCCAGGCCTTTAGTCGACTAACCCTTGCCTGATGAAAACAGGGCAAGACTAAATATGATAATAACTGGAAAGTACATCTGACACAGGACTAAGACTTTGAGTATAAATAGCTGAGAACATGAGCAGTAAAGAGAGGAGAGACACACACCCGTTTGCCATCTTTGGTCTTCTTCGCACACCACGAGCTGTCAGTCATCTTCTCGAAGAACTTCCTGGCTTTGGGAGCCTGTTCCAGGATGTGGCTGGGAGGAACCCCCAAAACCTCCACGATTTTATTCATCTGGTCGACCTGCCGTCAGAACGAGCATCAAAACCATAAGACAAGCGAGTCTCGGCACAATGCGAAGGGCTTTCCCTGATCTTTACTGGCCCTGGCACTAACAAATGTAAAAATTGCTTTTTTTATGTGGCGATTCTTTATTTATTAAACATTTTGTGTGTGTAACTATTTACACCAAAGCCCACGATCCGCCCACAATCATAAGACTAAATAAAAAACTAAACAATATATAGAAGAATCTCAAAACTGCTTTGTTGTTGTTCAGACTAAGAACGATCACTATATTAGCGTCCACACCAACACACACTATCATTCTGTTCATCATAAGCATTTGCTTCAGTTTTGTCATCTGTACAAATAAATACAGTAGAACAAAGATACAGATGAAGTAAACCGTGCTCTCAGTTACTCACGTCTAACAATAGTATTCAGGTACAGAAATCTTATAATCAAATGTAAAATAACACAGTACTATATAAGTTGAATATCGATAACCAGTTTCCATTGGTCGAACTTTCAAAATGACGTTGGAAAACACTATCGTGACACGACTGTATCCCAGAGGTCCTATAGCTTTAGCTGAGCAGCGTGTGAACGTCACCGCGTGATCTACGCATCGCCTTATGTTGCACTCGAGAACATCTGCTATAAGTAAAGATATGCTAACTACTATGGTTTAAACCCGTAGTAAAACAGCATCATGTGTGTACATGTGGTTCGCCGGCGCTATTTCATACAAATACTCTGTATAGTTTGGTCTCTAACTGAAACAAACATGCTTGCTGTATTCTGCTAGTTGAATTGACTCGGGTTAGATCAGGACTCGGGTTAGATCAGGACTCGGGTTAGATCAGGACTCGGGTTAGATCCGGACTCGGGTTAGATCAGGACTCGGGTTAGATCAGGACTCGGGTTAGATCAGGACTCGGGGTTAGATCAGGACTCGGGGTTAGATCAGGACTCGGGTTAGATCAGGACTCGGGGTTAGATCAGGACTCGAGTAGATTAACAGAAAGAGCCTAGGTTCAATTCTTCCGAGAGTTACCCTTTAAGAGATGGTCATATTCCCTATATTCACTGTAAAGACAAGCTTTTAGGCTTTAAAACAACAAGCTTGGTTGAGCAAGTAGTTGTTAACTATCCTGATAAATTAGTGGCGACCCCTGCCTCACAATTAAGAGGTTAAGGTTAACAATAAATAGATAACAACGATCAACTATAGGAATTTATGTAAATTGCCATCCCTACTTGTAATGATTGTACACCAGTGTTACGATTGACCTCATTAAAGCTACTGTGATTCTGTGTTCTGCTGTTTGGTTGACATCAGTGACACACAGCCTCAGGGTTATTAGGCTGCCGTCACTTTAAGACTGAATGCACAGATCTAATATACCAACACACATGCTATTTCCTTCTTAACTGTTGATGTTCACTTCAGAATGAAAACTGTCATCATTTACTCACCCTCAAGCTGTTTCAAACCTGTATGAAGATTTTTTCCCTTGCTGAACACAAAAAGATGACATCACCCAAACAGTTGATGGACCCCAGACTTTCACCATTAGTTCTTTCCCCTACTTATAATCATATGCTTATAAATCACCTCGATTGTGCTACATATGATATGCAAATATTGCTGTTAAAGGTATATTTATATATATATAGACACACTACCGTTCAAAAGTTTGGGGTCAGTAAGATTTTAAAAGAAGTATCTTCTGCTCACCAAGGCTGTATTTATTTGATAAAAAAATAAATAAAAAAAACAGTAATATTGTGAAAAATTATTCAAATGTAAATCAGCTGTTTTCTATGTGAATATACAGTAAAGTGTAATTTATTCCTGTGATCAAAGCTGAATGTTCAGCATCATTACTCCAGTCTTCAGTGTCACATGATCCTTCACAAATCATACTAATATGATGATTTGATACTCAAAACACTTATGATTATTATCAATGTTGAAAACAGTTATTTACATTTTTATTTCATGATGCTTTGATGAATAGAAAGTTCAGAAGAACAGCATTTATCTGAAATCTAAAGCTTTTGTAACATTAAACACGACCGTTCAACAGTTTGGAGTCAGTAAGAATTTTTATTTTATTTTTGGGGGAAAGAAATAAAATAAATCAATACTTTTATTCATCAAGGATGAGTTAAACTGATTATAAGCATCATTACTCCAGTCTTCAGTGTCACATGATCCTTCACAAATCATTCTAATATGATGATTTGATGCTCAAGAGACATTTATGATTATTAGGAATAAATTACAGTTTAAAATATATTAAAATAGAAAAGAGTCATTTTAAATTGTCATAATATTTCACAATATTACTGTTTTTTTTAAATAGTTTTTTTATCAGATAAATGCAGCCTTGGTGAGCAGAAAATACTTCTTTTAAAGACAGAAAAAAATCAATCCTACTGACCCCAAACTTTTGAACGGTAGTGTATATACACACACACACACACATTCCAGTTTACTGTTTACCATTCTCACATATTTGTAAAATTGGTTATAAAGGAGAATGTTTGTTTTTTTGCACACAGGATAATTGTTTGTGAAGTATGAGATTGATGTGTGCTGAATAGGGCTGCATGTTTCGCTGCACTCTGTTGTATAATGACAAATAAAGATCCTGATTCTGGAAGTCAGTGGGGTCCGTTAACCCCTAACCGACACTCTTCAAAACATCCTCCTCTGTGTTCAGCAGACGAGAGACACTCATGCAGGAGTAAATGATGACACAATTTTCATTTTGAAGTGAACTATTCCTTCAAGACTGTTTATGAGGATCCTCTCCATCATCTGACATCATCTTGTGAGTG
This sequence comes from Leuciscus idus, assembly GCA_021554675.1. Taxonomy (NCBI): domain Eukaryota; kingdom Metazoa; phylum Chordata; class Actinopteri; order Cypriniformes; family Leuciscidae; genus Leuciscus; species Leuciscus idus. The sequence continues at coordinate 30,114,841 of CM038645.1, read as the reverse complement.
TGTGTCTTAAGGCCCTTGCACACTGAGCTCGGAATTCACGTCCGAAATTTTCACACGTTAAAAAATAAATACGCCCTCATGTTCTGTCAATCACGCTTACACACTTACACACACTGCCTCCGAGACGTCCGTCCGTCATAAAACAATCGGATCGGGTTCAATTTTCTGTGTTTTTCGCATGCGTAGCTCAAGCATTTTAAATGGTGTTTTGACAATTCAGAGCCACCGAATCACGAATACGAAAAAACACATGAACATTTGTGACTCCGTGTGCAAGAACCCTAGGAGACGTCAGTCGAGAGCTCACCTCGTTGGCGCCGCTGAACAGAGGCTCTCCGGTGTGCATCTCCACCAGTATGCAGCCCAGAGACCACATGTCGATGGCCAGATCGTACGGCATTCCCAGCAGGACCTCGGGCGAGCGGTAGAAGCGGCTCTGGATGTACTGGTATATCTGAGGACACACGAGCCACGTTACTGAACGAGCTTAGGAGGCAGTCAGACACACACGCTCCACAAATCAACACGCTCTCAGGCTGGACGAGTCAAATCCCGAACACACTGAAGAGAATGATGGACAGATAGAGTTGGGTATCGTTAGAATTTTAACTATTCCGATCCGATTTTGATTCTGCTTATCGATTCCTAATTTAGATCATTCACATTTAGTCTTATTGCAAAACATTTAATTGTATCTGAATATCATGAACTCAAACAGGCTAAAGAACTCTTACACAAGGAGCGTTTGCCTGTGGTGTAAAAACACCATAGAAGAACAACTAGCAGAACTAATATAAGCTTCAAGCATTATTATAGATAAAGTAAACACTCAGTTATTAAAAAAAAGAACGAATAAAAAATTAGCAATCACAACAAACAGACACAATGAACAAAGATACGATTGAAATAAACAGTGTTTTAAGATTTTCAGGTTCAGAAACTGTAATAAAAATTTAAAGTTTATAAATAAAATATACATTACAAATATAGTTACAGAAGTTATTCAGTGAAGAACACCAACTGAATGTGTTTCACACAGAAAACAGCGAGTCTTCTCGCACTTGAATGGCTTTAAGTCATATTGAAACACTAACAAATGAATCGAAATTTAAATTTAGTAACAAGTATCTAGGGGTGTAACGATATGCGTATTCGTATCGAACCGTTCGGTACGAGGCTTTCGGTTCGGTTTTCGGTACGCATTACGTACGGTTCGTTGGACCATTTTTTCTGCCGACCAAAATTTCGTTATTTCAAATGAAGGCGCGTCGCGGGTGGCAAGCGCGCTCATAGAGGCTGGCGCGACCACAACATCATCTGGCAAATGCAATGTAAGGAACGAAACTGAGCTACTCTTATTGTGTTTGTGTGGACCGTTTATCAGTTTTGACCTGTGAAGCGGGACTCGCGAGCCTGATCAAGCAACACCACACAGCGCTAAGAGATCCAGACCAGTAAAGAAAGCATTTGAATTCACCACAGAAGTAATAACATCGCTGCGAGATCTAGTGAGAAACATTCACATTTCTCCGTTATTAACGGATCAAACAGCGCTAACGTGGAAACCAGGAAGAAACATCGTGCCATGAATGAACTATCCAGTGTCCACAGACCAGCAACATAAATAAACCTTTGTTTATAACTAGCCTACTACTACAATATTACATTTCATTTTGTCCAAGGAGCTGTTTTGTTTTATATGCTCATAAGAAGAGTCAAGTATAGCTCCATTATTGCTCAGTAAAAAAAGCAAAAAAATAAAAAAATCATATACTTTTTGATGTTAGTTTCATTAAATAAAAAAATATATATTTTTAATTAATTCAAGGAAATTTCTCTGACATTTATTTATTTTTGCTGTAGCCTATGGAAAACGTACCGAACCGAACCGTGAATTTTGTGAACCGTTACACCCCTACAAGTATCCGACCCCTGACCTCTAGTGTTTCCCATCCCCAACCCCAGTGCCGGAGCCTCACCCGCTGGCCCAGCTGGCAGGAGCTGCCGAAGTCCACGATCTTGATGGCGGATCTCTTGGGGTTGCAGAGCAGGATGTTCTCGGGCTTGAGGTCGCAGTGGATGATGCTCAGCTCCGGCGTGGCCAGGAACAGCAGAGCAGTGCACAGCTGCTGAGCAAACTTACGCGTCAGGTTCAGCGACACACCGCGGAAGTTAGTGTTCCTCAGCAGGTCGTACAGGTTATAGGACAGCATCTCGAAGACCAGACACAAGTGGTTCCGGAACATGAAATGGCGTTTCAGATGAACTGCAGGAGAAAGAGAAACAGGCCATGATGATGCACACAGTGTTAGACTGATGTCACAGCAGATGAAAGACACAGGACGACTCTTTCCAGAGCACTTTAGCCAGAACCAGACGTGTGTGTATGAGTGTGTGAGCTGGAACTGGATCTGATCTGCATCCGTCACACATTCACAATCAATTCCTCTTCAGCCGTACACGAACATCAACTCTAACCCTTCTTTATGCCTTTCCACAGTTCACACCAGGCACTATAGCTATAGCCATTACACATGAAGCTTTAATAGTTGTTCTAATTCTATAAGAATAGTCCACACCACAACTATAACAATAAGCTGATTTCCCAGCTGATGATCAATACAAACACTGACAGCCAATCAGAATCCATCCTTCTTTAAAGAGCTCGAGCGTTTAAAGCGACAGACGAGGAATAAGCATAATGACATCATGCGCTGGTGTGGACGCTAATACACTACAGTTATGACATCATGCGCTGGTGTGGACGCTAATACACTACAGTTATGACATCATGCGCTGGTGTGGACGCTAATACACTACAGTTATGACATCACGCGCTGGTGTGGACGCTAATACACTACAGTTATGACATCACGCGCTGGTGTGGACGCTAATACACTACAGTTATGACATCACGCGCTGGTGTGGACGCTAATACACTACAGTTATGACATCACGCGCTGGTGTGGACGCTAATACACTACAGTTATGACATCATGCGCTGGTGTGGACGCTAATACACTACAGTTATGACATCACGCGCTGGTGTGGACGCTAATACACTACAGTTATGACATCATGCGCTGGTGTGGACGCTAATACACTACAGTTATGACATCACGCGCTGGTGTGGACGCTAATACACTACAGTTATGACATCACGCGCTGGTGTGGACGCTAATACACTACAGTTATGACATCACGCGCTGGTGTGGACGCTAATACACTACAGTTATGACATCACGCGCTGGTGTGGACGCTAATACACTACAGTTATGACATCACGCGCTGGTGTGGACGCTAATACACTACAGTTATGACATCACGCGCTGGTGTGGACGCTAATACACTACAGTTATGACATCACGCGCTGGTGTGGACGCTAATACACTACAGTTATGACATCATGCGCTGGTGTGGACGCTAATACACTACAGTTATGACATCACTCGCTGGTGTGGACGCTAATACACTACAGTTATGACATCACGCGCTGGTGTGGACGCTAATACACTACAGTTATGACATCACGCGCTGGTGTGGACGCTAATACACTACAGTTATGACATCACTCGCTGGTGTGGACGCTAATACACTACAGTTATGACATCACGCGCTGGTGTGGACGCTAATACACTACAGTTATGACATCACTCGCTGGTGTGGACGCTAATACACTACAGTTATGACATCACGCGCTGGTGTGGACGCTAATACACTACAGTTATCACTATCACTATACTCCCTCTCGGTGTAAACGGCCCTTCTGGTTTTCTCCTGAAAGACTAGTAATGTTGCTTTTATGTGGTGAATTACTTGTTTTTTTATTTTTATAAAGGTGTCTTTTGAATCATTTGATGTACATGTAATGAAGATAGCAGAAGTAAGCCACTAGTACTAATATAAATTTAATATAAAACATGCACTCTTGTACATAGAGTTGGATCAATACTTTCAATACAACACCAGTGTCTACTGGCTTATGAAGACAAAACCAAAACCTTAGGCAGCAAATAACTGCAGGAATCTGTGAAAACCCCAAGAACAATTCATCACTATGTAGTAATAATGACTAGGGCTGTACTGTCCCAGTCGATTAGTCGATTAATTGGTCGATACGTTCTGGTTCGACCAAAATTCTGATTGGTCGATTTTTTGCCGCGTTCATTTCATCAGTTTTGCCGCGCTGAGGCGCGCTCATTCAGGTGGAAAGCACTAACTGCTAATGGGGGTGTTTTCAGAGTACCCTTGTTTCACTGTAACAGTCTGTCTTCAGAACACCCCCCTTGTTTTCACCTTTTTTGGATTAGCCCAACCCAAGAGAGAGCGATAACTATAGAAGGTTTGATGCTGAATATTATTTATTTAATTGTGAGAGCGTTTAATAGTCAGTCCTCTTCTAACATGTCAACAACAAAGAAATCGACAGTGTGGCAGCATTTTGTTAAAATTGATAACAGGAAAAAGGTCAAATGCAAAGTTTGCAAGCAACAGTTTTCCACAGCTCGACGACAAACATGACATATCATCTAAAAGTGGTAAGCTCACTTGTCTGCGTTAGCTTGCCCTGTCTGTTTTGAGTAGGCTATATGAACATATCAGAATTTGCATATTTTAATGTTTTAGTTAAAGGTTTTTTTTTTTTTTGGGAGCCTAGTGCGCAATTGCGCTGTGCTGTTGGTTGTGTTAGTTTTGAGCCTAGGATGCTTTATTTTTCAGTTATGCACTTTATTTCGTTTCTGCTCTTGATCTGGTTTGTTTAATAAATATTCTTTTTTTATTAAAGTGGACGTGCCTTTTGTGTTTATTAAGAGTAAAAGCTTTAAGTTAATAGTCTATTCGTGTCTCAGCTGTGAAGCTGAGCTCATGTTCAGCCTCGCTCGGTGCGAGGACATGCACGGTGAAATGATAGTGTCTGACAGTTATAACTTATTATTATAACATATGACAAAAATAATTGTCTAAATTATGTTGCATATTCCTCAACAGTTCTTGTGATGATATCACTAGTTGACAACATAGTACTATTTTCGGAAATCATAAGCTATGATATGGCGCAGGTGCACGTGATGCAACGCTGTCAGAGCCGACAGACTCGAGTGTCAGACTCATTTCAGTGCAAAATAATTAGGTCAAAAACGATTTAATATACTGCAAATAGCCTACTAGTTTTTTATGTTTATTTATAATTCATTTAGGCGGACAACAAGGCTACCAAGTACTGCGCACAGTGCGCATCTAATTAATTTAACGTTTTTTTTTTTTTGGTTTTTTTTGGTTTTTTTTGTAATTTTTAGTCGATTTTAGTCGATTTTTTGTCGGAAATTTCAGGACTTCAGTCGACCAAGATTTTCTTTGGTTGAGTACAGCCCTAATAATGACTAGCCGCGTTTCCATTACCCATCAAATTGTGTACTGAAAATACACCCAATGGAAACACGTCAATTTTGCAAAAACTCCCATTTATCGCAAAAGAGTTGACCGCTCGCATGAGGAGCTTTTCAGGCAATTCGAAAAATAAATATTTTGCAAAACTGCAATGGAAACAGTTTTTGCGCATTTACAGGTCAGCTGACGTGATGACGCGGTGTGATTGGACAGAATACGAGACTTTCTTTATTAAATTCATAAAAGACAAAAGAATTACAGGAATACTGGATTCTAAACTTCAAAGAAATCCCACAATCAAGACCTGGAAGCAGAACTGAGTGAGAAACACCCAGCACTCCTCATATGAGCCGCTCCCAGTATACGGGTCTTTCCTCACCATTAATGCTTGGATAACACACATGTCTATAATGGCCAGTGCAGTGGCTGGGATATACGTAAACCTACCAACATCTGTCGCCATGATCTCTGGAATGACTGATCGCGAGAGGAAAAAATGAAGTTTTAGTCGCATAACATCGGTTAATGGAAACGCCGTCATTTCGCAATAGTTTTTTGTTGACATTTAGGGAAAAAAAAACCAAAGTTTTGTGCAAATCTGTATTGGAAACACGCCTACTGTTATGAGGTTTACTATAATGTTATTAATTACATCCATCATACATGACTGACCTGACTACATATTTTTCATATTTGCTAATCTTTACACAGTTATTGAACAGAACTGAATAAACACTGAACAGCAGAATCTCTATGGTATACAGCACTGTGGAAATAAAGCTGACGTGACGTTGTATCTGGCCGGATCGATCAGACGTAGAGGGAAGAAACGTTCTGTGCAATTATTACAATGAAAAAACACAAGCTTATGCATTTCTGAAGCATGACCCGAAGCGGTGTGAGCGTGACCTGCGGGACTGAGTGTAGATCATCCGGTGTGTTCGAGGAAGACGTCACATGACCTCTGCGCCTCGGTCAAGCTCAGAACTGACATTTACATGAATTTATCATCTCACTGAAAACTCTTGAGTGGTCTTGTGTTGATAAATCTGGAGTAAAACTGCACTTGAACACAGACAGCTGGGATGCCGACCCTGGCCTTTATTTTTAAACATTTATAGTTCAGCATGACGTCTGCCCCAAATAGAGCGATTCATTCCTCTCTAAACACTCCGTCTCATACACACACGACAGGACATGACGAACAGATATATCACAGGAGATGTCACGCTGAACCAACGCTCACACAGAAGAAAACCAGAAGGAGAAAAATCACTACGGGAAAAAATATGAGGAAATTTCAATTCATTTCTTGGACTTTCCCAGGCCTTCAAACGGCCGTGATGGGGGTGTAGCGATGGGGGGTGTAGTGATGATGGGGGTGTAGTGATGATGGGGGTGTAGCACTGGGGGTGTAGTGATGATGGGGGTGTAGCGATGGGGGGTGTAGTGATGATGGGGGTGTAGCACTGGGGGTGTAGTGATGATGGGGGTGTAGCACTGGGGGTGTAGTGATGATGGGGGTGTAGCGATGGGGGGTGTAGTGATGATGGGGGGTTTAGTGATGATGGGGGGTTTAGTGATGATGGGGGTGTAGCGATGGGGGGTGTAGTGATGATGGGGGTGTAGCACTGGGGGTGTAGTGATGGGGGGTGTAGTGATGATGGGGGTGTAGCACTGGGGGTGTAGCGATGGGGGGTGTAGTGATGATGGGGGTGTAGCACTGGGGGTGTAGTGATGGGGGGTGTAGTGATGATGGGGGTGTAGCACTGGGGGTGTAGCGATGGGGGGTGTAGCACTGGGGGTGTAGTGATGGGGGGTGTAGTGATGATGGGGGTGTAACTATATATCGTGTCACAATATATCACAATACAAAAATGCAACAATATGTATAGTGAATAGTTCACCCAAAATAAAATTTCTTTGAGGTTATAAATAAAATTGAGGTTTTCAGAGTTTAGTGTCAGTACTACATTACACTACTGTATATAATGTTGAATATAATGTACAATGAGATGGGGAATATTAGTGTGTCCTGATAATGCCAGATGTCTGATGTTCCCAGTAAAAGTGTCCTACATTACTGTAGATATATCTAGTCCGTGACAGAGATCAAGCATTTTCAGTATTTTCAGCTTCAGAATCATGAATATTGTTACTCTGGCGTCTCTATTGTCCTGTGCTTTGGGTTTCAGCACCAAGTCCATCCTATTCACTTACACACACTATGTAATATCAGATTTAGCCTTTAATCAATAGTACATTTTTTGATTATCTTTTTATCATGTGTCTAGGAGTATGGCAGTAATATGGTACGGTGAGTTCAGTGTGGTGATGTGTATCGTGACATGAGGGGATCGTTACACCGCTACTGTCGAAACAGAGTGAGAGCTCACCGATGTAGTACTTCATCTCGGTGTCGTGTTTGTTCATGAGCTCCAGCAGTCGGACTTCAATCTGAGCCTGATTGAGAAAAGCCTTTTTATTCTTGATGATCTTGATGGCGACCCACTCCTGCTCCACACGATCGTACGCCTTCACCACCTGCCAGCACAGAGACATGAGCGTCACACACACGCTGACACACACCACACCGGGCCGTCGCGCTGACACACACTGACCTGACCGAACGAGCCTTTGCCTATTAAAGAGTCGATCTCATATCGGTCCATCCACTTCTCGCCGTTCTTAACGATGTAGTCGAAGTTGTCATCATCGTAGCCGTCGTTGTAGATCTTCCTCTCCTTCTTGTTGCTGGAGTCCTCGCCCTGACCCTGTTGGTGACGACGCTTCTTTTTTGCATAGTAAACCTGCAAACGAGCGGAGAGAGCCGTGCTCAGTGGACTCACCATGCAGAGATTCAACAAGATATCATTTCTTTCAATGTGGATCAGCGCGAGTAGAGTTGGGCATCGTCTCAATTTTAACGATTCCGATTTGATTCCAATATGGTAAGAAAAAAAAAAGTACATATTCACATTTAGTCTTATTGCAAAACATTTAATTGTATCTGAATATCATGAACACAAACAGGCTAAAGAACTCTTACACAAGGAGCGTTTGCCTGTGGTTTAAAAATACCATAGAAGAACAACTAGCAGAACTAATATAAGCTTCAAGCATTATTAAAGACAAGCAAACACTCAGTGATTAAAAAAAGAACAAATAAAAAATTAGCAATCCTAACACAGACACACTGAACAAAGATACGATTGAAATAAACAGTGTTTTAAGAGTTTCAGGTTCAGAAACTGTAATCAAATGTAAAATAAAACACTGCAGTTTATGAATAAAATATACATTACAAATATAGTTACAAAAGTTATTCAGTGAAGAACGAGTGAATTTTCTCTTTTGTTGTTTGTTATTATAAGTGTTATTATAGAGACGGCAGGAATATTAGTGCTGTCCCTTTAAGAGCTGCACGGATCCAATATACCCTACACATGAAAACGGAAAACAGTCTCTTGCGCTCAAATGTTTTAAAATCAGATTTTCTGTAGGGCCGCTGATGATGCGCTTCACACAGATAACAGTGTGCGAGTCGTCTCGTGTTTGAATGGTTTAAAGTCATATTGAAACGCTCACAAAGGAATCGATAAGAAGAATCGAAATTTAAATTTCATAACAAGTGTCCGACTCCTGACCTCAAGTGTTCAATTCCAGAATTGGAGTCGACTTTCGATGGCCCACCCTAGCCGTGAGTAATGTGAGTAATGCGAGTAATGTGAGAGTCGCACCTCATTGATGTGTTTGTATGTTTTGATCAGTTCGATGGAGAGTTTTCTTAAGGGCGCAGACGCTGGATCCCGGAAACACTGTGGCATCCGCCTCTGGAGCATCACCATATCCGCAGTTACCTGCAACACAAGCGGCGTGTGTGAGAGCGGCTCACGGACACCCACACACACACACACACACACACACGCTCGCTGTACACACGTACCTGTGAGGTGTTGGGCTGCGAGGCGCCTGATTGGTCCGCGGCGCTCGGCGGGTGAGCATCACTGAACGGCGGGTGAGAATGGGGCGTCTGCGCATCCATCTGCACACCAGCCGAATGGAAAGAAAACGAGGGGGCCAGCCGAACAGAGGAGGGTTTGCATGCTGAGGTCTCTCCTCCTGAAACACACACACACACACACAACGTCAGCACACAGACAGACAAGCTATTTTTCTTTTAGTTTGATATAATTGAAGATCAGGCTATTTTTTCCTTCATTGTGTCTGTGTACGCTCCGAGCCTAAAGCCAGATCCGGTTACAGAACACCTGAAAAAGCTCGGACCAAAATGGGAGATCAGGGTGGTCGTGCTTCTGTCACATGACGACACTCAGTCCTTCAAACACACACTCACACACAGGTCTAATCAGAGCTGATCGAGTGTGTTTATGACTCAGCATCAGGATCACACACACACACACACACACAGAACTCTATCAAACTGTAAACAGCAAGCGCTCATATAAGGTTCTCAAACCTGAGATGATTACAGCGACAGACATGAAGCGTGACTGAACAAAACCAGCCCATGATTCCACAACCACAGACGTCTAGACAACAGCTGAGCATTCTAATGCTACAAATCTCAGCACAATAAAGCCTACATGTGAGCGTTTGTGATGTTTGTAGATGTGACGGTCTGCAGCGAGCGGGAATTCTGCAGATCATTAAGTCGTCATTTATCAGCGTCTCTCACCAGCAAACACAATGCAGCACATTCACACTGGTAACCAGCGCTCGCAAGCCCAGCAACAGTGCTTCATTACCATAGCCTACCACCAGGAAGATGCCGCGCCATTGGCCAGCTGGCTAAAGCGGCAGCCAATCAGGAAAGGGTATGCAAATAACCCACTTTTGTTGCTAGGGCAAAGCTGCGAGGCTCCGTCCAATAGGAAAACGGGTAAGAGGCATGAAATTGAATTGCACTTTGACACATTTCCCAGCACAGTTTAACACAGTATTTGCTGACAGAAAAGCTCTCGGGTGAGGAACCCGGAATCAGTTTGTCTGAGAGACCCCGGAGACAGGCCTTTATTCCCAAACATCCATAACGGAGCGCTCTCTTCCTCTAAAAGCACTGTAGTGTGAGGGAAGCTACATGAAAAAGGGACAGATGTTGCACACAGTCCGAGTCTGAGCGTTTACATGATGGTGTGTGTGTGTGTGTGCGTGTGTGCACCTGTGGGTTAGTGTGAGGCTCACCTGTATGCATCGTCTTCTGACAAATCTCATATCATTGTGACAGGGGAGTCCATCTGCAAACCACAGCCCACTGCGAGAACAGCAGACAGTGAGGAACACATACTGTACCTGTGTGTGTGTGTGTGTGTGTGTGTGAGAGTGACATCAGCGTACCTGAAGCGACTCGCGAGTGGTTTCCAGGTGAGAACAGCCCTGGTGTTTCTGCAGGGTCTTGCCGTGTTTTGAGATGGTTGAGTTGATCTTCAACTTGCACAACCATTGGTGAAGATCTGCCGTGAAATTAATCCACACACACACACTACATCAGTTTAGGAGTGCATACTAACTACCCAGCAAGTGCATACTAGAACAACATATAATCATACATTCTGTGTAAGTGTGCCCTGAGACAGCAAACGCACATCAGATCCTGCAGCCCGTGTACACACACAACCATAAGACTTTCAAAAACACAATCACTCCAACATCAGCCTAATCTACACGATGAAGAGCTCGACATCATCATCATCGAGATCTCCAGGTTAACGTTAAACATCTAGATATGGTTGTTAAGCTTCTACTGCGAATTCTCCAGCATGACTTTTACACGATCGCGATTGTTTGATGCTGTAAATCAGTTTCGCGCACATGACGACAATCAAAGCTGTCAAAACACTGGCTCGCGTTAACGTTAGTTAGCCTAGCATGCTAACGACACAACACCCGCACTGACCCGCGCGGACAGCGGCAGACACTCGGTCCGTCGCCCGGGAGACATGAGCTTGAGCACTGAATAAACTCCTCATCTGTGAACCCTTCACACGGAGCTGTCGATACCGAGGCTAGCTGGACATTAGCTGCCCGGGCCTGCGAACGGACCGAAGCCAGAACGGAGCGAGCGAGAAAACAGAGCCGTTATTTCGACGAGCCTCCGAAAACGCACAGAACGCGTCGGATCTCGCCCGGATTGAGACGAGGAGAGCGGGGAACGAGGCGTCGGGATCGCTGAGGGAAGCTAACCGTTAGCCGACGCGCTAGCCGTCATCACTCACCGTGTCGCGCGCGTTTCTTTCTGACGAGAGGAGTGCAAATCCTCCGGGAGAATCCGCAATAATTCCCAGCCGTGTTCCTCAGGAATCCCTTTCCCAAAGCGTGTCGGATGCAAAGCCTCGCAGAACACACAGAACAGCGAGAACTCTCTCGGTGAGCGTCGGCGCGCTCCGCGGTCCCGTCCGTCAGTCACTCATCCTGCGCGCGCGCCGCCGCTGGCCCTGGACAAAATGGCGCGCACGCGCGCGCGCTGCAAACCCGCGCACAGGACTCGCGCACTAAACTCGCCACACAGGGCTGCCCGTCATCGATACGACGCGCGAATCGACGATCGATTTCTCAATCGCTATCGAGCGCTTCGGGAACGGCGGTCATCGGTCCTTTGAAGGGAGAAAAAAGTCAGGAACAAAATGGAAGCCGAGTGAGAAGGTTTCCATGACGACTGTCCATCACACGGCCAAGTTCCCGGATGACCTCATGACGCAGGAACCGTTCTCGGGGTTGTCATGGAAACTGCCAATCAATTTTACGTTTCTTAGGGCGAAGCGAAAGTGAAGGTACGTGCGCGATATTACACACTGTAAATATAATAAATCTCGTTTTTCCAGATATTACTGTAAACACACTTTTTGTGGTTTCATGCATCGTCGTGTTTCTGTTTTTCTTCTCAGGACACAGGATTAGTTCTGGTGAACGTAGTTTGTAGTTTTTATGCAAAGCAAGGAAGGTTTTGTCTAATAATATTATGATTACAAGTACGTTTACACAACAATAAAACTCCATATATCGAAAGAGGTTTAATAACGGTTAAACTCGGGACACGCCCCTCCCGGTGACGTCAGAGATCACATGACAGCGACGCGGAAGAGAATGCGCGGATTGAGAAGATGAGCGTTTCACTGGATATCAGGCTGAAGCGGGCGAACAAAGTGTATCATGAAGGGGTGAGAGTGACTCTGGTTCGGTGTGCGCTGTGTCTGCGGGGTGTGCCGCGGTTAATCAGGCAGGTGTGTGTGTGTGTGTGTGTGTGTGTGTGTGTGTGTGTGTGTGTGTGTGTGTGTGTGTGTGTGTGTGTGTGTGTGTGTGTGTGTGTGTGTGTGTGTGTGTGTGTGTGTGTGTGTTCGTGTGTGTGTTCGTGTGTTCGTGTGTGTGTGTGTTCGTGTGTTCGTGTGTTCGTGTGTGTGTGTGTGTGTGTGTGTGTGTGTGTGTGTGTGTGTGTTCGTGTTCCAGGAGCGGCTGAGCGGAGTTCTGGTCATCATCACCAGAGACGCGCTGCAGCATCAGGGAGTTTCTCTCAGTCTGGAGGGGCTCGTGAACCTGCAGCTCAGCTCGAAGAGTGTGGGAGTGTTCGAGGCCTTCTACAACTCTGTCAAGGTCTCTCTCTCTCTCTCACACACACACACACACACACACACACACATTCACTCACTCACTCACTGACACATTCCCACATTCACACACACTCGCTCTCTCTCACACACATACACTCACTGACACACTCACACATTCACACACACTCACACAGGGGCGTCATGCAAGCCAAAATTCTGGGGGGGGCACAATCTGAGACGTTGCAATTGTTTTCTGACGGGTGATATGGATCATGTTAGGAGGGGTCGGGGGGGTTTCTCACCCTGAACATTTTTAAATTCTGGCTGCTAAACATACCATTTCAATGCAGTTTGGGAGGGACAGAAATACCTTAACGGAGCTAGCAGCAACCCTCCTCTATCTGAGGACTAAGTTAAAGTATCTATTTTGTAAGTTTATGTAAAAGACAGGTTGATGAAAGAACTGTAAGCTCAAATTCAAAAGCTTTTGAAGTCTACTTCATTAAAGCATGTTTACACACACACTTACTGTACACTTAGGCCTACTACACATGATTTTAAAAACAGTACCATTGCAGTTTTTATGTTATGATAATTGGTATGTGACCTAAGAACGATCTTACATTAAAGGTACATAAAGGTGCTGAGGTCTGACTTTGTGGTGCTCTGAAATTAAGTTATTTTAATATTAATATGTGATGAAGGACTTTGAAAGAAGAGAAAGTCGATGCCTTGATAACGTTAGGTTGGATTTTGCAGTTAGCCTACAACAAATTTAACACCCTCGTTTCTATGAAACTGAAAACAATTGAACCAGCTGGAGACTTTGACACAAGACAAAACAGAACAGATGTTTCAAAACCGATCAGATAACGTTACTATGGCTTTGTATGGCAGTAACGTTAGCCAACTAGTTTACGGTTAGACTAGGCTAGCTATCGATAACGTTACACTGACACAACTTAAATTAATGCTCTGAATTCGCAGCTAATATCAAATCCATAACTTTTTGATCAAGTTAAAATTTCCAGGTCAACCACAAATAATCCCACTAACTTTTAATATCATCCGATAACTAATTCAATACCGATTTGTTGCTTTGCCCACTTACCACTTCAAGACCATCTGTAAAACATTGCCAGCTCAACGTGCGAGACGAGTGAGTTGCTTGAACATACACAGCAAAGATTGTAGAACGCTCTAGATTTGATATACACAGACACCATATTAGGAAAAAGGGGCGGGCTGATGCTGACCGATTTATTACACATCCAAAAGAATACATTTGAGTCGTTATAGGCTCTGGTATATTTTGGAGCATAATAGGAATAAAGTTGTGACAAAAAAATTATCAGGGAGGAAAAATCTGAATGGGCATGATGCCACTGCACTCATACTCGCTCTCTCTCTCTCACACACACATTCACACACACTCACTCTCTCTCACTCACTCACACATTCACTCACTCACTCTCTCACACACACATTCACTCTCTCACTCACTCACACACCAGCGTTACACACACACACGCACCAGTGTCACACACACACACGCACCAGCGTCACACACACGCACCAGCATCAAACACGCGCCAGCGTCACACACACGCGCCAGCGTCACACACACGCACCAGCGTCACACACATGCAACAGCATCAAACACGCGCCAGCGTCACACAAACGCACCAGCGTCACACAAACGCACCAGCGTCACACACACGCGCCAGCGTCACACACACGCGCCAGCGTCACACACACGCACCAGCGTCACACACACGCAACAGCATCAAACACGCGCCAGCGTCACACAAACGCACCAGCATCAAACACGCGCCAGCGTCACACACACGCGCCAGCGTCACACAAACGCACCAGCGTCACACACACGCACCAGCATCAAACACGCGCCAGCGTCACACAAACGCACCAGCGTCACACAAACGCACCAGCATCAAACACGCGCCAGCGTCACACACACGCGCCAGCATCACACAAACGCACCAGCATCAAACACGCACCAGCGTCACACACACGCACCAGCATCTAACATGCGCCAGCGTCACACAAACGCACCAGCATCAAACACGCACCAGCGTCACACACACGCACCAGCATCAAACACGCACCAGCATCAAACACGCGCCAGCGTCACACACACGCGCCAGCGTCACACACACGCACCAGCATCAAACACGCGCCAGCATCACACAAACGCACCAGCATCAAACACGCACCAGCGTCACACACACGCACCAGCATCTAACATGCGCCAGCGTCACACAAACGCACCAGCATCAAACACGCACCAGCGTCACACACACGCACCAGCATCAAACACGCACCAGCATCAAACACGCGCCAGCGTCACACACACGCGCCAGCGTCACACACACGCACCAGCGTCACACACACGCACCAGCGTCACACAAACGCACCAGCGTCACACACACGCACCAGCATCAAACACGCACCAGCGTCACACACACGCACCAGCATCAAACACGCACCAGCGTCACACACACGCACCAGCATCAAACACGCACCAGCGTCACACACACGCACCAGCATCAAACACGCACCAGCGTCACACACACGCACCAGCGTCACACAAACGCACCAGCGTCACACACACGCACCAGCATCAAACACGCACCAGCGTCACACACACGCACCAGCGTCACACACACGCACCAGCATCAAACACGCACCAGCGTCACACACACGCACCAGCGTCACACACACGCACCAGCATCAAACACGCGCCAGCGTCACACACACCCGCCAGCGTCACACAAACGCGCCAGCGTCACACACACGCACCAGCGTCACACACACGCACCAGCGTCACACACACGCACCAGCATCAAACACGCACCAGCGTCACACACACGCACCAGCGTCACACACACGCACCAGCATCAAACACGCGCCAGCGTCACACACACCCGCCAGCGTCACACACACGCGCCAGCGTCACACAAACGCACCAGCGTCACACACACGCACCAGCGTTACACACACACAGGGTTTCTCCTGGCTCAAACGAGGCGGAGGTGGTAAAATCCTGATCATGTATTTTAATAATAAAATAATTAAATTAATATTTTCCGTAGTCCATCATAAACTGTGTTTCCCACTGTATTCTTGTGGGTGGAGCTCGGTAGAAAATTTTGTACATTTAAAAGATAAATTCATTAATCTGGTGCACTTTGAATAACCCGAATCCACTGTTAAAATTAAATAATCCACCGCCAACCGCCCGAACCAGTGATATTCTCTTAGATATCTGCATCTGATCATCACGTTACAATTATTCAAATTCTCAGTGTTAAGCATGATGATATGGTAACACATCACACTGAAGTAGGCTGATTTAAAATGAACATTTATTTAAAATAAAAGTACTTCTTTTGGCAAAATTACATTTCCTTAATGGCCTAACCAGAGGCTTTACCCCCTTCAAACTTAAACTGTCAATGTTTCGTTACATCACTGTTGGAAAACTCTTATCAGAATATTTTTGTACCTTTTATAAAGGGCATTTTTTTCATAAAGGGCTAATTTTATTAAATGTATGCCTATTCTCCATCTTTCATTTCAAATTCTTAAATTTGATTAATACATTCAATTAGAATAATAAGACACTTGGCTGTTACTAATCAAATTAAATAATTTACATTGAAAAATTACAACTGTATTAAATGAGATTATTAGAGTGTAAATATTTTTGAATATACAAATAAGGAATGTTGAAAAGAATAATACTTTGAGACTAAACCTCCAGTAGGAGGCGGCGGGTAACCGTCTTAATGAGCGAGTCATTGAGTGATTCATTCAAACGGCTGATTTATTCAGAATGAGGCAGTTTATGAATGGATCATTGAATCTTTGACAACCGATTCGTTCAAAACGCTGAATCATTCAGTAATGAAACACGGCTGAGTGTTCCTGTGAGATGCGCTATGGTTCTGCTGTGATCTTTGTTTGGAAATAATTTCGCTGCTGAAACAGAACAAAAACAGTCATTGCGTCTCAAATGTAAGTGACTTAATTTTAACTATTTGTTTATTGAACTTATGAAATCAGTGTCTCGGTTTCAATCGTGATGGTATTCAGGAGAACAGCTCTCTGGTCATGTGATGTTTCTTAAAGGAGAACTCCGGTCAATTTTAACATTGAGCTCATTTTTTTGTAAATTTGGAGTGCTGTCAATACAAAGAACAACAACAAAAATCGGTGTTGCCTACACCGTGTTATCCTCTTTTTAAAATTTGCACCCTGTTGACTTCAATGGGGCATATTTTAAACCTGCTTTTACCCTCTTAACATCCTTGATGTGTCATTACAAGTGCCCAGCCAATGTGAGTGATTCCTTTAGAGTGAACACGAGTGAATCTGACTGCAGTAGATGTGAAAGATATGAAGAAAAATTAATTCGGCCAGCGCTCATACCTGTATTTACATCCTGTTTTCGGTTGAAGTCCAAAGTAGTCGATTGTCGAGTTCACGCGCGTGATCATAGGTAACTAAACACATGCGCGTGAACTCGACAATCGACTACTTTGGACTTCAACCGAAAAGAGGATGTAAATACAGGTATGAGCGCTGGCCGAATTTTAAAAAGAGGATAACACGGTGTAGGCAACACCGATTTTTGTCGTTGTTCTTTGTCGCAGCGCTATCGGCAAACTATACGGTTTGGAAATGGACACTGGCCAGGAACCCGCAACAGAACCGTCACGGTGGAAAAAGTGTATCTGAGTAGTGACTGTCTGTCCGAGTTTTGTTGAGAGCCAGAGGCGGCACGAATTTTGATTTGATTTGACGAAATTCCCTATGCAGGAAAAACCCTGCTCTCACACTCATACTCACTCACACATACACACACTCGCATATACACACTCTCTCACTCTCATATACATACACTCGCATATACACACTCTCTCACTCTCATATACACACACTCGCATATACACACTCTCTCACTCTCATATACACACACTCGCATATACACACTCTCGCATATACACACTCTCTCACTCACATATACACACTCTCTTACCCACCCATACACACACACTCTCTCTCTCTCACACACTCACTCACTCATAATTTGAAGCGCTGTAGAAGTAAAGTGTGTGTGATGGTTCAGCCCATTCAGCTGGTGTCCAGCAACATGGAGGTGGTGAAACCAGGAAAAGTCCCGGCGGGAAGAACCGAGATCCCGTTTGAGTTTCCGCTGCAGGCCAAAGGCAGCAAGGTCCTGTACGAGACGTACCACGGCGTGTTTGTCAACATACAGGTAAGCGTCACACATGCGCACGCGCACACACACGCGCGTACATGTGTTCTGTGATGATGCGCTGATGTATTGTGATTATGTTGCAGTACACACTCCGCTGCGACATGAGACGCCCGCTGCTTGCCAAAGACCTCAGCAAGAGCTGCGAGTTCATGCTCCACTGCCAGGTGAGACTCCAACATGAGTGCAGCCGCACGACGAGTACAGCCACATGAGTAGTCGCACGATGAGTACAGCCACATGAGTAGTCGCACGATGAGTACAGCCACGAGTAGTCGCACGATGAGTACACTCGCACGATGAGTACAGCCACATGAGTAGTCGCACGATGAGTACAGCCACATGAGTAGTCGCACAATGAGTACAGCCGCACGAGTAGTCGCACGATGAGTAGTCGCACGATGAGTACAGCCACATAAGTAGTCGCACGATGAGTACACTTGCATGAGTAGTCGCACGATGAGTACAGCCGCATGAGTAGTCGCACGATGAGTACACTTGCATTAGTCGCACGATGAGTACAGCCGCATGAGTAGTCGCACGATGAGTACACTTGCATTAGTCGCACGATGAGTACAGCCGCATGAGTAGTCGCACTATGAGTAGTCGCACGATGAGTACAGTCGCAAGATGAGTACAGCCACACGAGTAGTCGCACGATGAGTACAGTCGCAAGATGAGTACACTCGCATGAGTAGTCGCACGATGAGTACAGCCACATGAGTAGTCGCACGATGAGTACACTCGCATGAGTAGTCGCACGATGAGTACAGCCGCATGAGTAGTCGCACGATGAGTACAGCCGCATGAGTAGTCGCACGATGAGTACAGCCGCATGAGTAGTCGCACGATGAGTACAGCCGCATGAGTAGTCGCACGATGAGTACAGCCGCATGAGCAGTCGCACGATGAGTACCTGCAGTAACAGCAGCCTGTGTTTCAGCCGCAGAAGCCCAAGCTCCCGCCGAGCCCGGTGGAGTTCAGCATCACTCCAGAGACGCTGCAGAACGTCAAAGAGGTGCGTAGGTCTCGCTCTCATCTCTGATGGACTATACCAAGCTCATATACAGTACTGGCCAAAAGTCACGTCCAGCCTTCACCCTTTATTAAAATATTATTCAGAATGTGGGTCATGAACTTTTAGGTGCACCTATAATTCTATCCTGATTTTTACATCTTAAGTGGTCATAATTTATAAGTAAAAGTAAATTTTTATGGCCTGATTTTAGCCTCTGATATATCCTATTATAGTACACATCCAAACAGAAAAACGCATATCGTTCTCACGTGTGCGTGTGGTTTTGTGTTCAACAGAGGACCTTGTTACCCAAGTTCCTGATCAAAGGTCACCTGGATGCCACCAACTGTGCTATCACACGACCTCTGACCGGCGAGCTGGTGGTGGAGAGGTCAGAGGTCGCCATCAAGAGCATTGAGCTGCAGCTGGTCCGTGTGGAGACCTGCGGTGAGAAACACAGATGTGATGTTCAGCTTTAAAACCATCCACAGTGACAGATCAGTGTTACCTGCATATTTTCAGCCTGTGCTGATAGTGTTACATCACCGTGTTCAGGATGTGCTGATAGTGTTACATCACCGTGTTCAGTGTTACCGGCATGTGTTCAGATAGTGTTACATCACCGTGTTCAGTGTTACCGGCATGTGTTCAGATAGTGTTACATCACCGTGTCCAGTGTTACCGGTATGTGTTCAGATAGTGTTACATCACCGTGTTCAGTGTTACCGGCATGTGTTCAGATAGTGTTACATCACCGTGTTAAGTGTTACCGGCATGTGTTCAGATAGTGTTACATCACCGTGTTCAGTGTTACCGGCATGTGTTCAGATAGTGTTACATCACCGTGTTCAGTGTTACCGGCATGTGTTCAGATAGTGTTACATCACCGTGTTCAGTGTTACATGCCTGTGTTCAGATAGTGTTACATCACCGTGTTCAGTGTTACCGGCATGTGTTCAGATAGTGTTACATCACCGTGTTCAGTGTTACCGGCGTGCGTTCGGATAGTGTTACATCACCGTGTTCAGTGTTACCGGCATGCGTTCAGATAGTGTTACATCACCGTGTTCAGTGTTACCGGCGTGCGTTCGGATAGTGTTACATCACCGTGTTCAGTGTTACCGACATGCGTTCGGATAGTGTTACATGCCTGTGTTCAGATAGTGTTACATCACCGTGTTCAGTGTTACCGGCATGCGTTCGGATTAGGGCTGGGACAACGCGTCGAGGTCATCGATGACGTCGACGCAAAAAATACGTCGATGCAAAATATGCGCGTCGATTCGTCGACCTGTTTTCATTTCTCTAAAAAACGTTTGCAAATTACTTAAAGGAGAAGTTCACTTTTAAAATGAAAATTCTGTCATCATTTAGTCACCCTCATGTTGTTTCAAAGCTGTATGAATTTCTTTCTTCTGCTGAACAGAAAGGAAGATATTTAGAAGAATGTCAGTAACCAGACAGTTTTTGGGTCCCATTGACTTCCATAGTAGGAAAAAAATATACTATGGAAATCATTGGGACCCAAAAACTGTCTGGTTACTGACATTCTTCTAAATATCTTCCTTTCTGTTCAGCAGAAGAAAGAAATTCATACAGCTTTGAAACAACATGAGGGTGACTAAATGATGACAGAATTTTCATTTTAAAAGTGAACTTCTCCTTTAACAGTGTGTACCTTATATGCGCTGATACGCGATGGCCGGACCATCATTCTATCCAACGTTATATAACCAATCCAGGGGTTTTCCTGCATTGGATTTTTTTTTTGGTGGCTGCCAAAGCCTTATTTGATCGGTGAGTGATGTAGAATAGAATGACTGACTGCGCTTGACAGGGCGCATATACAGTAAGTACGAGAGAGAGCCCCGGCCGCGCGCGCGCGCACTCACCGTCTTCAAACAACACGAGCGCTGTCTTGCTCTCTCTCTCTCCCTCGTGCATATTAATAAAAATCATTAGACACGATAGAAAAAGGGCGGAAGACCAAAGTTTCACGTGGAGCATTCGGAGATTTTGTTCTCTTGAATTACCGCGGAGTGTGAATTGTGGTAAAAAAAAACTGCCAGGATAATCACACAACGCTTGCCGTAGGCTACACGTCCACTAATGACACGTCCGATTCGCGAACTAATGACTCATTTGAACCGATTCACTTTAATGAATGGTTAAAACAACTGATCTGTCCAACACTGAACTCACGAGACGTCTGAATCGGTGTATAACAAATCGGTAACACTTTACAATAATGTTCCATTTATTAAATTCTAGTTAGGCTAAGTACTTTTTTTTATTAGTATTTTTTTTTTTTTAAGAAAAAGGTGAGTGGCAGAGTGTATTACTATACGTTGTTGTTATTTTTATGTGAATGAAGAATTAAAAGATGCACTTTTTTCAGTAAGCTAGGACTATGTGTTTTCAACATAAATGTTCAATTCTGTTGGTTCAGGAAGGACGCCATGACAGGCTGCTGGCTCCCACTGTTAATTTTTATTTATTTTTTGTTGGAAAAGCACTCTCTGTATTAGCTTAAAGCCCTCAAGTTTACATTGGTTACTGTATTCTTACAATTGCTCTAAACAAGTATTTTGGGTGACCTTTTTATTTTTTTATTGAATGCTAGACATCAAGTTGTTGTTATTTTCATCTGAAAGAAGAACTTTTTTTCAGTAAGCTAGGCCCTATGTGTTCAGTAAGCTTGTTTCAGTAAGCTATGTGTTTTCAAGGCTTTAAGGTTTTATTGAATGCTACCTCTAAGAATGCATTACTATGCACTTGTATAGTCTTTTATTTTGGAATTTTAAGAGCAATAAACATATTGCAATGTTAAGGAATTTTTTCATTCAGATATGTAAATTAACATGTATAAATTGCTATTAGTCAATTAATGGGGATTGGGGAGATAATCGAATCGAAATCGAATCGGACCGGAAAAATTAATCGTTAGATTAATCGATGCATCGAAAAAATAATCGCTAGATTAATCGTTTAAAAAATAATCGTTTATCCCAGCCCTAGTTCGGATAGTGTTACATCACCGTGTTCAGTGTTACCGGCATGCGTTCGGATAGTGTTACATCACCGTGTTCAGTGTTACCGGCGTGCGTTCGGATAGTGTTACATCACCGTGTTCAGTGTTACCGGCGTGCGTTCGGATAGTGTTACATCACCGTGTTCAGTGTTACCGGCATGCGTTCGGATAGTGTTACATGCCTGTGTTCAGATAGTGTTACATCACCGTGTTCAGTGTTACCGGCATGCGTTCGGATAGTGTTACATCACCGTGTTCAGTGTTACCGGCATGCGTTCGGATAGTGTTACATCACCGTGTTCAGTGTTACCGGCATGTGTTCAGATAGTGTTACATGCCTGTGTTCAGATAGTGTTACATCACCGTGTTCAGTTACCGGCATGCGTTCGGATAGTGTTACATGCCTGTGTTCGGATAGTGTTACATCACCGTGTTCAGTGTTACCGGCATGTGTTCAGATAGTGTTACATGCCTGTGTTCAGATAGTGTTACATCACCGTGTTCAGTGTTACCTGCATGTGTTCAGGCTGTGCGGAGGGTTACGCTAGAGACGCCACAGAGATCCAGAACATCCAGATAGCTGAAGGAGACGTCTGTCACGGTCTCTCCATCCCCATATATATGGTGTTTCCTCGGCTCTTCACCTGCCCGACACTTGAAACCACCAACTTTAAAGTTGGTAAGGAACCCTTTTTACAGCCGTGTTCAATACTGGGTTTGTTTGTGTGTGATATATATATATATATATATATATATATATATATATATAAAATAACAAAGTCCATTACTGCATTTATAGATTTACTTTCTTCCCTTCTAGAATTTGAGGTGAACATTGTGATTGTTCTTCACGATGATCATTTGATAACGGAAAACTTCCCACTGAAGCTGGTCAGAGTTTGAGTCCAAAAACATCTGAAGCCTTTGGATCCGTCCCCATTTTTTTTTACCATGTATAAAACATTTCTCTTCTCACAGTAAATTACATTAAAAGACTCTTTTGATCATGAGTGAATATGGATATTTCTCCTATAAATTCAAAGTGTTTATTAAAGGGTAACTAAACCCCTGGTCAGAGCCTGACTCCGCCCAGTGGAGAGGGGCCGAGCACCTGAGACGAGTCTCTCTGTAGGCAAGGGCGTGGTTAGCTGGTGTCCTCTGACATCACAGGGCACCACAACTTTCAATAGGAAAATTCAACTGCAGTAGCCACTGTTCAACCTGAAGAGGGCAGCACTCAGACATTTTTACACCATATATTGTAGAATTAAAACACTTTAAACCCAAATGTCAAAAAAAAAAATACTTGCATCAATGAACTGCATTAATAAAGCCCCAGTCTTACAGATCATTAACTAAAAAAAGTTGTTTTAGGGTTTAGTTACCCTTTAAAGTCATCCACTCACCTGAGATATTGATTTGAGATCTGTGGCCAGTTGCATAAACTGTTAAGCTCGCCTACAATCTACAGTAGCACTCCCATTTTTTGTTTGTTTTTGTTTGTTTGTTTCATTTGTAAAGCGTCTTTGCGTTCCTTGAAAAGCGCTATATAAAACTTATGCATTATTATTATTATTATTATTATTAAGACTAGTCTTACAAGTTAGTCATCCAGTTTTATTCTTTAAAACTGTTAATAACTTTTTAAAGTCAGTAATAAAACGTAGATTGGTCTAATTTGACACCGAACAGTAAGACTGATTACCCCTAACTAACTTCTAGTTGATCATACTAGTTCTTAAGACACAGTCTTAACATAACGGCTGTGTTTATGCATCTGGCCTGTCAGCTGAAGCTAGAACGTTTAAGTTCGGCCTGTCGTACAAATAATTGCAATGAAAGACTTATTTCTGTTTTGTTTGTCACTTACAGAGTCAGCATAACATTTATTTACTTGGAATTTTATGGAGGTTATATATATATATATATATATATATAGGCCTATATGATGATCTTTAATGCTATGTAAATTAATTATTCAGATTATTTTTATAATAATATAATGTAATTGATTAAACCCACAAGTCTGGATTTTGTATGAAGACCTTTGTCTTCCTGTGCTTAAGTGTTTATATTCATTAGAATATTTATATAAAAAGACATGGTATCATGCATTTGAAGGATTTACATCACCGTAAGTTAGTAATTTAGTTTCAGACTGATTGTATTTTAAAAATTATATAATTACAATACAATTATTATGGCAATTTTTTTAATAGAAAAATGATCAAATTATTCTAGTTTTCCATTGATTATATTAATTATTAGCTTTTTCCTCTAAACCCTGATCTGAGGAAATCACACAAGACGCTGACGACCGAAACAAACACAGCAGGACTGCTCTTGGATCAAATGTTTAATAAAGTAAAATTAAGGTAAAATGGCAATAAAAGGTAAAAGTGGAGTAAAAGCAGTTCATGCAAATGAACTTTATTCCAGGAATGAGAAACACAGCTGTGTTCTGGAGATAAAACATCACCGATTGGTCCCTAAAGCCCCCAACACCCCAAAGCAAAGCTTCCTCAGAATGTGTGTGTGTGAGTAAAGATGATGTGGTGTGTGTATGAACACACACTGGTGGTGTGTGTGAATAAAGATGATGTGGTGTGTGTATGAACACACACTGGTGGTGTGTGTGAATAAAGATGATGTGGTGTGTGTATGAACACACACTGGTGGTGTGTGTGAATAAAGATGATGTGGTGGTGGTTGTCAGTGAAAGGCAGTGGCGGGTGTGTGACTCTTGCGATGTCGTCCGGGAAGCAGAGGGAAGTCCTCGGGTAGGAGAGCATGTTCTCGACAGGTAGGACACGTGCTCTGCTCCTTCAGCCACACCTTTATACACTGAAACACACACACACACACACTCCGTCACTCAGTCTGCGTGACACACGTAAACACACGTCACACTAGCGCTCAGACGACGCGCTCAGACGACGCGCTCTGACCTCTCTGTGGAAACTGTGGCGGCACTCCAACACACACATCATCTCAGCACTCATGTCCTCGTGGCAGATGATGCACGGGTCCTCCATGTTCAGCTGTGGGCGCGCGCACACACACACACACACACACACACACAGGTTAGACCAACATGATGATGAACTAAGAGCTAAACGAATGGACGGCTTTAGTGAGTAAATGAAACTTTAGAAACAGTGAATGTTAATCTGAATCTCACTGAGGGAAGTGACGCGAGGGAATCAAAGAATCGTGGATCTATACGCTGATTTCACACAGCCGTTATTTTGAAATCGAAAGCGAGGCTCCGGTGGGAAGAAAACCGGAAGTGTCGCCTTTAATCACAGGAGAGTCGTGAATGCGATGGCGTATTGTTGTGTTTAATGATGTTGTGTCAATTCTAAAAATGTACATACATTTCTTTCATACTTTAGACTATATACAGTGAAATTCATTTATAAATAAAATATTTTTTTTATATATAATTAAGAATGTAAAAAAAGAAGCAGGAATGAACTATATATATATAATCCTATATTGGATATTAACATCCAATAGTGTAAATCACGGCAGCAGCTTCAGGTTGGTAATTCAAGGCATTGTTGTTTATCTTTACTTCCGGGGTTCTTCCCACCGGAGCCTCACTTTCGATTTCAAAATGGCGGCTGCGTGTTGGCAGCGTTCACTCTACTGTGTGTTCTAGCGTTAGAAATATCAGCTGATCTTCATGTTTCATGTGTCTCGAGCACAAATACACGAGACAACACTGAAGTGATTCACTGAACTGGACTGAATCGACACTGAAGTGATTCACTGAACTGGACTGAATCGACATGAAGTGATTCACTGAACTGGACTGAATCGACATGAAGTGATTCACTGAACTGGACTGAATCGACACTGAAGTGATTCACAGAACTGGACTGGACTGGATCGGCACGGGACTGAATCACTCAGTAACTGGACTGAATCGACACTGAAGTGATTCACTGAACTGAACTGGACTGAATCGACACTGAACTGATTCACTGAACTGAACTGAATTGACACTGAAGTGATTCACTGAACTGAACTGGACTGAATCGACACTGAACTGATTCACTGAACTGAATCGACACTGAAGTGATTCACAGAACTGGACTGAATCGACACTGAAGAGATTCACTGAACTGAACTGAATCGACACTGAAGTGATTCACAGAACTGGACTGGACTGAATCGGCACGGGACTGAATCACTCAGTAACTGGACTGAATCGACACTGAAGTGATTCACTGAACTGAACTGGACTGAATCGACACTGAAGTGATTCACAGAACTGAACTGAATCGACACTGAAGTGATTCACTGAACTGGACTGAATCGACACTGAAGTGATTCACTGAACTGGACTGACACGGGACTGATCTGAAGGAGGACACCTGTTAGAGCTGCTGTACAGCAGATATTCTGCTGTTCTCTCTGTAAAACTTGAAACACTCGATTGAATAAAGCGCTGTAGAAGTAAAGCTGACTTGATGAAGAACAGACACAACTGGAGAAAAATAACAGGTTAGGGTTAACTTTGTGATGATGATGATGATGATTCTTACCGCCAGTGCAGCGTTACGATGTTTGTCGGACACGTTCTTCCACACGTGTGCTAGCGGTGGCGTGACGCTAGTGTCAGAACCAGGACTCGCTCGACCCGTGAAGTTCATGCGCTCCTGCACAACAGACAACAGCGTCACTACACAGCAACACACACACACACACACATAGACAGAGAGAGCACAGGCACAGGCACACGCACACACACACACACACACACACACAGAGAGAGAGCACAGGCGCACACACACACACACGCACACACACACACACAGAGAGCACAGGCGCACACACACACACAGAGAGAAAGCACAGGCACACACACACACACACACACACACAGAGAGCACAGGCGCACACACACACACGCACACACACACAGAGAGAGCACAGGCGCACACACACACACACACACACACACACACACAGAGAGCACAGGCGCACACACACACACACGCACACACACACAGAGAGAGCACAGGCGCGCACACACACACACACACAGAGAGAGCACAGGCGCGCGCGCGCACACACACACACACACACACACACACATACACAGACAGAGAGAGCACAGGCACACGCACACACACACACAGAGAGAGCACAGGCGCGCGCACACACACACACACACGGACAGAGAGAGAGCACAGTTCACGCACACGCGTGTTCTCCTGATGGTCCAGGATCAGCTGAGCCACGCGGTTGATGACATCATCATAGGTCAGCGAGTCGAGAGCGCCTCCACTGGACGAGCGAACCTCCTGAATGAACCGGTTCAACACCAGCCTGTGGAGACACACACACACCGTTACACTAACACACACACACCGTTACACTAACACACACACACCGTTGTTACACTAACACACACACACACCGCTGTTACACTAACACACACACCGCTGTTACACTAACACACACACCGTTACACTAACACACACACACACACACACCGCTGTTACACTAACACACACACCGCTGTTACACTAACACACACACCGTTACACTAACACACACACACCGCTGTTACACTAACACACACACCGCCGTTACACGAACACACACACCGTTACACTAACACACACACACCGCTGTTACACTAACACACACACACCGCCGTTACACGAACACACACACACCGTTACACTAACACACACACCGCTGTTACACTAACACACACACCGCTGTTACACTAACACACACACAGCTGTTATACTAACACACACACCGTTACACTAACACACACACACACACACACAGTTACACTAACACACACACACCGTTACACTAACACACACACCATTACACTAACACACACACACCGCTGTTACACTAACACACACACACCGCTGTTACACTAACACACACACCGCTGTTACACTAACACACACACCGCTGTTACACTAACACACACACCGCTGTTACACTAACACACACCGTTACACTAACACACACACACACACACACACACACACCGTTACACTAACACACACACACACCATTACACTAACACACACACACACACCGCTGTTACACTAACACACACCGCTGTTACACTAACACACACACACCGTTACACTAACACACACACCGCTGTTACACTAACACACACCGCTGTTACACTAACACACACCGCTGTTACACTAACACACACACACACACACCGTTACACTAACACACACACCGCTGTTACACTAACACACACACAGTTACACTAACACACACACACACCGCTGTTACACTAACACACACACACACACACACACACACACACACACACACACCGCTGTTACACTAACACACAGTTACACTAACACACACACCGCTGTTACACTAACACACACACACACCGCTGTTACACTAACACACACACACACCGCTGTTACACTAACACACACACCGCTGTTACACTAACACACACCGCTGTTACACTAACACACACACACCGTTACACTAACACACACACCGCTGTTACACTAACACACACCGCTGTTACACTAACACACACACACACACACCGTTACACTAACACACACACCGCTGTTACACTAACACACACACACACACACACACAGTTACACTAACACACACACACACCGCTGTTACACTAACACACACACACACACACACACCGCTGTTACACTAACACACAGTTACACTAACACACACACCGCTGTTACACTAACACACACACACACCGCTGTTACACTAACACACACACACACACCGCTGTTACACTAACACACACACCGCTGTTACACTAACACACACACCGCTGTTACACTAACACACACACACACACACACACACACACACACAGCTGTTACACTAAGTCAAGTCAAGTCAAGTTTATTTGTATAGCGCTTTTCACAATACAGATTGTATCAAAGCAGCTTCACAGTATTAAATTAAAATAATACAACAAAGTTTGTTTCAAGAGGAATTTATTGATTGATCAAATTAAATTAAATATTTAGTGAATTTTTTTTAGATCGTATTTAGATATAAAATGTATGACAAATAAGGGCGCGATTGACAGCTTGATTGACAGCTGACAACGAGCATAGGCTGTGCCGAGTGGAATTCCTGAAATTTGACGTCTCGGCCATGATCTGACACAACACACCATACCTGTAAGTTATCCTTTCTGAACATTTGTATTGAAATATGGCGCCGCCCATACCCCCCATAAACGGCCTCAAAACCGTTCTTCAGAAAGTCTATGGGTGACGTCACAGACGCTTTATCCATATTTTTTAAAGTCTATGGTGAATACAGTAAAGTGTAATTTACTCCTTTGATCAAAGCTGAATGTCCAGTATCATTACTCCAGTCTTCAGTGTCAATGAAAACAGGAAGTAACCGGGATTGCTCCAGCCTATGGAGCGTGAGTGTAGCTAAAGCTAATGTTGTGAGTGGAGCTAAAGCTAATGTTGTGAGTGGAGCTAAAGCTAATGTTCTGAGTGTAGCTAAAGCTAATGTTAAAGCTAAAGCTAGGAGCACCTGTTGTAATGCGGGAACATCATGTTGAGGCGCTCCAGGAGCCGCTCGTACACCGTCAGGGGCTGTGGGTTCGAGGCACGGCGGGTCACGGGCTCGTCGGGGGGTTGAGGAGTGGCCCGTCCGGTGGGTGTGGGCGTTCGGGGGGGCGGCAGTGACCCGTACGGCCCGTGGAACTGGGAACCGGACTGAGGAACCGGAGCCGGAGGAATCGCCTGCAGGACACAATAATTGAATTGAACATTGAATGACACACGTGAACATCACACGAGACTCAGTGAACTCAGAACCGAACGCGATGATAACGACGAGGTCATGACCCGAGCTCTTACCGGCAGTGTGGGTGCAGTGGGAACGCTGGGAACACAGATATCAGGCAGTGAACACAGTCTAGTGCCCTTCTTCACCTCGTCCATCTGTGCGTCAAACTCCATCTGAAACAAACCGTTCAAACCAGTTTCAGAGAGACAAAACACGCAGATTATCATCATATACTGGGTAAATAATGTCTGCAGATGTTGAGTGTGAAGAAGTGAATGTAAGTCACTCCGGCGACACTGTTCTGGATCTCACTATGAAAGACAGTTGAAAAGCATGATATAACAAAGTTTATGAAAGATATTAAATATTGTTTAAAAAGCAGCGGGTCTGTTGATCAGAAGAGGTGAAGCTCATGAATCAGGAAGATGTTCATCATGACCTGCAGCTGTAATGGGTGATGGCTATATCCAGTAATACGCATTTTGATTAACCGATATTGAATGCGTGAACAAAACTTCACTAACCCTTCTCTGTAGCTCCTGCCATCCAATAACCTTTGATACTTCTGATATTAAACAAAGTCTCATCTTTCTAATCCTGTCAGTTTCATCAGTAAATTCAGTCAGTAAATGTGTTTAATGTGTGTGACAGATGAAGCAATCATCTCTTCCTCTTTACTACTAGTTACAGCAGAAAATAAACATCAATGTTATTATAACATCATAATAAAATCTGCCTTATGTGCAATTTAAAAGATTTGTTGTTAATTTTAAACTGTAATATTCAGGGTTCGTACACCTTTTCCCAGGTCAAACTCAAGCACTTTCAAGGTCCACTTAAAGCTGTCTCCAGCACCACACCGCCGTAGATTACATACAATACAGTCAAAATTACTATTGATCACATTAAAAGAGATAATGCTATAAACAGCCAAAATTGTGTTTCGTAATCGCAGAAGGATCAGATATTTAAGCAAATCACAAGTTTTATTTTTCAAAATGTATCACTAAGTAGATAGGCAAGGCAAGTTTATTTATATAGCACATTTCATACACAATGGCAATTCAAAGTGCTTTACATAGAAGAAATAAAAATAATAAAAATAAATAAGAATAATTAAAACAGTTAAAAAAAAAAAAATTATATATATATATACAGTACTTATAAAAATATATATATATATATATTATTATAGATCTTTCCTTCAAAAGGATTCCCTTAAGACTTAAATCTTTCAACCTTCTTTTAACCTTCAATCTTCTTACAACTTCCATCTATCAACTTTCCTTTAACTTTCTTTTCTCCCTCATTTACTCACACGTTCTTTTCACTTTCTTTAGCACTGCGTTCACATTCTTTCTCAGACGAAAACTTTAATATTGTCATTTAAATACTGTTCTACTTTCAAACCCACATTAATACACGTCACTTTCACATTATCACCTTCTGAGTGGGCATTTACAGTTACGGGCTAAATGCCCTGCTGACCACAATTAAAACCCTCTCTGTCACCTTGCCTATAGTTTGATCATCGAGCTTACTTTTGAAAGCAAAACAAACAGTCGGACGAACAGTGGCACAGTGCTCATTCAGTAAATGCACAGCTAAACAGAAGTGTTTTGAGTCTGGATTTGAATGTGACCACTGTAGGAGCACATCTGATCTCTTCTGGAAGCTGGTTCCAGCATAATAGCTAAAAGCAGACTCACCATGCTTAGAGTGAACCCTTGGTATTTCTAGATGATATGATCCTAATGATCTGAGTGATCTGTTGGGTTTATATTCAGTGAGCATATCTGCAATGTATTGAGGTCCTAGGCCATTGAATGATTTATATACCAGTAATAATACTTTAAAATCAATCCTAAATCTAACTGGGAGCCAGTGTAAAGACCTGAGGACTGGTGTGATATGTTCATATTTTCTGGTTCTGCTCAGAATCCTAGCGGCAGCGTTCTGTATGAGCTGCAACTGTCTTATGGTCTTTTTGGGAAGGCCAGTGAGGAGTCCATTACAATAATCCACCCTGCTGGTGATGAAAGCATGAACAAGTTTCTCTAAGTCTTGTCTGGAAACAAAGCATCTAATTCTTGCAATATTTTTGAGATGATAGTATGCTGATTTAGTTATTGCTTTGACATGACTACTGAAGCTAAGGTCTGACTCTAGTGTCACACCAAGATTCCTGACTTGATGTTTAGTTGTTTGACCCCTAGAGTGAAGGTATGCGTTCATCTTGAGAACTTCATCTTTGTTTCCAAACGTAATGACTTCAGTTTTGTCTTTGTTTAACTGAAGAAAGTTGGCTACGGTTTCGTTCCAATGAACTGCACTAGCCAAGGCAACATCTAGTGTATATATCTATACCCGCCCGCGCTCTCAGATCACTTGGGCATGGATGTGTACAAGAGGTAAAAACTATATAAATACTGTTCGTTTTCTCACACAAACCGCTCGTTTCGTGTCTTAGGCCATCAATGTGTACTTACGATGGGGAATTGTTTAATTTGGACGATGGGGAATTGTTTTAATTTGGACTCTTTGAGACAGTGACCATCGACCTGCATTATATGACTGACAGACAAGAACGGTTTGACCTAAAAATATAAAAATTGAAACTACTGCGGAAAAAAAGACACCTACATCTTGGATGCCCTTGAGGTAAGCTAAAACATACCAAAATTTAATTTCAAAGTGAACTATCCCTTTAAAGCAGGGGTTTTCAACCGGTGGTCCACGGCGGCATTGTATGTGGTCCGTGACATGCATTCCAGCCTACATAATTTCACTATTAAAATCACTTTTTTTCCATAAAAAAAAAAGTTTGTCTTAAAAAAAAGGCAAGTCAGTCAGTAATAAATACATTGGCATTCAGTAAAGTGTCGAACCCATAAAAAGTAGAACCATTGTCCGCTTTACATAAAACAAATCACAACATGACCTTGTGTGAGTGAGTGAGTGAGTGAGTGAGTGAGTAGTGTTCACACCAAACGCGAATAGAGCGTCTGGCGCAAGTGATTTTCATGTTAAGTCAATGTAAAGACGCGTTTACGCGCATCTGGAGGTCCTGCAGCGCGAATGAGGCGTTTAGCGCGGGGCGGTCGCGCGAATGAGGCAAATTGAGCGTCTGGCGCGATACGCGCGAGTGATTTGAGGGTGAGAGAGCGAGAGAGAGAGAGAATTCTGATTAGTCGAGAGGATGTATCGCGTTTAGGCTAAAAATAGGTTTGGCGCTTATCGCGATTTGGAAAGAGACTGCATCTTGCAGTACATTTAAAAAAAGGAAATATAGCGATTTGGCATGAAATGTTGATGGAGCCGTGAATAGGTTCAGTACACAGCAAAATGACAAACTCATTTAAAAAAAAAAGAAAAAAAAGAAGCCATTTCCTCAATTCGACGTCTGACTGTGCTATCTGACAAAGGAATCCACACACTACACACACAGACACACACAATAGTGGGCCGCCGATTACTTGTTAGTCAGAATGGTGGTCCCTGGCACAGAACCAGTTGAAAACCCCTGCTTTAAAGGATACTTTAAATATGAAACTAAAACCACCAGTAGGTGGCGGCAAGTCACTGTGATGACACAAGTGATTGTTCATTGAATCGTTAAAATGATTCGTTCAAAACGTGGATTTCAGTAAAAAAAAAAACAAAAAAAAAACAACAACAACATCGCTGTCTGTTGGACCACGGCTTCATTATGAAATTCTCGGTGATATAAAGTGAAAATTGACAATATTGTGTCCAAAAAGTAACTCACAATGTTAACTTTGTTAATTTAACTGTTGTATAAAATAAATAGCACATTTGCAATTGTGCACAGGAAAACGGCACTCTTGATCATGTGATATTCTAATATAACAACATAATATGATATAAATATAAGACAAAAACTCATTTGGGGACATCTATAACTGCACTGACACATCACGCAGTGAAAGCAAGCATGAGAGACAAACGCGATGTCAGCTCGCACTCGCAGTGCCTCGTACATAGTTAAAACAATGATTACAATATCATCATAGTTCATAGACAATATCGCACACTCCTAAGCACATAAAGACTGAACTTACAACTGAACTGACATTTACTGGTTTTCTTCTCTCCTCTGGCGTGCAGGAGACAGACGCAGGCTAATATGCTGCCGTAAGTGACGCGAATTGTCACGTGAACAAGCAAATCCACAAAGAATAATACGTAGGCCTACGCTAATTAGATAGTTTTAATTTCGAAAGCATTTAGATAAGTCTAAGTCAAAGTGTCATCTAAAATTTAAGACCTTGTATAAGTAAAAATAAGACTTTTAAAAAAAAAATTGTATTTTTAAGACTTTTTATGGCCTTAAATTAAAAAAATCTAATTGAAGACCATTTAAGACTTTTTAAGGATCCGCGGGGACCCTGTCAATAGACCATATTAATAAATAAAATATAAATAATTTTTTTATTTCATTGCCAAGACATATACATGTATCTACTGGAATAGAGCAGTGTAAATATAAGGCCATCCTCAAGCTTACAGTCGGCTACTTGTACAACTCTCCATCTGACACGGGTTCTGTTCAGCGATCAGCGGTGGTTATGCGCTGGGCTGACGTTTGCAGGTTTTAACTTGCGGGTAGTTAACGTTACAGGTACTGTGCTGTAACTTTGGCAATGTTCACTGCATATTCCTCAAATGAACGTGCCATAACGGACATGCAATACTAACATTACATTGTCACATCATGTACTCTCAGCCACTAATGGCCCTTTCAGACAGGACGCAGAATGCTATGACACCCATTTATGTCAATGGCTTGCGCTGCGCGAGGACGTTTTGTTGCTGCGGCGACCAAAGCAGAGCGCAGAATTGGCGACCTATTGCGCACCACGGTCAAAGTTAAAAACAGTTCAACTTTTGCCGCTGCGCTCTGTGACGATTACCTGCGCAGCCAATAGAAACGGGGCATCCTAACAAGCGCGGAAATCAGAATGAAAACTCCACCTACTTTTACTCTGGCCAGCGTAGTGCTAATCGCTCTGTATCTGAAGGGCCACATTTTATTTCTCCATTTAATAAACAAACTATTCAGTCAGACAGGTATTTGTTGTGAAAGAAATAGTTACAATTTCAAGCATTTTATCCAAAATGTAAGCACTTTTCAAACCTTGAAAACACAACATCAATATTCAAGCATTTTCAAGAATTTCAAGCACCCGTACGAACCCTGAATATTGTAGTAATGTAGTGTGACAGGTTCCCTGTGTATACAGCTTTAATTGAGACTTTTCTCTTTGTAGTCTACCTGATAGAGCTATACACACACAAACACACACACGAATCACTATTGAATGTAAATTGGCATTGAATCAGTGTGCTGTGTTGAGAAACAGAAGGAAGTTCACCTGAGTCCTGTTGATTCTGTCCTCCATGTCACACACGTGTCTCTTCCAGTCGTCTATGGCTGACAGCAGTGCAGCGCTGGGGAAACTGCAGCACAAACCATCATCAGACACACACACACAGACACACACACACACACGAGTACAGCACACTTCTGAATCTGTGTGAATCCTGCGCCGTACCCAAGCGAAGCCTCCGTCATGTGTTTGACTATCATCTGGCCTTCAGAGACGCTCATCCTCAGCCGCCTCAGTGCGTGCTCCCGTCGGCTCTGCAGGACACACAGCTGAACACACACACACACATCAGCGTCACTGCAGCGACAGGCAATGAAACACACACCAGCTGATGCTGAAATCTCACCTGAGCCGCTGTGGATCTCTTCTGCGCTTTCACACACGCGTCTCTGAACCTCTTGATCTCCTCCTCTAGGCTCATCCGCTCGGCCGCACACTGGTTACTGCAGCACATGCGTTACACACAAGACACGCGTTACACACGCTACACACACAGGACACACGTTACACACAGGACACGAGTTACACAAGTTACGTTACAGACACACAGGACACGCGTTACACACGCTACACACACAGGACACACGTTACACGCGACACACACACACACACACTACACGTTACACACACACACACACACACACACATTACACATGTTACACACACACACACACACAGGATACGTGTTACACGTTACACACAGGACACGCGTTTCATGCAGGACAGGCGTTAGTACAGTAGATGTTACACACAGGACACGCGTTAGGCACAGGACACGCGTTACACGCGTTAGGCACAGGACATGTGTTACACACACAGGACGCGTTACACACATTACACACACACACAGGACACACGTTACACACACACAGGACACGTTACACACAGGGCACGCGTTACACACAGGACACACGTTACACACACAGGACACGCGTTACACACGTTACACACAGGACACGTGTTATACACGTTACACGCATTAGGCACAGGACAAGCGTTAGGCACAGGACACGTGTTACACACATAGGACACGCGTTACACACAGGACAGATGTTACACACATTACACACACACACACACACACACACACACACGTTACACAGGACACGTGTTACACGCGTTACACAGTGAGTGTGTGTGTGTGTGTGTGTGTGTGTGTGTGTGTAAGTATGTGTGTGTGTGTGTGTGTGTGTGTGTGTGTGTGTGTGTGTGTGTGTGTGTGAGTGAGTGTGTGTGTGTGTGATTAAGTGACCAAGTATGTACAGGTACAATGTTTGTGTGAAGCCTGAGTTACACACACAGGACACGCGTTTCATGCAGGACAAGCGTTACTACAGTAGATGTTACACACAGGACACGCGTTACACACAGGACACACGTTAGGCACAGGACACACGTTAGGCACAGGACACACGTTAGGCACAGGACACACGTTAGGCACAGGACAAGCGTTACTGCAGTAGATGTTACACACAGAGCACGCGTTACACACAGGACAGGTGTTACTGCAGTAGATGTTACACACAGGACACACGTTACACACACAGGACAGGCGTTACTGCAGTAGATGTTACACACACATGACACGCGTTACACACACACACAGGACACGCGTTACACACACACAGGACACGCGTTACACACACAGGACACGCATTACTGCAGTAGATGTTACACACATGACACGCGTTACACACACACAGGACACACGTTACACACACACAGGACACGCGTTACACACACAGGACACGCGTTACTGCAGTAGATGTTACACACAGGACACGTGTTACACATACAGGACACGCGTTACACACACAGGACACGCGTTACTGCAGTTGATGTTACACACACAGGACACGCGTTGTCTAAATGTTGTATATTTTCACACTCACTTGATGTCAAGGAATCGCTCCAGTTCAGTCTGATACTCTTTATTCTTGGCACTGATGTCTCTGGAGTAACTAGAGAAAACAAACATTTTAATTCAGCAGTAAACCAGCGGCTGAGTGTGGGTGTGTGAGAGTGAGTGTGTGTGTGTAAGTATGTGTGTGTGTGTCATTAAGTGACCAAGTATGTACAGGTACAATGTTTGTGTGAAGCCTGAGTTCATCATTCACAATGATTCATGTCTGTTTCTGAATGCGTGTCTGACCTTTCATGTAAATCTGTCAGATCTTTGATCTCCATCTTCAGGTTCTTCAGAGTCTCCTGGTTCTCCTTCTTCTCCAGCTGGTCTTTCCTGACTTCCTCCTCTAGTTTCTGCTGGAACATGGCGAGCTCTGCGCAGGCGATCTGAACACAAGCGTACATCTGAGCTGCAGAACCACAGAAACGCTTCAGAAGATCTTGACGGCCGTTTCTCTACCTGCTTGCTCTGTGTGATTCTCTGGGTCTCCTCCTGAAGCGCTGATATTTCCTCAGTCCTCTTCTGCTGGATGACTGCATGATCTTCCTTCATCTGCTGGAGCTTCTTCAACAGCTGCTGCTTCTGTTTCTCTTTCTGCATCAAGTCGCCCTGGAGGAAACATGGACATTACGTTTTGAAAGTCCTGACACTACTTGATAAAAGTTAACCAATAGATCACTAGTTTCAGAAGGGAGGTAATGCACTGCCCTTAATGCTTCACATTCACTTTGTATTATTAGTCCTGCATTTGTGTGACATCCTAAATGTGACAGAATGCTGAAGTACAAGTGGCACTTAATATTCAGGAATATTATCGATTTGACTCTCAGTTGAGAACAAAACTTCGTGAACTGATCTCACGTCTCATATTTGAAGTTTGCATGGTTGATTCTGTTATTTTCCTGTTATCACTGTAAAGCTGCCTTGAAACAATCTGTACTGTATAAAAATGATTCACATCATGTCCTGAACCAGGCTAATTATTATAACCGAAAGAAATGTAATAAAAACTAGGGCTGGTACACGATACACATACACCCATCTTCTGATTCAATACTATCACGATTCTTGGGTGCCGATACGATATGTATTGCAATTTTTTTTTTTACACTAGACCATGGGGAAAGTTAAATCATACACTTATTCAGACTGTACATGATGTATAAGATGAGTCATATTTTTATTAGGGGTGTAACGATACACGTATTCGTATTGAACCGTTCGGTACGAGGCTTTCGGTTCGGTGTTCGGTACGCATTTTCAAACCGAATGGACCTTTTTTCCTGCCGACCAAAATTTCGTTGTTTCAAATGTAGGCGCGTGGCAAGCGCGCTCATAATGTAAGAGACGCCGGCGCGACCACAACATTGCCCAACATCAAATGGCAAACGTAATGCAAGCGGAACGAAACTGCTCGTTATTGTGTGGTTGACGGACCGTTTATCAGTTTGGACCAGTGCAGCGCGAGCTGATCGTGATCATGTGACACTGTTACTACACAGCGCTAATAAGAGATCCAGTAAAGAAAGCATTTGAATTCGCCACAGAAGTAATAACATCACTGCGAGATCTAGTGAGAAACATTCACATTTCTCCGTTATTAACAGATCAAACAGCGCTGACGTGGAAACCAGGAAGAAACATTGTGCCATGAATGAACTATCCAGTGTCCACAGACCAGCAACATTCACCATGGATTTACTGTAGTAACACTAACCGCAACCATTGAAGTTTGGCAGGAATAGTAGGCTATAATGCCTTCAAGTAACATTACGTTGGTTTTATTTTGACATTATGAATACAATTGCTGCCCTCAAATGTTAATCTGAACTAAAATAAACCTTTGTTTATAACTACTACAATATTACATTTCATTTTTTCCAAGGAGCTGTTTTGTTTTATATGCTCCTAAGAAGAGTCAATTATAGCTCTAGAATTGCTCAAAGTTGAATGTTAGTTAATTAAAAAAAGAATTAAAAAAATTTTATCAAGGAAATTTCTCTGGCATTTCTTTCTTTTTGCTGTATCAAAAACATACCGAACCGTGACACAAGTGCATCGTATCGAACCGAACCGTGAATTTTGTGAACCGTTACACCCCTAATCTTTTTATATATATAAAAAACACAACTTTCTGAATTTTATTTCAGAAGCATCACACAGTTAGCCTGGAAATCCAGACCCAAATCCGAAAGATTAAGGGTCTGGCATCGAGTAATGAAAATCGCCCAGCTCGAGAGGCGGCACCAAGCATGCATTTGAAAATCTCACTGCACGCAACTGGATAACACTACGACCAATCACTGTCATGATTGTGCTGTCACTAGTGCTGTTATCATCCGTTTAGCTCGCCTCTGGCCCGCCTATATCAGATACACCGATGTGATTGGTGCAGCTCGGCTACAAGGGCATAGTTAATGAGCATCATTACTCAAAGCCAGAGTAACTCGCTGAGCAAATTCAAGTTGTGCTCTCGCGAGAACTCTGGATTTCCAGGATATCAATACAGTACTACATTCTCTTGAATAAATGATTCAATAATAAATAAATGTAACTAGGGATGTCCCGATACCACTTTTTCACTTCCGATACGATACCGATGCCGCAGCTTTGGCTATTTGCCGATACCGATATCAATCCGATATTTTTATTTTATTCTTGAACTAATACTACTAATAATAAAATATATGGAAGCACTTTGCTCAATTAGCCACATAAGAACATCTCACTCAAATGGAGAACAAACACTTCTCCAGTATATAGCTAGTCCACAACAACAGCTGATAATGAAAGACTGACACCCTTTATTCAAAAGACCTTGAGATATGTTTGGTAACCTGAATGAATTTAAAATTAATTTGCTATATTTCAGATCAATATATTTGTTTCCTTCAAATTTTAATTAACTTTATTCTCATCTGAATTATAAATAATTTATTTCTGTATAAAATGATACTACTTTTAAAAACACATTTGATTTTCTTTTTTATTCAATGTAGAATGTGTAACTTCAAAATAAACAGATTAGTGCTCTGTTTTAGGACAAGAAAGGAAAGCCAATGCAATATGATGAATGTCCAAAAGATTAGATTTTTGCTTTTAAACAGCGTGTGTGTGTGTGTGTGTGTGTGTGTGTGTGTGTGTGTGTGTGTGTGTGATTTTGGTTGGGTGACAGTTACAGTTTGACAAGAGTTTACAGTTTGACAAAAGCACAATGTTGTGTTTTACACAAATAAGTAGGCTTAAAACACTTTTTGCAGTTTTAATGATGTCCTGTATGAAAATGACGGAGTATGTTTCCACTGTTCGATCGCGCCCGTGCCTCTCTCTCTCTGACACACACACACACACTCCAGCTTTGCAATCTTGACATCGCAGCCTGTTCATTTTGCTGCGTTCACACCAAACGCAAATAGAGCGTCAAATTCGCGTCTATCGCGTCTAGTTCGATGCTTGAACAGTTTGAATCCATTCGCGCGTCCAAAGCGAATAGGACGCGCGTATAATGATAAAGTGAGCATTTGAAGCGATATAGACGTGCATTCAGAGCTAAGGCGGGGCTACAGATTAGGTGTCCCTAAAGAACCCGCAAATGCTCGTATCTAACAGTAACGTTATTTCCATATTACATTAATTAATGTGCACCGAACATACGTTCAGTACGACTACGTACCGTTCCGCCCCTAATGGGTATCGGATCGGATAATTTTTTTCTCCCCTCCGATATCCGATCTAGCATTTTGGGCCAGTATCGGCACGATACCGATGCCGTGGATCGGATCGGGACATCCCTAAATGTAACTTAGTGGCGAAACAATGTCATTGATAAAATGTGTTATTTTAAGTGCCAAGTTTCTATCAAAAGCTGATTTCCTCTATTTTGATCTCTACTGTAGACATCAGTGTGTATATCTGAACTTTAAACGTTCATCCCAGTACTTCTGTGTTAATTTGAACTATTGCATCACAGAAATAATGATACTATGAGGTTGAAAAGACTGTTTGTGAAGCTGCTTCATGACGACTCCCTCTGGGTTAGCGCCAACACAGACTTGAATGTTGCGATATGATTTTGTCAAAGGTTTAATAGACTGACGAAATGGAAGATCGCGAGGCTGTTTGAATCGAGATTACAGTCTTTTAAAGATGAATCGTGCAGCTCTACGGTCTTATCTCTCTCTCAGCATACGAGCAGCGCGACTAGCGAGGGCTTTCAGTGCGCTCGGTCTCACGTCTCCTCCACGCGTACACTCGGGATATTACATCACTAAACACTCAGAGATAACGACACATTTCATCCTCTGTTGGAACAAAAGTGGCTAACTTCTGCCAACCTCGTCTGTAAGCAAGGACAAAAATAAAGCAATTAAATTTGTATTAATATCGATTCTGGAATAATAAATAAAATAAAAACTATTTTAAAATCGCAAAAAAAGAGAAAGAAGAAGTTGCGATGGTTAGGTGAATCGATTTTTTTCTCCCAGCCCTAATAAAAACTATAGTATCTGAAAGATACTAAATAAACACTGTCCTGCTCTAAAAAGCTCAAAGAAATCAACTTACATTATTCCTCTCGAAGGAAGCGCACGGCTCTGTGTTGATAGAAACATCTGTATGGTCTGCAAAATCCTGTAATAGGCAAAGGTCAGAGGTCAGAGACGGCACTGAACGTGACGACATTCCCCTCACGTGGCACAGCTTACCCGCACACACACGCCTGTTTGTTTGTCTTCTCTCATCTCTACAGCGTCACACACGTGCTCTTCAGTGTCCAACATGTCTGCTGCCAAATACTCATAATCTGTGATGGGACACTCGGAATCATACGGATCGGGGAAAATCGGGAACGGATCCGAGGACAGAGGCTCATCTCTGTTATCGTAAGAACCCAAGCTGATTTGCGCGATGTCGTCACTCAGAGCGTCGGCGTGCGGCCAGAACTCGCGTGCGGACGGGTTCAGGTGAGACGGGCCGTTGTCGGTCAGGGACACGGCGTGCTTCATCAGCCCGATCAGCTCCTCCGTCATGGTGAAGCGCAGAGACTCCAGCAGGAAGAGTTTGAGTCCGCCGGCGTCCGAGATCTTCTGCTGCGCCTCCGGAGGAAAGTTCTCCAGCTCGCCCACCATCAGCGGGTCCGAGGCGCACAGCGGCCCGTGCTCCTCCAGGATCTGGGCGAAATAACTGAAGAACAGCAGAGAGAGAGAGAGAGGGAGAGAGAGAGAGAGAGGGAGAGAGAGAGAGAGGGAGAGAGAGAGAGAGAGGGTTATCGTTATAGCATTTGTTATTGTCCGCTGGTGTGGATGTTAATAATCTGCTACTACTGTGTGAAAATGTGCTACAGAAACAAGTCAAAACCACTGCGACATCTAAACACCGCCACTATGATGATGTTGTTGTAACAGCGTAGAAAAACAACCGCTCTAGAGCACAAGCACAGACGACACATACTCATATAAACTCTCTTTAGTCGGGTCGGGGTGGTTGTCCAGGATCCTCTCGTAATGGCTCCGGTGTGCTGATCCGGCGTACTGCTCCTCAAACTCCGCTAGCTGCCCTCGCAAGTGTTCGGGAACGCTGAACGGGTCCACGCCACTCAGGAACAACCTGGAACAGCCCAATCACAGAGTCAGCTCAGGAGTCATCTCACAGAGACCACTTCACAGACGTGATGTGCAGTGGCTGAACTCACAAAGAGTCTTCCTCAGAGAACAGCTCATCCTCCTCATCTTCATCTCTCGAATGCCCTCTCATTCCAGACAGCACAATAACAGACTGAAACACACACACACACAGATGAGCATGAAGCACTTTAGCCCACCAGCGCACTGACGTCACGCACAAAACTCACCTTTAACTCCTTCTGCTTCTTCTTGCGATGTCTGTTTTTACTCTTAAATATTGAACTCTGAAACAAACACACATGAAGCATCACTGAAACAGCTCAACCTCGGCCACAGACAGACCGCTAACGAGAGCACGCGCCTCTTACCATGTGCTCCTCATCATCCGTCTTTTTAATGACTAAACAAACAGCATCTAAAGATAAAGAAAGAGTAATTCACACAAAAACTCTTTATACATTCATCCATACATCACCCGTTTCAACTTACGTACCATCTTCAAAATATTGATCGAGAATGGAGTGACAGGAGTGATAGCGCTCTCGATTCGACTCAAGAGTCCAAATAAGCAGACGCATTTCTTTAGCGGGAGCCTGCCTTAAATACTCCATTACTGTAAAACCGTCACGGTCAAATAACTCTGAAACAGTGGCGTATTTCTGGAGCGTGTCGTGCAGGGGTGTAAACACCAGCAGAGGCTTGAGGTCCAACTCCTCCAGATGATCACTGTACCGGCTGATGAACGACTGCGCCGCTCTCAGACCTGAGCGAGGACAGGAAAACACACGTCAACAGGAAGCAAACATGAACGTCACACTGAAATGTCAAAATACACAACAGACTATTCAATAGTGGTGCAACGGATCACAAAGCTCACGGTTCGGATCATTTATTGATTTTGAGCAGCAAAAAAAAAAAAAAAAAAAAAAAAAAATATATATATATATATATATATATATATATATATATATATATATATATATATATTAAATAAATTATATATATATATATATATATATATATATATATATATATATATATATATATATATATATATATATAAAATGTATTTATTAATTTATAAACTGGATTAATGTCAAATGTCAACCTTGACTTTCCTTTTTTTGATTCACTTTTTGAGCATAGACCTGAAAAATTTATTTCCAACTTAAACTGTCGTAAATCTTGAATGCTTTAGAGCAACAGACTTAAATTGTATCTTTTTTTAAAGACGAAACTTGGCAGATTATTGCTGAAGTGAAAAAAGTTGTAAAAAGTGAACTTAAAAAAAATATATAGAATTTTACGTTTATTATGAAAAATGTGCAAAAATAAAATTTTCAAATTTTACAT
The DNA here is from genome assembly GCA_021554675.1 of Leuciscus idus. NCBI lineage: Eukaryota > Metazoa > Chordata > Actinopteri > Cypriniformes > Leuciscidae > Leuciscus > Leuciscus idus. Next base: position 30,070,431 of record CM038645.1, on the reverse strand, counting down.
GAAATACATATTTTCAAAAACATGTTTTACTCAAACTGTGAGAAAATCAAAGCCATAAATCTAAACAAGTTGTGTAGCAAGTGCCAAAACCTTTACCAAGTTTCGTACCATTCCGATGAAGTTTTTTTTTTAAAAACAATGTAAAAATGTTCCGCCAAAAATGACAGAACGCCACCAACCTTAGCATTGATATACTAGCGTTTAAGTTCTGATCTATGCTCAGAAAGGGTGAATGATCAAAGATCTCAGAGAACAGAGGGAAGGAGAGCGAGCGCACCAGCGTTATCCAGATGCTGAGCCCACTGCTGCAGTCTGGGAGTGATATGAAGCCCACACGCGAGTGTGTGTATGAAGACTCGAGCCCAGACCCGGTTCCTGGACTCCAGCAGAAGATCCGCCAGCTCCGACAGAGACCCGGTGTCTCTGCGCCCGTTCACCACACACGCCGGCTCTTTACTCTCACACAGGTCCAGCCACGGCCGCAGGTGCTCCCAAAACACAGAAATATTCACTGGCTCTTCTTTAAATAGTCCTTTGTTATCATGAATTTGATGTAAAACACGGTCCACATAAATAGAGTCTCTAGGTGGCGCTGCAGGATGAGAACAGAGACGCAGCGTTACGGAGATCGGGAACACGGCTTACACTCTGATTGAAAACACTTCAAATGATGGTAGACAACAAAAGCCGCAAAATAAGCTCAAACAACGACACTCAAAAGTTGAGAATGATTAAGATTTGTTTAGCCTTTTTTTAAAGCGTCTCCTCTGATCATCAGGGCTGCGTTTATTAGATAAAAAATGCTGTAAAAACAGTGAAATATTGTTCCAGTGTAAATCAGCTGTTTTCTGTGTGAATATCTAGTAAAGTGTAATTTATTCCTGTGATCAAAGCTGAACTTTCAGCATCATTACTCCAGTCTTCAGTGTCACATGATCCTTCACAAATCATTCTAATATGATGATTTGATGATCAAGAAACATTTATGATTATCAATGATAAAAAGCATCTTTGTGGAAACAATCATGTTTTATTTTTCAGGATTCTTTGATGAATAGACATTTTCAAAAGAACCGCATTTATTTGAAATAGAATCTTTTGTATCTCACTTTTGATCAATTCAGTGTGTCCTTGAATAAAAGTATTCATTTTTAGTTCTTAAACTTTTGAACAGTAACGTATGACGGTTTCCACAAAAAAACTAAATATTTTCAACATTGATAATAATCATAAATGTTTCTTGAGCATCAAATCATCATATTAGAATGATTTCTGAAGGATCATGTGACACTGAAGACTGGAGTAATGATGCTGAAAATTCAGCTTTGATCACAGGAATAAATTACTATATATTCACATAGAAAACTACGGTGACCGGGAGGGGACATGTTCGGTTCACTTAGTTTTGTCGTGGCCACAACATTTAAACTCGAGGGAACGTCATATTAAGTTGAGGCCTCGAGATCATATGTTGAGAGAACGACATCTATTTCTCGTGACCGTGAGTTATGTTGAGGGAACCACACCGGTCAATACTGTACATATACAGCAGTTGGAGATGGAGATGACTGAGGAAATAACATTTTACTTTGAATTAAGAATGTCATATAAAGATATAGTGTGCTCTCTGGCATTAAGACATGGGTACGTTGTAAGTGACAGACACCTGAAGCGCATTCTTAAGTTGAATGGGCTTTTTCGTCAGAAATTTGCTGGCTTGAATGAAATACTCGGGTCACGAATAAATTCCCGTTTAAGGCAATAAACAAAGACAAATTATGAGAAACTTAAATGAACAAATAAAGTAAATTATGTCCGGGGTAAAAGGAGGAGCCCATGTTGCATGTGAAGATTCAGTTCCCACATGTTATAAAACTGGTAGCCACGAGAAACGGATGTCGTTCCCTAAATATACGATCTCGTGCCGACGGGATATTATCACGTTCCCACGAGTTTATATGTTGTGGCCACGATAAAACTAAGTGAACCGAACATGTCCCCTCCCGGTCACCGTAGAAAACAGCTGATTTACATTAGAATAATATTTCACTGTTTTTACAGCATTTTTGATCAAATAAATGTAGATTAGTGAACAGAACTGTAGTTATTCTAAACTTTTGACTGCCAGTGTAAAAATCAATGAATTCGCCCTCTCAACAACAGTTTTTTTCTTTTTTTTCCTTCTAATTTTAAATGTTTCTAGACCTTTAAAAGTCAAGTAAAGGAATAAAATAATCTATCTTCATGAGTTATAAATTGAGCACAGAATATTTAGTGTCTGGTTTGCTCACGTGATCGTCTCTCCACCGCTAGCTTGTTAGCCGTGTCCTCAGCCGTTACTTCATCTCTCTCTCCACACGCAGAACGTCTCGCCAACTTCTGCTGTTTCCGACGAAGCTTTCGATCATTTTTAGACTTCAACTTCTTAATACTGTTGGGATACAGCGAGAGAAATCACGGTAAACGAGCGAAGCCTTAAAGAGTTGCGCTGAATCTAACAGGATCAAACGTTACCTTGAACATGGTTGCCGGACTCTCGCTCGTCCAGCAGGGCTGAGTTTAGGAATACATGTTTTAAACTGAGAGACGAAGAGAGTGTTAGTTAGCAAATTAAGCCATGAAACATCACTGTGAGAGAGAGAGAGTGTGTGTGTGTGTGTGTGTGTGTGTGTGTGTGTGTGTGTGTGTGTGTGTGTGTGTGTGAGAGTGAGTGTGAGTGGATTGAGTGAGTGAGAGTGAGCGAGTGTAAGTGAGTGAGTGAGTGAGAGAGAGAGTGAGCGTGAGTGTGAGTGAGTGAGTGAGTGAGTGAGTGAGCGAGAGTGTGAGTGAGTGAGCGTAAGAGTGAGCGAGTGTGAGTGAGTGAGCGAGAGAGTGAGTGAGTGAGAGAATGAGAGTGTGAGTGAGTGTAAGAGTGAGCGAGTGAGCAAGAGTGAGTGAGTGAGAGAGAGAGAGAGTGTGAGTGAGTATGAGAGAGTGTGAGTGAGTGAGAGAGTGTGAGTAAGAGTGAGCGAGAGTGTGAGTGAGTGAGTGTAAGAGTGAGCGAGAGTGTGAGAGTGAGTGTAAGAGTGAGCGAGAGTGTGAGAGTGAGCGAGAGTGAGTGAGAGAATGAGAGAGTGTGAGCGAGTGAGAGAGAGTGTGAGTGAGTAAGTGTGAGAATGAGAGTGTGAGTGAGTGTGAGTGTGTGTGTGTGTGTGAGTGAGTGAGTGAGCGAGAGTGAGTGAGTGAGTGAGTGAGTGAGTGAGTGAGTGTGTGAGTGTGAGCGAGAGTGAGTGAGTGAGTAAGTGAGTGAGTGAGTGAGTGAGTGTGAGTGAGCGAGAGTGTGAGTGAGTGAGCGAGCGAGTGAGTGAGCGTAAGAGTGAGCGAGTGTGAGTGAGTGAGCGAGTGTGAGAATGAGAGTGTGAGTGAGTGTAAGAGTGAGCGAGTGAGCGAGAGTGAGTGAGTGAGAGAGAGTGTGAGTGAGTATGAGAGAGTGTGAGTGAGTGAGCGAGAGTGTGAGTGAGTAAGAGTGAGCGAGAGTGTGAGTGAGTGAGTGTAAGAGTGAGCGAGAGTGTGAGTGAGTGAGTGAGAGAGTGAGTGTGAGTGAGAGTATGAGAGTGAGCGAGAGTGAGAGAATGAAAGAGTGTGAGCGAGTGAGTAAGAGTGAGCGAGAGTGAGTGTGTGAGAGAGTGTGAGTGAGTGTGAGTGTGAGTGTTGAGTGTGAGTATGAGTGAGTGAGCGAGAGTGAGTGAGTGAGAGTGTGAGTGAGTGTGAGTGAGTGTGTGAGAGAGTGAGTGTGAGTATGAGAGTGAGCGAGAGTGAGAGTGAGTGAGTGAGAGAATGAGAGAGTGTGAGAGAGAGTGTGAGTGAGTGTGAGAATGAGAGTATGAGTGAGTGAGTGAGTGTAAGAGTGAGCGAGAGTGAGTGAATGAGTGAGTGAGTGAGTGAGTGAGTGAGTGAGTGAGTGTAAGAGTGAGCGAGTGTGAGAGTGTGTGTGTGTGTGAGTGAGTGAGTGAGTGAGTGAGTGTGAGCGAGAGTGAGCAAGAGTGAGTGAGTGTAAGAGTGAGTGAATGTAAGAGTGAGTGAGTGAGTGTGAGAGTGAGCGAGTGACTGAGTGAGTGTGAGAGAGAGTGTGAATGTGTGTGAGCGAGAGTGAGTGAGTGTAAAGGCCAATTTATACTTCTGCGTCGGGTGCGCGTAGAAGGTACGGCGTAGCATACGCATTGACATGTACCATACGTCGTACCCTTCGCCGTACCCTGACGCGCAACTCCTCAAAAATGTAACTACGCGTCGCGGCGACGCGGACCGCAAGATCTGTGATTGGTCGGCTGGATAGCATCGCGTTTCCTCCTACGCATTTCCGGAATGATCTTCTGCACTCTGCACCGCCCGCCCGCCATTTTTAAATTCCGAAGATCAGTGAAGAGCCATGGAAATAGACCAAGTGACCGAGAGATTGCTTGAAGAAGTGCGGAAATACAGCCATCTGTATGTCTCCTTCAGTCGCCATTGCTCGTAGAAACCTAAACTCAAAACAGCCGCGAGGAATGTAAACACAGTGGAACATTAAAACCCACCCGCGCCAACTAGCGTTTCGGCGGTGTAACTGCAGAGCAACACAGACATTCGCAGAAGTATAAATGCTCACGACGGCGTCGCCTACGTGCGTAGCCTACGACGTACACTACGGCGTACACTCGACACAGAAGTATAAATTGGCCTTAAGAGTGAGTGAGTGAGTGAGAGAGTGAGCGTGAGTGAGTGAGCGAGTGAGAGTGTGAGTGACTGAGAGTGAGCGGAAGAGTGAGCGAGTGAGAGAATGAGAGTGTGAGTGAGTGTAAGAGTGAGCGAGTGAGCGAGAGTGAGTGAGTGAGTATGAGAATGAGAGAGTGTGAGTGAGCGAGAGAGTGAGCGAGAGTGTGAGTGAGTGTAAGAGTGAGCGAGAGTGTGAGTGAGTGTGAGTATGAGAGTGAGCGAGAGTGAGAGTGTGAGTGAGTGAGAGTGTGAGTGAGTGAGTGAGTGAGAGTGTGAGTGAGTGAGTGTGAGAATGAGAGTGTGAGTGAGTGAGTGTAAGAGTGAGCGAGAGTGAGTGAGTGAGTGTGTGTATGTGAGTGAGTGAGTGTAAGAGTGAGCGAGTGTGTGAGTGTGTGTGAGCGAGTGAGTGAGTGAGTGAGTACCTCACCTCACACTTTATTAGCCCCGTCGAGCCAAATATTACAACGTGACAGATCCGCCCTCCACAATCCGGCGTAAAACACGAATCTTTTAGAAAATCCTGCAGTGAAAGGAGAAAAACGAGTGAGTGTTTCTGTCCTCTTCAGATCTCAATCACTGAGTGACGCTTGTCTGACCTTGTCATTCTTATCGGAGAATGAAAGTGTTTTGAGCTTCTTCCAGCAGCTCATATGAAACTCGACTCTGCAGCTCTGACAGCAGATCAGCTGGATGAAGCCCTGAGAACACACACATCAACACACACATCAACACACTCACTCACACTGCTCAATTAATCATATCACAATCGCGATGTCAAGCCTCCGCGATTATATGACGCAAAATGCTGCGCTTTTATATGAAATAAACAAATTGGGGCTGTTAACGCAATTAATGCCGCATCTGTTAATTTGTGTCATTCTTTGGCTAGTGTTACTTGATCCCGCTCTTATTCATGCTGTTTTTAAACCATTCATGTGCGACAAAAAAAAAAAAGACTCGCGCTAGTATCGTGCGCACAAGACAGCCTAGAATACAGTTCTCTTTCGCGCTTGAACGAACAATAACACACAATTATGCCAAAAAACACACACAATTATGCCAAAAAACACACACAATTATGGCAAAATGTGTTTTTGTCGAGTATCTTCACAACATAAGAGCAGTCTTATGATGAACGTAGAGTTGTGACTCATGAGAGAATGAGGCGCGTGTGAGATCCGCGTCAGCAGCGGCTGCTCTTAAAGGGACAGTAACACAGTAGCCACTAATTATCTGTCGTTAAAGTTAATAAAAGAACAAAGGGAACAGAAAAACACTCACTGCTCTTGACTAAAAAACTTTTGTAACTTTAATAAGAATTAGTCTATATATAATTTATAATTAATGCAGTGCAGACTGTTTGATAACTTTATTCAATTTCTGTATATGTATCTGTTAGACAGGAAGGGCACAGGTAAATATGATATGCCAGGGTTTATTTTTTTATGGGTTTATGTGAGGATTGTTTGAAGTTCACTTAAATTAAAAGTTGTTATTTTTTTAAGCCTAATAAATGTTTTTATGCTTTTTATGTTTCATGCTATTTTTTAAATGTAAGCAACTAATTTAGACGTGTAAACTGGGTGCCGGTGTGGTGAAAAGTTCGAGCTCAGCCAGATTCGGCTCGAAGTCGTTGATTCGCACTCTCGCTCGCTCACGCACACGCTCGCTCGCTCACGCACACGCTCGCTCAATCACTCGCTCGCACGCTCGCTCGCTCACTCACACGCTCGCTCACTCACTCACTCACACGCTCGCTCTCACACACGCTCGCTCTCACACACGCACGCTCACACGCACGCACGCTCGCTCTCACGCACGCACGATCGCTCTCACGCACGCACGCTCGCTCACGCATGCTCGCTCTCACGCACGCACGCTCGCTCTCACGCACGCTCGCTCGCTCTCACGCTCGCTCACGCACGCACGCTCTCACGCACGCACGCTCTCACGCACGCTCGCTCGCACGCACGCTCGCACACTCGCTCACACGCACGCACACTCGCTCGCTCTCACGCTCGCTCACACGCACGCACGCACGCTCGCTCTCACGCACGCTCGCTCGCTCTCGCGCACGCTCGCTCACGCACGCTCGCTCTCACGCACGCTCGCTCTCACGCACGCACGCTTGCTCACGCACGCTCGCTCACGCACGCACGCTCGCTCTCACGCACGCTCGCTCTCACGCACGCTCGCTCTCACGCACGCACGCTCGCTCTCTCACACACTCACCTTAAAGTCGGGGTCGCTGAAGTAGATGTGTATGGTGTGAGCGAGGCAGTGCTGATGTCGACACACTGCGTCTGCTTTAGGAGGAAACTTACACAACTCCACAAACCTCTGCAGGCGTTCCTTCAGGACAGAGACGAGATCATCATCATCATCAGATCATAACAGCTCTCAGGCTTAAACTCATCTATGCTAGAGCTCGATTTTAATCGTTCTCATTTTGATGAACCGATATTGATTCTTTAATCCCAAGGTTGATATTTTAGATGTTGTTTTCAGCTGATGCATTTAAACTTCACTAAACATTCTCTGTAGCTCCTGCCATCCAATAATAATCTTTGATACTTCTGATATGAAACAAAGTCTCATCTTTCAAATCCTGTCAGTTTCATCAGTAAATTCAGTCAATAAATGTGTGTTTAATGTGTGTGACAGATGAAGCAATCATCTCTTCCTCTTTACTACTAGTTACAGCAGAAAATAAACATCAATGAACATCAGAAGGAAAGTTGAAAGATTCAGAACAACTTCCTGAAATCAGTCGTGTCTCATGTAATCCATCAATCAGTGATTCAACCAATCAGTCAATAACACAGCTGGAGAATGATGTCACGTAACGCCACATTTACCTCAGAAAAGCCATTCAGTGTCCATAAACTCGATAGTCATTTAGAAAAATAACTCTAAAGAGAGCATTCTGATTGACACATGCACTATATGACGTATTCATTATATTTTTACTCAAACTGTTCTTCAATATTTGATGTGTTTGAATATATTTGTCATAAAAACAACTTGACAGCCGCCGTTTAAATGTATATTTCAAAAAGCAAATTACAGTAGAAATATAATTATGTCATTAAAAGTCAAAAATCACTTTACTAAAAACAGGCTTGTGTAATTTAAATGTTAGTATATGAATCAGTTAATTGTAACCTGTAATATTACAGTAATGAAGCGACTGACGGGGTTCATGTAGTTCATCCAGTGAGAAAAATACAGTACATATACAAATTAACCGATATTGAATTAAAATCGGAATTTAATCGAATTGCTTGTGACTAAATTGAAAACAAATCGTAGTAGTAAAAGAGGAAGAGATGATCCGTTCATCTGTCACACACACATTAAACACACAAACACATTTATTGACTGAATTTACTGATGAAACTGACAGGATTCGAAAGATGAGACTGTTTCATATCAGAAGTATCAAATATTATTGGATGGCAGGAGCTACAGAGAATGTTCAGTGAAGTTTGGTTAAAGAATCAGCTGAAAATTGACTAAAAGATCAAACTTGGGAATTGATACCGGTTCATCAAAGTGAGAACTGTTTAAAAGCATTATGTCCTACTAAATCAGACACTGAATACCAGACTATTCTGATGGATGGCAGTAATCTCACACACACACACACACACACACCTTTAAACAGGCCGTCTGTGTCTCCTCAACTATAGTTTTAGTGGTCGGCCAGGTGAGTTTCCCAGGTGTGACGTGTCTCTGAATCATGAGCTGTGCGTTAGAGAAACGCTCCAGAGCTTTAGCAAACCTGTAAAACACAGAACATGAGCCTGACGAGCGAGACGATCCAGGCGAGCACGAAAGCCTTCACATCAACACTAACCTGTTCTCCTTCAGATACACTCGCCCCATCCCATAATGCACCAGCGACTGGAACTTCCTGTCTGACGACTCTAACGTTGCGAACTTCCTGTGAGCTTCAGCCAGTTCCTTCACACACACACACACACACACACAACAAAACAAAACCAAACAAACAAACAAACTGAAAATCAGACACTTTAAACTCACTTTATCAGGAACAACAATGACATTCATGTTTTTTGCAGTTTACAGCTTCTTTTAACAGGGTTCGTACAGACACTGTCAAATCTAATTCCAGGACTTTCAAGGACTTAATAACAAAATAAAGTGACTCTGCAGAGTCTTCAGAGTTTCACATTACTGCGCACACATACATTACTGCGCACACACACACACACACATCACTGCACACACACACATTACTGCGCACACACACACACACACACATTACTGCGCACACACACACATTACTGCACACACATTACTGCGCACACACATTACTGCGCACACACATTACTGCGCACACACACACAAACACACACATTACTGCGCACACACACACATTACTGCGCACACACACACATTACTGCGCACACACACATTACTGCGCACACACACACACACACATCACTGCACACACACACATTACTGCGCACACACACACACACACACATTACTGCGCACACACACACATTACTGCACACACATTACTGCGCACACACATTACTGCGCACACACATTACTGCGCACACACACACAAACACACACATTACTGCGCACACACACACATTACTGCGCACACACACACATTACTGCGCACACACACACATTACTGCGCACACACACACATTACTGCGCACACACACACACATTACTGCGCACACACACACACATTACTGCGCACACACACACACATTACTGCGCACACACACAGACACTACTGCGCACACACATTACTGCGCACACACACAGACACTACTGCGCACACACACACAGACACTACTGCGCACACACACACAGACAGACACTACTGCGCACACACACACAGACAGACACTACTGCGCACACACACACACATTACTGCGCACGCACACACATTACTGCGCACACACACACACTACTGCGCACGCACACACATTACTGCGCACGCACACACATTACTGCGCACACACACACACACATTACTGCGCACACACACACACACATTACTGCGCACACACACTACTGCGCACACACACACACACTACTGCGCACACACACTACTGCGCACACACACACATTACTGCGCACACACATTACTGCGCACACACATTACTGCGCACACACATTACTGCGCACACACATTACTGCGCACACACACACATTACTGCGCACGCACACACATTACTGCGCACGCACACACATTACTGCGCACGCACACACATTACTGCGCACACACACACACACATTACTGCGCACACACACACACACACACACATTACTGCGCACACACACTACTGCGCACACACACACACTACTGCGCACACACACATTACTGCGCACGCACACACACTACTGCGCACACACATGTGTTCATTTCATAAACTGTGGACAATGGTAGCTTATTTAATGTATAAATTAATGTATATGTCCAAAAAACGGGTAATGTCATACTTTGTAGTAGTGCTATCGTGGCGTAATAATGTGTTAATAATAATTAAATTAAATAGAATGAATCGTCCTGTTAGTTTGGGACATTTAAGTTGATCGATCAGCATGGTTAGATTTGGGCTCGAACTGACATGTCATTGATCACCTGTCATTATTGCTTTAAAAAAATAAAGCAATAAAGCTCTTTCTGAGTCTTTGGGAGCTGATGTTCCAAATGAAAGAAATGAAGAAATTTCTTTCAAGGAAAAAACGTTTAAATGTCATTTTGGTGATCAAAGATAAGGGAGATGTCGATCAGGAGACACCCAGGTTAACTTATGTCAGGTGTGTAGGGGGAACTAGCATGAGGTAAAGTCACATGACTTCCTCCAGCGTCTCCTACACGTGTGTGTGCTCAGGTTAAAGCTGGTCAGCTGGTGAATGTGCGCTCTCGGTGTGAACGTTTGCTTTGGAAAGCGGAGTCGTGTGGCATTACCTCTGGTTGTCCGATTTCCAGCAGGGCGGTTGCATATCCATAAACCAGCACAGATTTATCCAGCTCCGTCAATCCCAGTGCCTGTCAGAAACACACACCAGTGAACACTGATGAACGAGGGGCCGAACCATTCAGTCAGAGCCAAACACTGAAGCACAACATCTAAACACAAGGAGTGTCAGTGTTCTGCAGAGTCACACACGCGAGGGGATTCTCCAGCTGTGGTTCATACGCATATGTTAACGTGAATTTTGGGATATTGCATAAGAAACATTGGATGGAGGCACCAAAATGTGCATAACTTCAAAAAATGAGACACACTCGTTTATGATGGAGGGAAAATCAGCCCAATTGCAGAAACTTAGTTTTATTACTGATATTTTGCTCCAAATTCCAAGGAAGTGATGATTTTGTTCTCTTGAACACATGGGATGGAAACACTGCTTTATTCTCAAATGTTTTAAGCGATATTCCTAAATTCTTAACTTTGGATGAAAACAGACACATCTTGAACTGAATGTATCTGTATAATGACTGTCCTTTAGAGCTGCTTTACAGCAGTTTGTCTCATATTGATGAAGTTTCATCATCGGCAACGTTTACATGCAACCAAATAATCCGTTAGTAATGGGAATGACGGCTCAATCGCACTGAAAATCCTTCATGTAAACACTTTAATTGATCCGACTGAGCTCGATCCCACTGACACGTCGATCAGATTGAAATGGGTTTATTCCTTTTCTAATGCGATCCAGAGAACATGTGAACACTTGATCGACTGAAACTGAAAGGACTGCGCATGTGCAATGATGTAGAAATAGCGCAATGTAGAAATAGCGTAATGATGTAGAAATAGCACAATGTAGAAATAGCACAATGATGTAGAAATAGCGTAATGATGTAGAAATAGCACCATGTAGAAATAGCACAATGATGTAGAAATAGCGTAATGTAGAAATAGCGTAATGTAGAAATGGCGTAATGATGCAGAAATAGCGCAATGATGTAGAAATAGCGTAATGACATAGAAATAGCGTAATGACATAGAAATAGCGTAATGTAGAAATAGCGTAGTGATGTAGAAATAGCGTAATGACGTAGAAATAGCGTAATGACGTAGAAATAGCGTAATGATGTAGAAATAGCGTAATGATGTAGAAATAGCCTAATGATGTAGAAATAGCGTAATGATGTAGAAATAGCGTAATGATGTAGAAATAGCGTAATGATGTAGAAATAGCGTAATGATGTAGAAATAGCGTAATGATGTAGAAATAGCGTAATGATGTAGAAATAGCCTAATGATGTAGAAATAGCGTAATGATGTAGAAATAGCGTAATGACGTAGAAATAGCGTAATGATGTAGAAATAGCCTAATGATGTAGAAATAGCGTAATGACGTAGAAATAGCGTAGTGATGTAGAAATAGCGTAATGACGTAGAAATAGCGTAATGACGTAGAAATAGCGTAATGACGTAGAAATAGCGTAATGTAGAAATAGCGTAATGATGTAGAAATAGCGTAATGTAGAAATGGCGTAATGATGCAGAAATAGCGCAATGACGTAGAAATAGCGTAATGACGTAGTAATAGCGTAATGACGTAGAAATAGCGTAATGACGTAGAAATAGCGTAATGACGTAGAAATAGCGTAGTGATGTAGAAATAGCGTAATGACGTAGAAATAGCGTAATGACGTAGAAATAGCGTAATGACGTAGAAATAGCGTAATGTAGAAATAGCGTAATGTAGAAATAGCGTAATGATGTAGAAATAGCGTAATGACGTAGAAATAGCGTAATGATGTAGAAATAGCGTAATGATGTAGAAATAGCGTAATGACGTAGAAATAGCGTAATGATGTAGAAATAGCGTAATGATGTAGAAATAGCGTAATGACATAGAAATAGCGTAGTGATGTAGAAATAGCATAGTGATGTATAGCACATCAACCCGATCACGTTTAGCGTTCATGTAAACACTACATCGGAATGAATTCAGTCTGATTTAAACAGAAGTAGTGCATGTAAGCGTAGCCTGTGTGTGTGTGTGTGTGTGTGTGTGTGTGTGTGTGTGTGTGTGTGTGTGTGTGTGTGTGTGTGTGTGTGTGTGTGTGTGTGTGTGTGTGTGTGTGTGTGGCGCTATATTACCGCGGTGCCGCTGGACTCCAGGATCCGCAGGGCCGCAGTGAAGGACTGATGAGCGTTTCTGCAGCGCCGGTCACTCAGAGCCGTGTGACCCTCCTGAACCGCAGCGCAGAAGAGCTCTCTCGAACCCGCCTCACTGATGGCCTCCTACACACACACACCCACCAACGTTAAACACACACACCAGTGTTACACATACACAAGCCTCAAACACACAGACGCCAACGTTAAACACGCACACCAGCGTTACACACACACACCAGCCTCAAACACACACACCAGCGTTACACACACACACGCATTAAACACACACAAACACACACACACGCCAGCCTCAAACACACATGCCAGCGTTACACACGCATGCCAGCCTCAAACACACACGCCAGCGTTACACGCACGCCAGCCTCAAACACACATACCAGCGTTACACACACCCCAGCGTTACACGCACCCCAGCCTCAAACACACATGCCAGCCTCAAACACACATGCCAGCCTCAAACACACATGCCAGTGTTACACACACGCCAGCCTCAAACACACATGCCAGCGTTACACACACGCCAGCGTTACACACATGCCAGCCTCAAAACACACATGCCAGCGTTAGACACACGCCAGCGTTAGACACACGCCAGCCTCAAACACACATGCCAGCGTTACACACATGCCAGCCTCAAACACACATGCCAGCGTTAGACACACGCCAGCCTTACACACACGCCAGCCTCAAACACACATGCCAGCGTTAGACACACGCCAGCGTTACACACACAAGCCTCAAACACCAGTGTTTCCCCTACAATGTATTAGGCAGCGGCGCAGCGCCGCCGCTGGATTTTCAGCGCCGCTGCAAAATCTTCACATGATCAGTAATATCACGACATTCACTTACACTGTACACACCTAAAAACACTGAAACATGGCGACCGGCGGCGCTGCTAATGTGATGGCTCTGAATCCACTTGTTGACAAGGAAAGAGCAAATGGAAATATTTTTGATTAGGCTAATGTCACGTTGCCATAAGGGGCCGTTCACTTCACATTCACGTTCACATGCAAATATTTCAAATGTGGGCGCGCGGCAAGCGCGCTCATATAGAAGCGACGCGGCGCGCTCGTTTTCTCAGGCGCGCCTCTCTTCATGGTTCATGTGTGTGTGTGTGTGTGTGTGTGTGTGTGTGTGTCGGCGCACTGCGCTATCTGCTCAATGTTCCGCTCCGTCTTTGCGCTGCGCGTTCTGCTCCTTAACGGCCCAAACGCTCCAATCATGTTGGCTACCGATCACGCACTGGAAAAGCAAAATCCGCTCAAATAACGTGACATTTTTCAGTAGTAGACTTCTGTTTGCTGAGCTGGTATAGCCATGCTGGGCAAAATGGTAAAATGACCTGCTCTGATCACATGCTCTGGTAATAATAGCTTTGTATGACTATACTTTATTTTGATAATTAGTCAGTTGCATAGGACTGAATGAAGAATAATATATTGGTGTTTTATATTTTAATATAGGGCTATTTTCTGTCCAATTTGTGTGGACATTTTTCTTTTTTCCCCCTTTTTTGTGTGTTTAATTTAATTAGTGATTCTACATTTAAATATGGATGATTAAAAGTTTGGGGGAAATGCGATTAATTGCGATTAATCACAGCATTTTTATTACATTACCGTTTCTTACATTTGAGCCCCTGCCCCTGATGAACTCTTTGCACGTCCCTGGAGGTTAGTGAAGTAAAATAGGCTATGCAAGCTAGTCACCTTTTAAACTAATGAAAAGTTTCATTTGGATTTTAATGTTCAAAATGTCTACAGGATAAAATAAATGAAAGTACTGGTTACATGATGATGTATCTAAGTGCTAAAGTGTGTTACAGAAAAAAAGATCAGTAGTGCAGGTAAGGTGGAAAGAGTTTCATTTTTCCACTATCAATTTCTACCTTACAGCTGAAAATTAACACAAAAGAAAAACAAATAACAATAATCCTGTCCTAATCCTGTTTGTGACCAGTTCAAGGTACGTGCTGCAATAATCATGCCTTCTGTTGATGGTATGTCAAATTTGTATGTCTCAAAATGTCCATTTCTATCCACAAAACTTGCCAGAAATCATGGTTTAAGGGGTAATAATAATTAAAAAAAAATCTTACAGGGGTGCATGCCCCCGGACCCCCCGCGAGCGGCTTGGTAACAACCTCCGGCACGTAACAGCACCGCTGCTGGAAAAATTTATAGGGGAAACACTGAACACACACCAGCGTTACACGCACGCCAGCCTCAAACACACATGCCAGCGTTACACACACGCCAGCGTTACACACACACCAGCCTCAAACACACATGCCAGCGTTACACGCACGTCAGCCTCAAACACACATGCCAGCGTTACACACACTCACGCCAGCCTCAAACACACATACCAGCGTTACACACACGCCAGCGTTACACACAAGCCAGCGTTACACACACATGCCAGCGTTAGACACACGCCAGCGTTAGACACACAAGCCTCAAACACACACACCAGCGTTACACACACGCCAGCCTCAAACACACATGCCAGCGTTACACACAAGCCAGCGTTACACACACATGCCAGCGTTACACACATGCCAGCCTCAAACACACATGCCAGTGTTTAGGGCTGGGATAAACGATTATTTTTTAAACGATTAATCTAGCGATTATTTTTTCGATGCATCGATTAATCTAACGATTAATTTTTCCGGTCCGATTCGATTTCGATTCGATTCGATTATCTCCCCAATCCCCATTAATTGACTAATAGCAATTTATACATGTTAATTTACATATCTGAATGAAAAAATTCCTTAACATTGCAATATGTTTATTGCTCTTAAAATTCCAAAATAAAAGACTATACAAGTGCATAGTAATGCATTCTTAGAGGTAGCATTCAATAAAACCTTAAAGCCTTGAAAACACATAGCTTACTGAAACAAGCTTACTGAACACATAGGGCCTAGCTTACTGAAAAAAAGTTCTTCTTTCAGATGAAAATAACAACAACTTGATGTCTAGCATTCAATAAAAAAATAAAAAGGTCACCCAAAATACTTGTTTAGAGCAATTGTAAGAATACAGTAACCAATGTAAACTTGAGGGCTTTAAGCTAATACAGAGAGTGCTTTTCCAACAAAAAATAAATAAAAATTAACAGTGGGAGCCAGCAGCCTGTCATGGCGTCCTTCCTGAACCAACAGAATTGAACATTTATGTTGAAAACACATAGTCCTAGCTTACTGAAAAAAGTGCATCTTTTAATTCTTCATTCACATAAAAATAACAACAACGTATAGTAATACACTCTGCCACTCACCTTTTTCTTAAAAAAAAAAAAATACTAATAAAAAAAAGTACTTAGCCTAACTAGAATTTAATAAATGGAACATTATTGTAAAGTGTTACCGATTTGTTATACACCGATTCAGACGTCTCGTGAGTTCAGTGTTGGACAGATCAGTTGTTTTAACCATTCATTAAAGTGAATCGGTTCAAATGAGTCATTAGTTCGCGAATCGGACGTGTCATTAGTGGACGTGTAGCCTACGGCAAGCGTTGTGTGATTATCCTGGCAGTTTTTTTTTACCACAATTCACACTCCGCGGTAATTCAAGAGAACAAAATCTCCGAATGCTCCACGTGAAACTTTGGTCTTCCGCCCTTTTTCTATCGTGTCTAATGATTTTTATTAATATGCACGAGGGAGAGAGAGAGAGCAAGACAGCGCTCGTGTTGTTTGAAGACGGTGAGTGCGCGCGCGCGCGGCCGGGGCTCTCTCTCGTACTTACTGTATATGCGCCCTGTCAAGCGCAGTCAGTCATTCTATTCTACATCACTCACCGATCAAATAAGGCTTTGGCAGCCACCAAAAAAAAAATCCAATGCAGGAAAACCCCTGGATTGGTTATATAACGTTGGATAGAATGATGGTCCGGCCATCGCGTATCAGCGCATATAAGGTACACACTGTTAAGTAATTTGCAAACGTTTTTTAGAGAAATGAAAACAGGTCGACGAATCGACGCGCATATTTTGCATCGACGTATTTTTTGCGTCGACGTCATCGATGACCTCGACGCGTTGTCCCAGCCCTACCAGTGTTACACGCACGCAAGCCTCAAACACACATGCCAGCGTTACACACACGCCAGCGTTACACACACAAGCCTCAAACACACATGCCAGCGTTACACACATGCCAGCCTCAAACACACATGCCAGCGTTACACACATGCCAGCATTACACACACACGCTAGAGCTGCACGATTCTGGCTAAAATGAGAATCGCGATTTTTTTGCTTGGAATCAAGATCACGATTCTCTCACGATTCTGAAAAGCTTTATTATTTTAAAGATCTACAAATCCTGAACATTAGGTTACCAAACAAGATAGAAACAAAATAAGACATAAAACGCTTGCTTCAGTCAAATTTAAATAAATGCAGTAAACAAAAAGAATGTAATATTTAAATAAATAAAAAATGACAATTAAACATTGACAACATTCAAAAGGTATTACGCCAGGCTAGACCTATTAAAGATTCTTAGCAAGAAACACTATCAACATTTTGGGGTATGGTGTTGCGTTGAATAGCGTTGCTTTTATAGACGTTTGTTTCCACTGGCCGCTGGTACTTTGTGATTGAGCAGTTTTGTTTTTAACCATCTCATACTGTAGTTTAATTGAGATAAGTTTATAATAACGTTGCTTTTCATTTATTACTTAAAGCTCAGTTGAAGTTTTTCGATAGCTACTACATTAAAAACTACTAGCCTAACTGATAAAGTTCACACATTATTTAAAACAAGTGAACAGTCAGTAATAAAATAAGAACAAATACACAAATTACATAACATGAATACTAAATAAAGTTTACAAAGTCTAACAGTATATTTAGGTACATAAATTAATAATTAAGCCTAAATGTAAAATAACACCATTTGCCACTGTATAAATTGAATATAGTTTAATCTTTGTTAAAGCTGTATTTTATTGTTTTATTTATATCAATGACACAGAAAACAGTATACATAATATTAAGTGTGTGCTGTCACTTTAAGACCGACTGCACGGACCGAAAAAAACGGACAAATAGCCGTTTCTTTCTCAGCTGTTCACATATGACATAAACGAGAGAATACTTGTCGAGATGGTCATTTAGACCGGTATGTTGACAATTTTGTGTTTATGTGTCCATTCAAGGGCAAGGAAACGCAAAAGAGGAATCGCGATCTTTTAACGATTAATCGTGCAGCTCTAACACACGCCAGCGTTACACACACGCCAGCCTCAAACACACACGCCAGCGTTACACACACCAGCGAGCCTCAAACACACATGCCAGCGTTACACACACACACACAAGCCTCAAACACACGCCAGCGTTACACACACACAAGCCTCAAACACACGCCAGCGTTACACACAGGCCAGCGTTACACACACACCAGCCTCAAACACACGCCAGCGTTACACACACACGCCAGCGTTACACATGCCAGCGTTACACACACGCCAGCCTCAAACACACACGCCGGCGTTACACACACACACACACACACGCCAGCGTTACACACACGCCAGCGTTACACACACACCAGCGTTACACACACACCAGCGTTACACACACACACCAGCATTAAACACACACACCAGCATTAAACACACACAAGCCTCAAACACACACACCAGCGTTACACACACACCAGCATTAAACACACACGCCAGCATTAAACACACAGCGTTACACACACACGCACCAGCGTTACACACACGCACCAGCGTTACACACACACACACACACGCACGCACCAGCGTTACACACACACGCACCAGCATTACACACACACAGGGTTTCTCCTGGCTCAAACGAGGCGGAGGTGGTAAAATCCTGATCGTGTATTTTAATAATAAAATAATTAAATTAATATTTTTCCGTAGTCCATCATAAACTGTGTTTCCCACTGTATTCTTGTGGGTGGAGCTCGGTAGAAAATTTTGTACATTTAAAAGATAAATTCATTAATCTGGTGCACTTTGAATAACCCGAATCCACTGTTAAAATTAAATAATCCACCGCCAACCGCCCGAACCAGTGATATTCTCTTAGATATCTGCATCTGATCATCACATTACAATTATTCAAATTCTCAGTGTTAAGCATGATGATATGGTAACACATCACACTGAAGTAGGCTGATTTAAAATGAACATTTATTTAAAATAAAAGCAAAATTTACATTTTTACATTGGCAAAATTACATTTCCTTAATAGCCTAAATCAGGGTTGAGGGTGCATTTGCTAGCCCAGGCTGATGGTGGAGCTAGTAGTTGAGTGTACCTTGTTTTACTGTTGTCTTGTATTCTAATTGTATTTGGTTTGGTGTCGTGTTTAATGTTTTTTGTATTTTGGCTGTTTGAATATTGTTTTAAATGGAGAGCACTTTGGCCGACTCATGTTGTTTTTAAATGTGCTATACAAACTAACTGACTAACTGACTAACTAACTAACTAACTAACTAACTAACTAACTAACCAACCAGAGGTTTTACTCCCTTCAAACTTAAATTGTCAATGTTTCATTACATCACTGTTGGAACACACACAATTTTTTTTTACCTTTATAAAGGGCATTTATTCCCTAATTTTATTAAATGTAGTTTCATTTCGAGGAGCAACGGATCCAGCTGAGGATTGTGAATAGTAAGTTCTTTATTCTCAAGTGCTTTGTTCTTATCTCGATATGGAAGTGTCTGTAAATGCAAAAAGACTGTTTAAATATGAATCGCGTTTCTAGGTGTGAATGAATGAACAGCTTTTACCAAACTATATTGCTAGACTGAGATGAGTAAAAATCGACTGAAACATGTTGAAAAAAAAATGTCCTTGTATAAGTAACATATTAAACTGCAAATTAACATTTATGTGCCCTAATATATCATAAAAACGATGTTACAGACGAAATATGAAAGACAACATTTCATTGACTAGTTTTGGATAGATTATAAAGTTTTTACTGTAAAATAGACTACTGCCACATCAAATAAGCTTTTGTTTGCCAGTTTCTGCTCATGTTAAATATATAGTATGTTTTGTCAAAAATAGTCTTCAACTAAGATGTTATTATAGTGTTTGTTCCAATGATGGCTATATTCAAACTAATGAATCCTTAACTTTAAAATACATATGATAAAATGTAAACTTTAAAAAAAAGAAAGATTACACTTAAAATATTGTTAAAATTGTAATTGTTGTTGATTTACATGTGAAAACTTTTTAATAAAATAGCAAAAAATATATTTACAAGGTAGATGTAAACAAAATCTCAATATGTCAATATAAGCCTTCTCAAATTATTTATTAGTGACACATTTGGGGAGAAGATATATTCTAAAACTTTCTGAAAATACAGTATGAGAATTACCTGCACAATTACTAGAAATGTCAAAATTTGTTGAAAAAGACAAAAAAAATTCAAGATGTTTCCAACTCTAACTTTGAACCAATTCTGTGGAATGGCCCATATAGCCTATTTGATCAGGATTTGTTTCCAGGTATGACTATGTACTAAAAATGTGCTTTTGACTTTCATTTATATTTGAATTATATTGTTATATATATATATATACCATTGTTCATGATCATTCACGCCCCCACACACATACTGCCTTTCCAAACAAAACGTGTCTTATAAAGTTTAAATCAATGTATTGTTTTATGTGAATGATTAGGCAGGATGATTTTCAGATAATTTTGAAGCAAAAACTCTAGGCGACAACATCCATTAGTCAGAAGTCTTGTGGACACATATTTAGTATGTGTTTTGTGGCCTTATTTCAGAAACTTGAATTTTTTTTTTTTCAATAACCATGCATAAACATTCTCCTCTCAAAATTACAAACATACATGTTCGCTCACATATTATGGTAGCCCTGTTTGTGCTGAATAGAGTGTAATTTACACCTTTGCCATTAATGTTTATAAGCAACTGAAAAAAGCACAAATGTCAGGGTTATGTCAGAACATCTCAAGGACCCCAAAAACACCTTAGACCCCAGCGCTACACACACACGCCAGCGTTAAACACACACACACGCCGGCGTTACACACGCACAACTCAAGTTACTTGTAATGAGTTTCCCCAACACTGCTCAGGAGTTTGCTCTGTGTGACACTAACCGCTGGACTGGGGGCTCGCTCCGGGACAGGTGTGTGTTTGCTGCGCTCCGGGACAGGTGTGTGTTTGCCTCGCTCCGGGACAGGTGTGTGTTTGCTGCGCACCGACGGCTTCTCCACTGAACCTGAAGCTTTCTTACTCTTCCGCGGACTCATTTCACTAGGACAAGATTCATTAGGAATAAGCATCATTATCCAACAGGCTCAATGACATCAGTGCAGTGTTTCTGATCAAGGAATAAAAAAAACTACTAATAAAAACAGCTAATATGTTAATATTCTCAATCAGATTTTAGTTTAGATTTTGGGTAACACTTAACAATAAGGTTCATTAGTGAACTACCTTAGTTAACATGAACTAAGAATGAACAATACTTCTACAGCATTTATTAATCTTAAATGTTCATTTCCACATTTACTAATACATTATTAAAATCAAAGGTTGTATTAGTGAACATTAGTTACTGCACTGTGAACTAACATGAACAAACAATGAACAGCTGTATTATTAATAACTCACATTAACTTGAATAGTTTATTCAAGTTAAATGTTTATTTCATGTTTTGGTAACACTTCACAAAGTTGCATTATGTACTAAAAAAAAGTTAACATTTCTACAGCATTATTTATCTCATTTAATGTCAAGTTCAACATTTACCAACACATTTTTTAGGGCAAAAGTTAACATTAATGCACTGTGAACATGAACAGCTATATTTAGATGAATAAGTGTTCACAGTTAGATTGTGCTAGTCAACACAAGACTATTGTAAAGCGTTACCAAGGTTTGTTCACGCTCATCACAAACAGCAGAAGTGAAGAAAACATCCTGACACCGAGCGACTGAGAAATGAAAGTAAATCTAGCTTTATTGTACCTGTCATTAGAAGCTCAAGTTTCACTTTAAAGATAAAATAACTCTTCACAAACATCCTTTACAATTAATGTCAGTCAGATTTCTATCAACACATTGAATGATTGAAACATGTTTGAACTAACGAAAGAATTAGCTTGTTTTCTGGTCACTTTCATGACAATAACCCGGTTTATTACCTTTTCATGTCGTTGAGTCTGTCCGCTCTTTCTTCAGGATGGGCTCGAGCTCCAGAGTTCCCTGAACACAATGGAAGTTTGAGATTAGAGTTCAAATGAAGAATCTTTCCTGGGGAAATAAATAAATAAATCACTCCTGCGTTCAGGAACAACCCGCAGAACCAGAAGAACCGCTAGCGCTAAACACCGGTGAGCGTCTAGAACAACCGCATCAGTTGAAGGAGGGAACAAGCACGGCACGAGACTCACCGGAAACAGCGTGACACACACTTCCTCTAGAGGGAGCGTTTATGACAACATACCCACATGAATGAAAACACATTCTTTCAATTCCACAAGATATTCAAGCTTCGTTCTGTTTGCCAGTCCATAACAGCACATTAACACACGAGTTATCAGTGACCTTGGAGAGAGGGATGAGCGCTGGGAACAGACGTGAGACGCAGCCTTCACTTCGAGATAACACACGTTCAGTACAGATGTGTGTGTGTGTGTGTGTGTGTGTGTGTGTGTGTGTGTGTGTGTGTGTGTGTGTGTTCAGAGACGAGAGAGAAGCCTACTGCCATTACAGGTTTTAAACGGGTTATCTGCAGGGTTTTTAGCCAAATTTAAAGGATTAGTTCACTTCAGAATTAAGATTTCCTGATGATTTACTCTCCGCCTCGTCATCTAAGATATTCATGCATTTCTTCAGTGGAAAAGAAATGAAGGTTTTTGGGGAAAACACTCCAGATTGTTTCTCCATATAGTGTCTTCAATGGGGTCCAACGGGTCGAAGGTCCAGATGTGAGTTTCAGTGCAGCTTCAAAGTCTCGACACAATCCAGCCGAGGAGTAAGAGTCTTATCTAGACAAACCAGCGGACATTAACACAAAAATAAACATTTATATACTTTAACCACTAATGTTCATCTAGCACTAGCTGAGATGCGCCACACATTACGTAATCAGGTTGAAAGTTCATGTGTGACACAAGTGAAGTACAGACCTAGTGTTTACGGCATTTACAAAAAAAAAAGTAAAACAACGATGTTGGACGATTTTGGAGGAGAAAATTAGATGAGTTTTTCGCCCTACCGCAGTACTTACGCCTACGTCACACTTGACCTTTCAACAAGACCAGCATTAGTGGTTAAAGTATATAAATGTTTATTTTTGTTCTAAAATGTCCGCTGGTTTGTCTAGATGAGACTCTTATTCCTCGGCTGGATCGTGTCGAGACTTTGAAGCTGCACTGAAACTCACATCTGGACCTTTGACCCGTTGGACTCCATTGAAGTCACTATATGGATAACAATCCTGGAACGTTTTCCTCAAAAACCTTCATTTCTTTTCCACTGAAGACAGACATGAACATCTTGGATGATGAGGAGGAGAGTAAATCATCAGGACATTTAAATTTTTGCTAAAAAACTAGAAAGCTTGCGATAAATAAAAAGCAAAACATGCAAAAATGAAGTGCAACAGTGCACAGAATAAGACATTCATAACGCAATGAGCAGAGCACATTTAAACTCGAGCTCAATACAGAAGCAAATGCTGAAATATCTGAAGAATGTTGTCCCTCACCTGCAGCGTCAGCCTGGTGTTTCCCACGCTCAGACGTCTGCTATAAGAGAGAAGAACATCAGTCGTTAGACAGACAGAGCACACTCACATCTCACAGGAACTCAGGCCTGAACTGAAGCATTAGTGGGCGACCGATATCAACGGCCAATGTTAGAGAGCAGGCGGCTGATATCACAACATTTCATTTAAAGATAGTAAAAACACATGCAAAAAATTTTTTTGGCTAATCATATTTTTTCCAAGTAATGAGAATACAGCGCTAGTTTCACATACAGCACAGAGAAATTTTATTTTGTTTTACCCATAAACAGAGAACAAAAAAGAACTTCGCGTGAAGTATATCAGGGCCTTTACAAACACACAAGATCTCACAGCTGGATTCTTTTACTAGGTTTGAGAAAATAAACTTTTATTAGATCATTAAAGATTTATTAAATAATTATGTACAGTAGTCAACATTTGAAGTGGATCAAAAAAAGTTCAAAGTTGTCCTAAGACAAGATCGGGTACTGTTCAAAATTCATGTATAACTTTGATGAAAGTCACTTCAAATGTTGACGACTGTAGAGGAACTAGGGCTGTGAAACGATTAAACGCATCCAAAACAAAAGTTTGTTTACATAATGTGTGTGTACTGTATATTATTATTTTGTTTATATAAATACACACACGCATAAATTTCAGAAAAATGTGTTTTATATATATATATGACGATGACACGCGACGGCCTGGGCTGTGTGTCGGTCGAGCACTCGTGAGGGAGGTGGTGTTCAGAAGGCAAGACTCACCGAACTCTCCAGGCTGGAGGAACGAGACGGCGCTTCAGGCTGATGAGTGGATCTCTGATGCTGAGATGAAGAGTCGCCCGCATGCGCTCTGCGTTACAAACACAAGCTCTAATCCTTCAACCATGCAACACCAGAGCACAAATACGAGCTTAACCCTCATCCCGCACTTTATAACATTTTTTTTTAACCTTTAAATTACTAATGAATAATAAATAGTAATTTAAGCACATTCCTCACATTCTTTCAACTTAAATTCAAAATAACTCACAATTTTATTCATAACCCTTTTAATTCAGCTCTAAATATCTTACATTGGGTGTGTTTGCCGACCTCTTGTGTAAAATACATAATGTTAGATGATATTTCATGACTCTAGATGGCCTTATAGCTCTATATGGAGCAAATGAGCTGTTCCGCTGGGTCCTAAAGTCAGTTTTCCTTCAGTGTGCATTCAGATACACATGTAGACATTATATAATAATTTTTTGGTAAAGTTTTAGCATTTTTAGGGTTTTCTATGTACTGAAGCATTCCTCGCATTCCATTCATTCCTAACAGGGTCAAATTGAAGGAGAACAGGTTGAAAAGTAAGGATGTGTTACTTTTTTTAATTTCAACCACAAAACTCTTAGAATCCTTTTTTGTGTGTGTGTGTGTGTGTGTGTGTGTGTATTCATGGTTCAAGTGTGACTAAAGTCCTAGTCTTAGACCCCTCAAACACTCAAATGTAAAAGCCCTACAAACCTGGTTTTAGAAGAAATCCTTTTAGTTTCCGTCTTCTTGGTCTTCATTTGGTCTGCTTGAGGAAACACAACAGTAATAATGCGGTGAGGTGTGAGGAGTCTTTCTTTCTTTTACAAAGACAGCAGACATTAATCAATATTTCTGTAAATGTGCCAGTGTTAGCCAGCTGGCTAATGTTCAACTGCATTCCTTTGGCAAAAATAATAAAAATATACCTTCAAAATAATAATAAGTACATTTCGAAGGACCTCATAACTCCATAAAGACAGCAATAACATCAGAAGAAGAGTTCTCAGCGCAGGACACAAGCCATGCGAAGCAACAACGCACAGCAGAACCTCAGTGTGAGTGTGAGTGTGCGGAGCGTGTGTTATCGGCAGACCCTCAGTGTGAGTGGGCGGAGCGCGTGTTACCGGCAGACCCTCAGTGTGAGTGTGCGGAGCGCGTGTTACCGGCAGAACCTCAGTGTGAGTGTGAGGAGCGTGTGTTATTGGCAGACCCTCAGTGTGAGTGTGAGGAGCGTGTGTTACCGGCAGAACCTCAGTGTGAGTGTGCGGAGCGTGTGTTACCGGCAGAACCTCAGTGTGAGCGTGCGGAGCGTGTGTTACCGGCAGAACCTCAGTGTGAGCGTGAGTTACCGGCAGAACCTCAGTGTGAGCGTGCGGAGCGTGTGTTACCGGCAGAATCTCAGTGTGAGCGTGCGGAGCGTGTGTTACCGGCAGAACCTCAGTGTGAGCGTGTGTTACCGGCAGAACCTCAGTGTGAGCGTGAGGAGCGTGTGTTACCGGCAGAACCTCAGTGTGAGCGTGAGGAGCGTGTGTTACCGGCAGAATCTCAGTGTGAGCGTGCGGAGCGTGTGTTACCGGCAGAACCTCAGTGTGAGCGTGTGTTACCGGCAGAACCTCAGTGTGAGCGTGCGGAGCGTGTGTTACCGGCAGAACCTCAGTGTGAGCGTGAGTTACCGGCAGAACCTCAGTGTGAGCGTGAGGAGCGTGTGTTACCGGCAGACCCTCAGTGTGAGTGTGAGTGTGAGGAGCGTGTGTTACCGGCAGAACCTCAGTGTGAGTGTGCGGAGCGTGTGTTACCGGCAGAATCTCAGTGTGAGCGTGAGGAGCGTGTGTTACCGGCAGAACCTCAGTGTGAGCGTGAGGAGCGTGTGTTACCGGCAGAACCTCAGTGTGAGCGTGAGGAGCGTGTGTTACCGGCAGAACCTCAGTGTGAGTGTGAGGAGCGTGTGTTACCGGCAGAACCTCAGTGTGAGTGTGAGGAGCGTGTGTTACCGGCAGAACCTCAGTGTGAGTGTGAGGAGCGTGTGTTACCGGCAGAATCTCAGTGTGAGTGTGCGGAGCGTGTGTTACCGGCAGAATCTCAGTGTGAGCGTGAGGAGCGTGTGTTACCGGCAGAACCTCAGTGTGAGCGTGAGGAGCGTGTGTTACCGGCAGAACCTCAGTGTGAGTGTGAGGAGCGTGTGTTACCGGCAGAACCTCAGTGTGAGTGTGAGGAGCGTGTGTTACCGGCAGAATCTCAGTGTGAGCGTGAGGAGCGTGTGTTACCGGCAGAACCTCAGTGTGAGCGTGAGGAGCGTGTGTTACCGGCAGAATCTCAGTGTGAGCGTGCGGAGCGTGTGTTACCGGCAGAACCTCAGTGTGAGCGTGTGTTACCGGCAGAACCTCAGTGTGAGCGTGCGGAGCGTGTGTTACCGGCAGAACCTCAGTGTGAGCGTGAGTTACCGGCAGAACCTCAGTGTGAGCGTGAGGAGCGTGTGTTACCGGCAGACCCTCAGTGTGAGTGTGAGTGTGAGGAGCGTGTGTTACCGGCAGAACCTCAGTGTGAGTGTGCGGAGCGTGTGTTACCGGCAGACCCTCAGTGTGAGGAGCGTGTGTTACCGGCAGAACCTCAGTGTGAGCGTGAGGAGCGTGTGTTACCGGCAGAACCTCAGTGTGAGTGTGAGGAGCGTGTGTTATCGGCAGACCCTCAGTGTGAGTGTGAGGAGCGTGTGTTACCGGCAGAACCTCAGTGTGAGTGTGCGGAGCATGTGTTATCGGCAGACCCTCAGTGTGAGCGTGAGGAGCGTGTGTTACCGGCAGACCCTCAGTGTG
The DNA here is from genome assembly GCA_021554675.1 of Leuciscus idus. Taxonomy (NCBI): domain Eukaryota; kingdom Metazoa; phylum Chordata; class Actinopteri; order Cypriniformes; family Leuciscidae; genus Leuciscus; species Leuciscus idus. The sequence goes on along the minus strand of CM038645.1, from coordinate 30,043,130 downwards.
AGTGTGAGGAGCGTGTGTTACCGGCAGAACCTCAGTGTGAGTGTGCGGAGCGTGTGTTACCGGCGTTCTCCTGCAGCTCGCTGTGGAAGCGCTCGCTCTGCTGGAGCAGGTCTTTCAGCCCGTCGGGGTCAGCGCCGCACGCCTCCTGAGCCTCACGGTTGGCCAGCATAGCCTTCTGGTGCTCGCCCAGGTAGAACAGTGCGTCACAGAAGCGGTAATGGCCCTGGAGGAGAGGAACATCATGGATACAGCCTTTATGAGTGAGAGTCGGACCTGAGTCTGGGGTTGGGAGTCGGATACTTGTTATAAAATTTCAATTTCAATTCCTCTTATCGATTCCTTTGTGAGCATTTCAATATGACAAAGCGCGAGACGACTGTTTTCAGTGCTGCGTGCGTCACTATATTGAGCAGCTCTTAAAGGGACAGCAGCCTAATATTCCTGCTATAATTACACTAATATTCCTGCTATAATAACACTAATATTCCTCTTATAATAACACTAATATTCCTGCTATAATAACACTAATATTCCTGCAGCCGTCTCTATAACACCACTAATATTCCTGTTATAATAACACTAATATTCCTGCCGTCTCTATAATAACACTAATATTCCTGCACTATAATAACACTAATATTCCTGCTCTATAATAACACTAATATTCCTGCCGTCTCTATAATAACACTAATATTCCTGCAGCCGTCTCTATAACACCACTAATATTCCTGTTATAATAACACTAATATTCCTGCCGTCTCTATAATAACACTAATATTCCTGCACTATAATAACACTAATATTCCTGCTCTATAATAACACTAATATTCCTGCCGTCTCTATAATAACACTAATATTCCTGCTATAATAACACTAATATTCCTGCTCTATAATAACACTAATATTCCTGCTATAATAACACTAATATTCCTGCTATAATAACACTAATATTCCTGCTCCCGCCCTATAATAACACTAATATTCCTGCTATAATAACACTAATATTCCTGCTCCCGTCTCTATAATAACACTAATATTCCTGCTGCCGTCTCTATAATAACACTAATATTCCTGCTCCCGTCTCTATAATAACACTAATATTCCTGCTATAATAACACTAATATTCCTGCTCTATAATAACACTAATATTCCTGCTCCCGTCTCTATAATAACACTAATATTCCTGCCGTCTCTATAATAACACTAATATTCCTGCTGCCGTCTCTATAATAACACTAATATTCCTGCTGCCGTCTCTATAATAACACTAATATTCCTGCTCTATAATAACACTAATATTCCTGCTATAATAACACTAATATTCCTGCTCTATAATAACACTAATATTCCTGCTCTATAATAACACTAATTTTCCTGCTCTATAATAACACTAATTTTCCTGCTCTATAATAACACTAATATTCCTGCTATAATAACACTAATATTCCTGGTCTATAATAACACTAATATTCCTGCTATAATAACACTAATATTCCTGCTCTATAATAACACTAATATTCCTGCTCTATAATAACACTAATATTCCTGCTCTATAATAACACTAATATTCCTGCTATAATAACACTAATATTCCTGCTCTATAATAACACTAATATTCCTGCTCTATAATAACACTAATTTTCCTGCTCTATAATAACACTAATATTCCTGCTCTATAATAACACTAATATTCCTGGTCTATAATAACACTAATATTCCTGGTCTATAATAACACTAATATTCCTGGTCTATAATAACACTAATATTCCTGCTATAATAACACTAATATTCCTGCTCTATAATAACACTAATATTCCTGCTCTATAATAACACTAATATTCCTGCTCTATAATAACACTAATATTCCTGCACTATAATAACACTAATATTCCTGCTCTATAATAACACTAATATTCCTGCTCTATAATAACACTAATATTCCTGCTATAATAACACTAATATTCCTGCTCTATAATAACACTAATATTCCTGCTCTATAATAACACTAATCAAATATCAAAAGACAGAATACATTAGTAATGTATATTTTATTTATAAACTGCAGTGTTTTATTTTACATTTGATTACAGTTTCTGAACCTGAAAATCTTAAAACACTGTTTATTTCAATCGTATCTTTGTTCAATGTGTCTGTGTGTTGCGATTGCTTATTTTTTATTTGTTCTTTTTTTAATCACTGAGTTTTTGCTTGTCTTTAATAATGCTTGAAGTTTATATTAGTTCTGCTAGTTGTTCTTCTAGTGTTTTTAAACCACAGGCAAACGCTCCTTGTGTAAGAGTTCTTTAGCCTGTTTGTGTTCATGATATTCAGATACAATTAAATATTTTCCAATAAGACTAAATGTGAATGAAATCAAAGTTGTTGTTTTTTACCATATTGGAATCGAAATTAGGAATTGATTCGAATCAGAATCAATAAGCAGAAGTTAAATCGTTAAAATTCAACCGATCCCCAACCGTACCGGAGTCACAGCAGGGTCAGGGGTCAGGGTCAGTAACTCTGACAGATCACTGTAAGCTGTAATGTGGACTCGTGCACTCTCTGTAAAGCTGCTTTGAAATGATGTGTATTGTGAAAAGCGCTGTACAAATAAACGTGAATTGAACTAAATAAGACTGATGATGATGATGATGGTGATGATGATGATGATGAATGAGCGTTTACCTTGGCCCAGTCTGGCTGCAATATAATGGCTCTCTTTCCATCGCCGAGTGCTTTCCTGAAAACAACTCCCACAGTCAGTCTCACACCCGCGTTCCTCAGTAATGTGCATCGGAATAACAGAAATGACACTCACAGATATTTCTCAGAGCGAATCAAACACAGCGCTCTGTTCCCGTACAGGATGTGGTTATTAGGGCTGAAACACAGAACGAGAGATGAACACTCGATTACAACAGGAGACAGAACAGGATTGGGAATTAAAACAGTGACAATGTTCCGGCACTTACTGGTATTTGATGGCTTTAGTGTACCACTTCAGAGCCATGTCATATTTCTTTTTCTGGAACTGCTCATTTCCCTTGTTTTTCATATCGTCGCTTTTCTGGGATACAGTAACAAAAGAAAACAAAGTCTTATTTCTGCTAATACAGCAGATCTCCAGCAATCATCATCAGTCAGTGACATAAGCACACGTGATCTTCAAGGGTCTCACCGATAAACTCCAAGTGTCCGGCTCTGACTTGAGCTCGGCGATGGCTTTCTTCTTACTGCACGACACCACCTGAAGATAACGCGCATCTGTGGGACAGACGGTTATTACACACGTGTTCTTCAGCTCTGGACACAGACACAGATCACATGACTCTATTCTCTATTCTCAGGACTCATGTGGACATATATCAGGTTCGGTACACGTCTCAGAACTAAAGCTGTAAAACCTACAGGAATCCCGTCAGTCGCGGCATTACTGTAATATTACAGGTTACAATTAACAACTGATTTATAAACAAACATTTAAATTACACGATGCTTTATGATAATAACACTGCAATCATTTTTTTTAATGGCATTATTTTGTTTCTACTCCAATTTGTTATTGAAATATAAACATTTAAATGGTGGCTGTCAAACATTTTTTCATGGCAGATTTATTCAAACAACATCAAAAAGTACAGTAAAAGTATAAAGAATATGTGATATGGTGTGTATATGCATCAAAATGCTCATATCTAGAGTTATTTTTCTAGCTGACTCTCGAGTTTATTTCTCTGAGGTAAATGTGGCGTCACGTGACACAGCTGTTAAAGCAAAGCAACTCTTCTGACTGAATGTTTCCTCCGGCAAACCTCATTCCACAGCCCGTCACACCCAGTTTAGGAGCAGCTCTTCTTCTTCTTGTAATTAGGAGTTTAGCGAGTACATGCTTGACCTTCACTAATGAAACACTCAAAGGACATTTGCATTTAAAGAAAGGCCGTTTTGAACTGCGTTTCTATCATTTACACACTTTACAAAATGTCAATGTTTTCAATCTAATGCTTTTGCAAGACTTGACTCTGTGATGTAGTCATATACATAATTAACCATTTGCATAACTTTAACACACGTTCTTATTTCTCAAATAATAAAAGCCAAGAGAGCTTTTGCCGAAAAGTGAGCTAATATCGCAAACTATACATAATACAATATCTGTTTTTAACCTAGCCATTATACATAAATAATGTAATGTTATTTTTTTATTTTATCTGTGTTGATAATCTGATAATATTTGTATAAATTGTATCTTAATTTTAATCGGTTTCATAAACCAATTGCCTAGATTTAATAAATGAGAAGCAAATATAGCAGACAATATAATCAGGGCACGGAGGCGCCGGCGCAATATTGCACTGCACGTGAACTGGAGCTCGTCTCATAAACGAACCGAAACTCAGCGTATGGGCTACTTCACAGGCATGACATCATATGTATATATATCTGATATGAGCATTTCTCTCTATAGGCGCGTTCACTACATTTGGACATTTTTGTGTAGGCCTAATTCTATTTATTAAACGTGTAGAATACTTTCCAAACCGTTACATATAGTATTATAAATGTTGTGTTCAGACGATCATGATAAAAATAAAAAATAAACATATTAGAATAACTTTTAAAATGGAGTGAACACGGAGCAGTTTTCCCATGAGCGGGAATGGAGACCCGGAGTGGATCAGGAGCGGACTGATGACAGAAGAGAGCTTGATCACACCCCCCTCAGCAGGGTGAACACACCTTCCTAACTTAAGACCCATTCAAACTGAAATTAAGACATTTATTACACCGTTTGAGAAACGTAAGCATATTTACGGCCTTATAATTATGAAAAGTGAATTTAAGACATAAGGACAGGCGGGAACTCTGAAATTAGCAGAAATCCGTCGTAGCGATGGAGAACTTGAATCCCTGGTGACATCATTCTCCAGCTGTGTTATTGACTGATTGGTTGAATCACTGATTGATGGATTACATGATTTCAGGAAGTTGTTCTGAATCTTTCAACTTTCCTTCTGATGTTCATTTGCTGCTGTAACTAGTAGTAAAGAGGAAGAGATGATCGCTTCATCTGTCACACACATTTATTGACTGAATTTACTGATGAAACTGACAGGATTTGAAAGATGAGACTTTGTTTCATATCAGAAGTATCAAAGATTATTATTGGATGGCAGGAGCTACAGAGAATGTTTAGTGAAGTTTAAATGCATCAGCATCTAAAATATCAACCTTGGGATTAAAGAATCAGTATCGGTTCATCAAAATGAGAACGATAAAAATCGATAAATGAATATGATCAACCCAGCCCTACTCTCTCGCATTGTGAGGTCGTTGATGGACATGAAACTCACATTCGTTGAAAACGAAGCGTAGCGTGCGGTAGCGGATCTCCACTGAGCCGAGATCCAGCAGCTTCTGACGCACACCAGGAGCTCCAGAGTCCAGCAGCCACGCGATCGCCTCAGACAGACAATCCTCCTGCTGCACACACACACACACACACACACAGATTACAGAGAGACAATCCTCCTGCTACACACACACACAGGGCTCCCACACCTCGGTTAACTTCAAATTCAAGGACTTAATGTGGCGACATTTCAAGTGAGAGCAAGGTTACATTGTGTTACCTTGTAAGATACATTGTAACAGTTTTGCGTGTGTGAACGTCACGGCAACGTACAACACGAAGTACCTCACACGGGAAACATGTAGTGTTGGTGAAATAACACATTAGCGGACCGGAGGGAATAATATGGAATTTTTTCCAGAAAACTTCTTGCACAAAATAAATTCAAGGACGTGTATGTGTGTGCGCTTCATTTCAAAAACTTTCCAGGGCCTTGAATTATCTTTTTCAGATTCACAGACTTCCAAGTATTTCCAGGACCCGTGGGAGCCCTGAGTCCAGGTGTGCTAAAGGGACACTCCTCACGCTCACGCCGTCCCCGGTGTCCTGTACATGACTCTCTCTCTGCACAGAAACACTGAAACTCGACACACTGACAGATAAAGCAGCGCAATGAAGCTTCTCACGGTCAACTCTGTTGTCATGCAAATGAACATCCAGAACACATTAAGGGTTTCTGTTTTCTGTGAGAACGGTGTGTGTTAGCGGCCACTAAGTTAACTAGATGTACCGCATCGCGGTACAAAATATGACCGCCGCTCAGGCCTGCACTGGCTTTCCACAAAAATAAATGACGTGGAGTAATTTGGCTGTATTGCGTGTTTATGTATATACCTAAAAAAAGTAATAGTATGTGCATGTCTGTCTGTGTGTGTGTGTGTGTGTGTGTGTGTGTGTGTGTGTGTCTGTGCGTGTATGTATGTGTGCGTACATGTGTGCGCGTGTGTGTTTGTGTGTGTGTGTCTGTGCATGTGGATTTGTATGTGTGTGTATGGGTGTGTGTCTGTGCGTGTGGATGTCAGTGTGTGTGCATGCTTGCGTTTGTTTGTATTCCTGCATGTGTGTGTGTGACAGTATCATCCTAAACCAGCAACCCTTCGCTCAACAGCACCATCTACAGGCCGATGAGTGTACAGTCACTAAATGTGCACATAAATGAATTTATTTTATACCCCCCCATGGATGAAATTCTACAAAACTTAGCAGAGGATACCCCCAGAGGATGTCAAGTTAATCATACACATGAAATATGGTGCAGTTCTGAACATCTCCACTGAAGATAGGGGCGATTAAAGCAGAATAATATTGCATTTTCATTTTTTATGGGAGGGGCGCAAATCACAAATGAGTGATTATGGGCTAGGTTGATGTGGGCCCTTAAGAGCAACATACCATAAAAATGTCTTCATCCTCGGTGCCACGGTTCAGGTAGTTATTTAGGAAAAACTGCATTTTTTGGGGTTTGGGGGGGCCCAGCGCGGGGGGGGAGTGGCCCCCGGGGACCAAACGAAATTTTTCCGTAGAAGTCTAGTGGGGCTACATGCCCACCAAATTTCATGTTCCCCGGTGCTTCGGTGTCCCTGGTATCGTTGACGAAAAATTTACGGGGGCCCCAGCGCGGGGGGGGAAGTGGCCTCCGGGGACCAAACGAAATTTTTCCGTAAAAGTCTAGAATACCAACATACCATAAAAATGTCTTCATCCTCGGTGCCACGGTTCAGGTAGTTATTTAGGAAAAACTGCATTTTTTTGGGTTTGGGGGGGCCCAGCGCGGGGGGGGAGTGGCCCCCGGGGACCAAACGAAATTTTTCCTTAGAAGTCTAGTGGGGCTACATGCCCACCAAATTTCATGTTCCCCGGTGTTTCGGTGTCCCTGGTATGGTTGACGAAAAATTTACGGGGGCCCCAGCGCGGGGGGGGGAAGTGGCCCCCGGGGACCAAACGAAATTTTTCCGTAAAAGTCTAGTAGACCAACATACCACAAAAATTTCTTCATCCTCGGTGCCACGGTTCAGGTAGTTATTTAGGAAAAACTGCATTTTTTGGGGTTTGGGGGGGCCCAGCGCGGGGGGGGAGTGGCCCCCGGGGACCAAACGAAATTTTTCCTTAGAAGTCTAGTGGGGCTACATGCCCACCAAATTTCATGTTCCCCGGTGTTTCGGTGTCCCTGGTATCGTTGACGAAAAATTTACGGGGGCCCCAGCGCGGGGGGGGAAGTGGCCCCCGCGGACCAAACGAAATTTTTCCGTAAAAGTCTAGTAGACCAACATACCATAAAAATTTCTTCATCCTCGGTGCCACGGTTCAGGTAGTTATTTAGGAAAAACTGCATTTTTTTGGGTTTGGGGGGGCCCAGCGCGGGGGGGGAGTGGCCCCCGGGGACCAAACGAAATTTTTCCTTAGAAGTCTAGTGGGGCTACATGCCCACCAAATTTCATGTTCCCCGGTGTTTCGGTGTCCCTGGTATCGTTGACGAAAAATTTAAGGGGGCCCCAGCGCGGGGGGGGAAGTGGCCCCCGGGGACCAAACGAAATTTTTCCGTAAAAGTCTAGTAGACCAACATACCATAAAAATTTATGGTAGCTACGCTAGCGGCGGTCATAATAATCAGTTTTGTGACTAGACAACTAGCTAATAACGTCATTTACTAGAGGTACTGACAAAATGTTAATAACTGCAGTCAATTCATTGACTCACTCATAAAGACTTCACTTGTTTCATTAACAGTGTACGCTGCGTCATTAATCCTCTCCCGTGGCCTCATGGGATTGTAAAGTGTCCATCGCATACGCACTTCAGAATCTCACCGGCACTAGTAGGTCATCCGGTGACTTTTGACCATTTTTTTTAATACTATGTATTCAGACATACTATGTTTGCGGATCTCTCTCTGGATCAGAACGCAGATCTGAATGTTCGCTGTGATCGTACTCGTTAAAGGTTTAAAGGTGACATTATGCCCCTTTTCACCAGATGTAATATAAATCTACGGAGTCCCCAGAATGTGTCTGTGAAATTTCAGCTCAAAATACCAGATCATTTATTATAGCTTGTCAAAGTTGCCCCTTTTTTGGGCATAAGCAAAAACACGCTGTTTTTGTGTGTGTCCCTTTAAATGCAAATGAGCTGCAGCTCCGCCTCCGTTCAGAAGAGGGCGGAGTCTTTACACGAGCTTCAGAAACACCGGCAATAACAAAACAGGCCAATCTCACTCATCCAGAATCCCAGAATAACCAGTAGCGAGTGCAGCCTTACGGAGAGACTCAAGAAGAGTTTCTGAATGTTAGTGGAGACATTTCTGTAGTTGTTGTGGAGTTACATTGATCATCTCATCATCATGTTTAACTTCTCCACAAGTGTCCACAGTTCCTGAGGTGTTTATAAGACAGCGGTGACATGTTCTGGTCAATAGTGTTCAGTGCTCGTCTGTGCTCAACCACAGAACAGTTTCAGGCTTTGCTGGATCTTTATCAGTGCGTTAGAACTGGTCTCTGTTGTCGCTTGTGAAACCAAACGTCAGCTGGTGTGTGTAAACGTGCAGATTAAGGGCCGGTAATATAATAAGATCCTCTTCATACGTCAGAAGGAGAGCGAAATATGATTGGCTTATTTTTTGACACGCTTGCAGAGAAAGGCTCACCAACACAAAGTTACTGGGTTTCACTTTTCACGTTTTCTGGGTCGGTAGAAGCACCGATTACAGCACTTACACATGATACGTCCCCTTTAATAGACAGAGCAGAATACCTGTCACTCAAGAGTAAGACTGCGTGTGTGTGTGAATCAAGATCAGTGCCATTATATGGACCCGTGTGTTTCTCTGAAGAAAGTAAGTCATATACATCTGGGATAGCATGAGAGTGAGGGAATGATGAGAGAATGTTGATTTCCGGGTGGAGAATCTCTTTAAAGGGTTAGTTCACCCAAAAATGAAAAATCTGTCAGTAATTACTCGCCCTCATGTCATCCAAACCCGTTCATCTTCGAAACACAAATTAAGATATTTCTGAAGAAATCCGATGGCTCGGGGGGGCTCTATTGACAGCTATTTAACTAACACTTTGAAGGCCCAGAAAGGTAGGAAAGACACTGTTAAAATAGTCCATGTGACTACAGTGGTTCAACCTAAATTTTATGAAGCAACGAGAATACTTTTTATGTGCCAAAAATAAACAGAAGCCCCCACTGAGCCAACCGGATCTCATCAACAATATCTAGTGTCCCGAAGATGAACGAAGGTCTTACAGGTTTGGAACGACATGAGGGCGAGTAATTACTGGCAGAAGAAAGGCTTACGGCAGCGTACCAAGGAGAAGAGTCTGCTCAGCGACACCACGGCTCGGGCTTTCCTCTCCATGTCCCTGTGAGACAGCTGAGCAAAACAAGACATGTGATCAGAACCGAAGACTCAGTGAAGGACGAGCGTGAGCTTCGTCAGGACGGATACGTACGCCTCGCTCCATCGCCTCTAGGATACTCTCCAAGATCTCGATCTTCTCCAGCCTCTTCAGACTCAGATCGTTCGACACACTGAAAGATAAAACAGCGCAATGAAGCTTCTTAAACCCTCACGGTCAACCAAACACTGTTGTTGTGCAAATGAACGGCCGGAACACATTAAAAGTTTTCTGTGAGAACGGTGTGTGTTAGCGGCCGCTAAGTTAATAACTAATGATCTTCGCAACGGAAGTGAATCAATCTAAACTAACTTTATCTGGACAATAACTTTATTCTAGATCTGCTGTAAAGCCTAAACAATCTCTGTTACTGTAATCTCCTATTATCACTGTAAAGCTGCTGTGAAACATCTATATTGTTAAAGCGCTGTATAAATGAAGGAGACTTGACTTGACTATTATTGATTTGACTGAATCAGATCTCTCTGAAACGACTCACTTGGAGTCCAGAAAGCCCATCTCGACGGCCCAGAAGGTGGTGGGGTGGTTCTCCTGCTGTCGGAGGAGGATATGCCACCAGAACACGGACACGTGCATCAGGTGACCCACAAGCTTCTTCACCTCCGGCTTTATCTTCATCCACCGCTCATATATGACGTCTAGAACACAGCAACACTGAAACATCTGCCAAACTGCTCATTAATCACACACACATCGTCACACACACACACTCACCGGGCGGCTCCATGTGAATGAACGGGAACTGGTTCTGATAGATCTGAGAGGAAACAAGAGTGAATCATGGGTGTGTTCAGTACAGTGAGTCACTGAATCACTTGATCTGAATCATGACTCTATTGTCTTTAAAGCAGAATTTGAACTTCTCATAGTTTGCATCACTGATTCAGTTTAATATAGACTTGACGTCTGAATTCTACTCACGATCTTGGTTTTGTGTCGCACAACATCTACTCCCTCCTCCTCCAGATCCGAGTCCTCTATGTCTGACATTCTGATTCAAAAACAAAAACATGAAAATCATCTTCATTACAGATTATTCATATCGAGTATTGCATTTAATCTTATTATTCGTACTGGTTACTATCCCTTATCGTGTGTATTTAATGTTTCCTATGCCACCGTCTTTCTCGAGAGGATAAAATACTTTAATTGTGGTAAAGTAACGTTACAGATGACAAAGATCGTGCATGTTGAATTCGGGATGTTTCCCATACTGCACCTCACCTGATCCACACCTGCGCACTAACGACAGGTCAAACACACCTCAGCGAGTCAAGAAACTCCTCAAAAAATCAAAAACACCTCAATGATACACAGATGTTTGCTGTATATGCCGTGATGTTTGGTGTTTAACACGCTGAGTCCGAGTGATGAACATCTGAGGGAGTTTTCCTTCAGCTCGCGAAACGCGCCAAAACTCGACGTGTCCTCAGCATAATCTCACGGTATTTAATAACGCATAAAACCTACATGTTATCTGCACGAGCATCGATATGTTTAATGATTTATGTGATTCTGAAGCAGAGGAACTTTATCAGGAAGTTGAACGCGACGTGTCCTCGCCGCCGCACATTATAGGCGTTTATCTGAAGCAACAGCGAAAACGTCAGTTTTCTGAGGTCAGTGCATCATCAGAAATATGATGATGTATAGTAATGTTATGACTAACCTCTGTAAGTAAGAGAGGAGCTGAAGAGCTGCTGATGTTTCCTGATGTCTGAGTCTCTGCTTGTGATGATCTCACGCGTGAACAGAAGAAGCGAACATGAGCGAATACCGGACAGCGCCTCTAGTGTTCGCCTGAGGAATAACGCGGGAGTGGGAGTGTGTGTGTGTGTGTGTGTGTGTGTGTGTGTGTGTGTGTGAGCAGAGATGGGCATAAATACATGGAAATGTATTTACAATACAAATACAAAATACTCTGTGAAAAAATTTATTTCAATACACAAAATACATGTGACATTGGCCGTCCAGTGCAGGTACAGCTCACAGTGAGTGAAGAAACTACACAGGCCTACTGACCTTTCATTCCTAACCTCATCTCTGCCCTCTCTGTCTTTCTTTCTTTCTTTCTTGCTTTCTTTGGAAAGAGGGAAACAGGGACGTCAGACTTAACAAGCGGACTGAAACACAAATGTTTTAAAGTTAAGTGAAGATGGGCATTTTTTATTTAAAAAAAAATACATTGATTTATTACATGGAACATGTGTTTCAATGCATTTTGTTGAGATGTCTTTTCTTGTGTAGCCTATACATGGTTGATTATTCATGTTGCTTAGGTATTATACTATTGTTTTGTGTATTCATTGATATTAATCTATTACTAGCTTTTTCCCCATTTGCATGGAAGTGCATGTATTAAAATGGATCTAAAATATGTAATAAACAATTCTTATTTTGTATTTGGCTCAGTTTGTTTATTATAATAGAAGTCAATGGTAACCACAGTAACAACATGAAATACATTTTTTTTTATTAAATTTGGTTCCTGGAGGCACCCAAAGTGGTTCAACACAGCGCCTTATATAAGAGTTCCTCAGGAAACCTGTGTGGTTCCTCAGAGAACCGTCCCTTTTAAAGGATGCCTAGAGGATCTGCAGACGGTTCCGCCGGTGTGGCAAAGTGAAGAACCCCAAAAGGTTCCTCCAGCACCTTTTATTTTTACAGTGTGGCACTCAGCGATCAGACATCATTACCCCACAGTAATCAGAAAGGGCATCAGTAATGGATGGAAACTGCAGATTAAGGAAGGGGATGATTCAGATTCAGATTTCACGATAACAGCTAACCTATAGACCTTATGCACCAGAGAAACGGGGCGGGCTACATAAGGTCTATACTGTTATGATTCAGGGGAAGCTGAAACAATTTGAAAAAGATTTCCTCCAAATTAAAGAAAAAGCTCAGCTGAACAAGATCAGCCCTAATACACAGAAGAGTGCAGAAGACACCTCAACCTCCAGCCATCAGTCCAGGGACGACAGTGAGGAGATCTCCCTTCTACACAGCATCATCAGCGACATGAAGGAGAAGTTCAGGGAGATGGAGCTGGTGCAGCTGAGAGAGGAGATGGAGCAGTGAAGGAGACTGATCCAACAGAGGAAGAAGCGGATTACAGGAAAGAAAGAGAAATCCTTAAGAAAGAAACTCAAGAAATAAAAAACCAGGAAGAGGAGTAGAACAATCAGCTGTCTGTGATGAGGGAAGAGTTGAGAAAGCTGAGAGAGGACAGAGAGTCCCACAGCTGACCCAGAGAGGAGAACAGCAGAGCTCAGAGGAGACGGCTCCTCCAGCGACCACAGAGACCCAGCCCAGCGGCCCTCCTCCATCCGACTCCTACAGTCAGTCTCAGCCTCAGATTATACTCCTCATGGACTCCAATGGCAAGTTTATCGATGAAAATAAACTGTTTCTGAGAGCAAACATCAAAAAAATATGGTGCCCAAACACACAGAAGACCCTGGAGCTCTTGTGTGAAGAGCAGTTGGGTTCCCCCAGCCACATTATCATCCACACCGGCACCAACGACCTCAGAGCTCAGCGAGAGAGAGTATTAATGTGACAGAGAAGGCATCCTCCAACTTCCCCAACTCCAGAATCATCCTCTCCATCCTGCTACTGTGCATGATCTCCACCCAGACACCATCAGGCATATCAATGCTAGAGTATCCAGAGACTGTGCCCTAAAGCCCAGCGTACCCCTGGCTCAGCACCCCACACTGACCCTCAGCAGCCCACACTGACCCTCAGCAGCCCACACTGACCCTCAGCACCCCACACTGACCCCAGCACCCCACACTGACCCTCAGCAGCCCACACTGACCCTCAGCACCCCACACTGACCCTCAGCACCCCACACTGACCCTCAGCAGCCCACACTGACCCTCAGCAGCCCACACTGACCCTCAGCAGCCCACACTGACCCTCAGCAGCCCACACTGACCCTCAGCACCCCACACTGACCCTCATGACCCTCAGCACCCCACACTGACCCTCAGCACCCCACACTGACCCTCAGCAGCCCACACTGACCCTCAGCAGCCCACACTGACCCTCAGCACCCCACACTGACCTTCAGCACCCCACACTGACCCTCAGCAGCCCACACTGATCCCAGCACCCCACACTGACCCCAGCACCCCACACTGACCCTCAGCACCCCACACTGACCCTCAGCACCCCACACTGACCCTCAGCACCCCACACTGACCCTCAGCAGCCCACACTGACCCTCAGCACCCCACACTGACCCCAGCACCCCACACTGACCCTCAGCAGCCCACACTGACCCTCAGCAGCCCACACTGACCCTCAGCAGCCCACACTGACCCTCAGCACCCCACACTGACCCTCAGCACTCCACACTGACCCTCAGCACCCCACACTGACCCTCATGACCCTCAGCACCCCACACTGACTCTCAGCAGCCCACACTGACCCTCAGCACCCCACACTGACTCTCAGCAGCCCACACTGACCCTCAGCAGCCCACACTGACCCTCAGCACCCCACACTGACTCTCAGCAGCCCACACTGACCCTCAGCACCCCACACTGACCCTCAGCAGCCCACACTGACCCTCAGCACCCCACACTGACTCTCAGCAGCTCACACTGACCCTCAGCACTCCACACTGACCCTCAGCACCCCACACTGACCCTCATGACCCTCAGCAGCCCACACTGACCCTCAGCAGCCCACACTGACCCTCAGCACCCCACACTGACCCTCTGCAGCCCACACTGACCCTCAGCAGCCCACACTGACCCTCAGCACCCCACACTGACCCTCAGCAGCCCACACTGACCCTCAGCAGCCCACACTGACCCCAGCACCCCACACTGACCCTCAGCAGCCCACACTGACCCCAGCACCCCACACTGACCCCAGCACCCCACACTGACCCTCAGCACCCCACACTGACCCTCATGACCCTCAGCAGCCCACACTGACCCTCAGCAGCCCACACTGACCCTCAGCACCCCACACTGACCCTCAGCAGCCCACACTGACCCTCAGCAGCCCACACTGACCCCAGCACCCCACACTGACCCTCAGCACCCCACACTGACCCTCAGCACTCCACACTGACCCTCAGCACCCCACACTGACCCTCATGACCCTCAGCAGCCCACACTGACCCTCAGCACCCCACACTGACCCTCATGACCCTCAGCAGCCCACACTGACCCCAGCACCCCACACTGACCCTCAGCAGCCCACACTGACCCCAGCACCCCACACTGACCCCAGCACCCCACACTGACCCTCAGCAGCCCACACTGACCCTCAGCAGCCCACACTGACCCTCAGCAGCCCACACTG
Organism: Leuciscus idus; assembly: GCA_021554675.1. Classification (NCBI taxonomy): domain Eukaryota; kingdom Metazoa; phylum Chordata; class Actinopteri; order Cypriniformes; family Leuciscidae; genus Leuciscus; species Leuciscus idus. The sequence continues at coordinate 30,027,974 of CM038645.1, read as the reverse complement.
ACCCTCAGCAGCCCACACTGACCCCAGCACCCCACACTGACCCCAGCACCCCACACTGACCCTCAGCACCCCACACTGACCCTCAGCAGCCCACACTGACCCTCAGCAGCCCACACTGACCCTCAGCACTCCACACTGACCCTCAGCACCCCACACTGACCCTCAGCACCCCACACTGACCCTCAGCACTCCACACTGACCCTCAGCACCCCACACTGACCCTCATGACCCTCAGCAGCCCACACTGACCCTCAGCACCCCACACTGACCCCAGCACCCCACACTGACCCTCAGCAGCCCACACTGACCCCAGCACCCCACACTGACCCCAGCACCCCACACTGACCCCAGCACCCCACACTGACCCTCAGCAGCCCACACTGACCCTCAGCAGCCCACACTGACCCTCAGCAGCCCACACTGACCCTCAGCAGCCCACACTGACCCCAGCACCCCACACTGACCCCAGCACCCCACACTGACCCTCAGCAGCCCACACTGACCCTCAGCACTCCACACTGACCCTCAGCACCCCACACTGACCCTCATGACCCTCAGCACCCCACACTGACCCTCAGCAGCCTTTACGACCATGTCCATCTCCACAGAAGGCCAAAACCCTGAAGGACATCGCACTCAAGCGCAGCTCCAACGCACCACAGCGACCTCATGGACACCCCATAGAGCCACTGCAGGGACACCCCTCAAACACCAGCACTGCACCTCTGACTGGAGGAACCCCACGACAGGCTCTGTGTTCCCCCTGGAAGACATCGCACGACCCGGCCTGCAGCCCCCTCGTCTCCTCATCCACACGAGCCTCGCCTCCTCATCCACACGAGCCTCGCATTTGCTTTTCTTACACTGCAAAAAATGCTTTTCTTACTTAGTATTTTTGTCTTGTTTCCAGTCCAAATATCTAAAAATTCTTAAATCAAGATGTTCTAAATTCATAAGTAAAATGCCATAAGATATTATGTCTTGTTTTCAGGGGAAATAAATGAAAATCAAGTGAGTTTTTGCTTAAAACAAGCAAAATGATCTGTCCATGGGGTAAGAAAAATAATCTTGTTTTAAGCAAAAACTCACTTAATTTTCATTTATTTCCCCTGAAAACAAGACATAATATCTTATCTAATTTTACTTATCTAGTAAAAGATCTTGATTTAAGAATTTCTGGAATTTAGAACATCTTGATTTAAGAATTTTTAGATATTTGGACTGGAAACAAGACAAAAATACTAAGTAAGAAAAGCATTTTTTGCAGTGTATAAAGTCAGAATTGTGAGATATAATCTATTCTGAGGTTTTTAAAAAAAAGTCCGTATTTTTTTCCTTAGAATCAGAATCTCACAATTCTGAGAAATAAAGTCGCAATTGTCTTTTAAAATGTTTTATTCTGTGGCGGAAACAAGCTTCCATAATTTATTCTTCTTGAGAAAAAGAAAAAAAAGTATGGATGTGTGTGTGTGTGTGTGTGTGTGTGTGTGTGTGTGTGTGTGTGTGTGTGTGTGTGTGTGTGTGTGTGTGTGTGCCACAGCCTGAGAGACAGCAGGTGAATGTGTGTGTGATGTGTGTGTCTGACCTCAGTGTGTTTCCCTACTGTCCACCACAGTGACCCTCAGTGATATGTGTGTGTGTGTGTGTGTGTGTATATGTTAAAACACTGTGGTATAAAATGTTCCGATACTATAATTTGTATATATGTTAAAACACTATGGTGTAAAATGTTTACAGATATTATAATTTGTTACACTGTTAATTTGTACAATTAATTTAAGTAGTACATTTAGATTTAAGTTATGTTGTAATATTTTATTATTTTGATGTCTTTTACAAGCTTTGGCAATATTGTAATATGTACAGTCATGCCAATAAAGCAATTTTGAATTGAATTGAAATTGAATTGAGAGAGAGAGAGTGTGTGTGTGTGTGTGTGTGTGTGTGTGTGTGTGTGTGAGAGAGAGAGAGAGAGAGAGAGAGAGAGACAGAGACACTCCAGTCCGCACGGGGGCAGCACTGCACAGCGCTCCTCAGAGACTAACCCGCATCAGAGAGAGAGAAGCGACATTTTTGTATTATTTATAATCTGATTATTTCAACACTGTCGGATCGATGGAAGCTCTTACCGTTATCGAAGCAGAAGCAAGGATCTGTTAATGTGTAGATGATGGTGGAAAACTCTCCTTCTCCTCTCCCTGAGAGAGCGATCTACGGGTTCGTGCTGTTCCTGGGCTCTCACTGCGGATTCTGTACGTCTCTCCTACGTCTAGACCGATCACACTATAATCATGTTCATATGTGTCCGACAGCTCGTTCTTCTCCAATAAATGTTTGATATATTAATATTTTACATTAGTATACTTGTCAAGAGCCACTTGACTTTTGTTCTTTATTTTTGGCTCATTAGTTTCTGATTCTCATTTGTAAGTCGCTTTAAATAAAAGCATCTTCTAAATTAATAAATATAAGTTTAAAACATTTCAAATTAAGAAAGTGTTTAAACCAGTGAGAAATTATCATAAAAATGACTTTTCTACGATTTTGTCATACTTACCTGTAGTCAGATTATAATGATTAGATTGAGTATAACGCACTGTAACACCAATGACATGTTTCAATAAACTTTATGATCCAAACATCTTATAATAACTGGGAAAGCCACTTCTTACTCTCAACTTTGATCATGGAAGTACTTTTCCAAACTTTTTTTAATAAGGGGTTTATTACATTAAAAACACTAATGAAAAAATTCACAGTATAAACATTATCAATTTCTTGACTATTTGAAGTATTTTTCATGATTAATAAAATTAAATGATAGGTTTGTCAAGTCGCCTTTATTTCTATAGTACTTTATATACGATACAGATTGTTTTAAAGCAGTTTTACAGTGATAACAGTGATGATTCAGCTCTGCTGTAAAGCAGCTCTAAAAAGACGATAGTAAACAGGCATTATTCAGTGTGATATCAGGTGTTGTGTGTTTGCTCCTGTTAGTGCTGTATGTATTGTGTTGATCAGGTGTGTTGTGTGTTTTCTCCTGTTAGTGCTGTATGTATTGTGTTGATCAGGTGTTGTGTGTTTTCTCCTGTTAGTGCTGTATGTGGTGTGGGCTTCTGTTCCTGACGACTGGCTTCATTCTGCCGGATTGACTTACTGGCCTCAGAAGTGAGTCAAACTCTTGTGTTGTGTTGAGATCTCAGCGTAGACGAGACTAATGCCCTGTTCACAGATACTGGGCTCTGGCGGCTCCCATTTACATGCTGGTCACTTTAACCACCTGCTTCGTGCTGCTGTTCGGGGTGAATATGATGAACACGGCTCCACTCGCATCAGTGGACAACATCACAGGTGAATATCACATTCACAACATCACAATCACAACATCACAGGTGAACATCACATTCACAACATCACAGGTGAACATCACATTCACAACATCACAATCACAACATCACAGGTGAACATCACATTCACAACATCACAATCACATTTACATTTACGCATTTGGCAGACACTTTTATCCAAAGCGACTTACAGTGCACTTATTACAGGGACAATCCCCCTGGAGCAACGTGGAGTAAAGTGTCTTGCTCAAGGACACACTGGTGGTGACCAGTTCAGTGGTTTAACCCACTAGACCACCATCTCCACCTCACAATCACAACATCACATTCACAACATCACATTCACAACACCACATTCACAACATCACAGGTGAACATCACATTCATAACATCACAATCACAACATCACATTCACAACATCACATTCACAACATCACAGGTGAACATCACATCACAATCACAACATCACAGGTGAACATCACATTCACAACATCACAGGTGAACATCACATTCACAACATCACAATCACAACATCACAGGTGAACATCACATTCACAACATCACAGGTGAACATCACATCACAATCACAACATCACATGTGAACATCACATTCACAACATCACAATCACAACATCACAGGTGAACGTCACATTCACAATCACAACATCACAGGTGAACATCACATTCACAACATCACAGGTGAACATCACATCACAATCACAACATCACATGTGAACATCACATTCACAACATCACAGGTGAACATCACATTCACAACATCACAGGTGAACATCACATTCATAACATCACAGGTGAACACATTCACAACATCACAATCACAACATCACAGGTGAACATCACATTCACAACATCACAATCACAACATCACAGGTGAACGTCACATTCATAACATCACAATCACAACATCACATTCACAACATCACATTCACAACATCACATTCACAACATCACAGGTGAACATCACATCACAATCACAACATCACATGTGAACATCACATTCACAACATCACAGGTGAACATCACATTCACAACATCACAGGTGAACATCACATTCATAACATCACAGGTGAACACATTCACAACATCACAATCACAACATCACAGGTGAACATCACATTCACAACATCACAATCACAACATCACAGGTGAACGTCACATTCACAACATCACAGGTGAACATCACATTCATAACATCACAGGTGAACATCACATTCACAACATCACAACATCACAGGTGAACATCACATTCATAACATCACATTCACAACATCACAGGTGAACATCACATTCATAACATCACAGGTGAACATCACATTCACAACATCACAGGTGAACATCACATTCATAACATCACAGGTGAACATCACATTCACAACATCACAGGTGAACATCACATTCATAACATCACATTCATAACATCACAGGTGAACATCACATTCACAACATCACAATCACAACATCACAGGTGAACATCACATTCACAACATCACAATCACAACATCACAGGTGAACATCACATTCACAACATCACAATCACAACATCACAGGTGAACATCACATTCAAAACATCACAATCACAACATCACATTCACAACATCACATTCATAACATCACAGGTGAACATCACATTCACAACATCACAGGTGAACGTCACATTCACAACATCTCAATCACAACATCACAGGTGAACATCACATTCACAACATCACAGGTGAACATCACATTCATAACATCACAATCACAACATCACATTCACAACATCACATTCACAACATCACATTCACAACATCACAGGTGAACGTCACATTCACAACATCACAGGTGAACGTCACATTCACAACATCACAGGTGAACATCACATTCACAACATCACAGGTGAACGTCACATTCACAACATCACAGGTGAACGTCACATTCACAACATCTCAATCACAACATCACAGGTGAACATCACATTCACAACATCACAGGTGAACATCACATTCATAACATCACAATCACAACATCACATTCACAACATCACATTCACAACATCACAATCACAACATCACAGGTGAACGTCACATTCACAACATCACAGGTGAACGTCACATTCACAACATCACAGGTGAACGTCACATTCACAACATCACAGGTGAACGTCACATTCACAACATCACAGGTGAACGTCACATTCACAACATCACATTCACAACATCACAATCACAACATCACAGGTGAACGTCACATTCACAACATCACAGGTGAACGTCACATTCACAACATCACAGGTGAACGTCACATTCACAACATCAAAGGTGAACGTCACATTCACAACATCACAGGTGAACGTCACATTCACAACATCACAGGTGAACATCACAATCACAACATCACAGATGAACATCACATTCACAACATCACAGGTGAACATCACATCACAATCACAACATCACAGGTGAACATCACATTCACAACATCACAATCACAACATCACAGGTGAACGTCACATTCACAATCACAACATCACAGGTGAACATCACATTCATAACATCACAGGTGAACGTCACATTCATAACATCACATTCACAACATCACAGGTGAACATCACATTCATAACATCACAGGTGAACATCTCATTCATAACATCACAGGTGAACATCACATTCACAACATCACAACATCACAGGTGAACATCACATTCATAACATCACATTCACAACATCACATTCATAACATCACAGGTGAACATCACATTCACAACATCACAGGTGAACATCACATTCATAACATCACAGGTGAACATCACATTCACATCACCACAGGTGAACATCACATTCACATCACCACAGGTGAACATCACATTCATAACATCACATTCATAACATCACAGGTGAACATCACATTCACAACATCACAGGTGAACATCACATTCATAACATCACAGGTGAACATCACATTCACAACATCACAATCACAACATCACAGGTGAACATCACATTCACAACATCACAGGTGAACATCACATTCAAAACATCACAATCACAACATCACATTCGTAACATCACAGGTGAACATCACATTCACAACATCACAGGTGAACGTCACATTCACAACATCTCAATCACAACATCACAGGTGAACACATTCACAACATCACAAGTGAACATCACATTCACAACATCACAATCACAACATCACAGGTGAACGTCACATTCACAACATCACAATCACAACATCACAGGTGAACATCACATTCATAACATCACAGGTGAACGTCACATTCATAACATCACATTCACAACATCACAGGTGAACATCACATTCATAACATCACAGGTGAACATCACATTCACAACATCACAACATCACAGGTGAACATCACATTCATAACATCACATTCACAACATCACAATCACAACATCACATTCACAACATCACATTCACAACATCACATTCACAACATCACAATCACAACATCACAGGTGAACGTCACATTCACAACATCACAGGTGAACGTCACATTCACAACATCACAGGTGAACGTCACATTCACAACATCACAGGTGAACATCACATTCACAACATCACAGGTGAACATCACATTCATAACATCACAGGTGAACATCACATTCACATCACCACAGGTGAACATCACATTCACAACATCACATTCACAACATCACAGGTGAACATCACATTCATAACATCACAGGTGAACATCACATTCACATCACCACAGGTGAACATCACATTCATAACATCACATTCATAACATCACAGGTGAACATCACATTCATAACATCACAGGTGAACATCACATTCACAACATCACAATCACAACATCACAGGTGAACATCACATTCACAACATCACAGGTGAACATCACATTCAAAACATCACAATCACAACATCACATTCGTAACATCACAGGTGAACATCACATTCACAACATCACAGGTGAACATCACATTCACAACATCACAGGTGAACGTCACATTCACAACATCTCAATCACAACATCACAGGTGAACATCACATTCACAACATCACATTCACAACATCACATTCATAACATCACAATCACAACATCACATTCACAACATCACATTCACAACATCACATTCACAACATCACAGGTGAACGTCACATTCACAACATCACAGGTGAACATCACATTCACAACATCACAGAAGTAAATAATTAGACACTAAATATTAATCTGAGTCTAAATATTTTATTAGCTCTTTAAACGCAAAGCTTCGTGGAGAGTTTCAGCGGCAAGATCAGACTAGACGGACAGAGATACGGTATACAGTCACAACACTTATTACACAGCATTTCACCAAAATAAATAATTATGGGGATAAGATATATTGATTTCAGATTAATCGTGCCTGTTTGTATTTTATAATCCAACAGTGTACAAAACAATAGTCACAAAATGGCACCAGCTGTGTGTGTGTGAAACGAGAGCGCGAGCAGTGTGGACACTACATTACCATGAGCCTCAGTGTTTTGTGATATCACCTTTTACATTTGCAACACAACTTGGTTAGACATGTGGCTTTGACTTTCCAGCAATTTTAGAGTCCAAATTATTTAAAAAAATATATATTTTGTATAAAATCAAAAATGCGTAGTTCAGTGGGTTTGCTTTACAGTAAACTTAAACTTCTATGACTTCTTTACACTTTCATTGCTTTCACTTCTGCATTAATCAGTGTTTTAGGTCTATATTCCAAAGCATTCGTCAATTACAACCATTTACATTCAGATCTGTGCTCAAGAAGAAGAGGTGACAGTGAAGATTAAACATCTTGCATTGATAAATGAAATGATTTCATTTCTGGTTTATTGTTTGTCTAGACCACTATGCCAAGAGTCAGCGCACGGATGAGGATCAAGAAGGAGCGATTCCCACATTTCCCAGACTCAGAGACGTTCCCATCAGTGAAATAAACCGTGTGTTTTACCTGGATCCCCGCGAGCACTGAGTGTGTGTGTGTGTGTGTGTGTTTTACCTGGATCCCCGCGAGCACTGAGTGTGTGTGTGTGTGTGTGTGTGTGTGGTTTTTTTTTACCTGGGTCCCCGCGAGCACTGAGTGTGTGTGTGTGTGTGTGTGTGTGTGTGTGTGTGTGTGTGTGTGTGTGTTTTACCTGGATCCCCGCGAGCACTGAGTGTGTGTGTGTGTGTGTGTTTTACCTGGATCCCCGCGAGCACTGAGTGTGTGTGTGTGTGTGTGTGTGTGTGTGTGTGTGTGTGTGTGTGTGTGTGTGTGTGTGTGTGTGTGTGTTTTACCTGGATCCCCGCGAGCACTAAGTGTGTGTGTGTGTTTTTTTTTTACCTGGATCCCCGCGAGCACTGAGTGTGTGTGTGTGTGTGTGTGTGTTTTACCTGGATCCCCGCGAGCACTGAGTGTGTGTGTGTGTGTGTGTGTGTGTTTTACCTGGATCCCCGCGAGCACTGAGTGTGTGTGTGTGTGTGTGTGTGTGTTTTACCTGGATCCCCGCGAGCACTGAGTGTGTGTGTGTGTGTGTGTGTGTTTTACCTGGATCCCCGCGAGCACTGAGTGTGTGTGTGAGTGTGTGTTTTACCTGGATCCCCGCGAGCACTGAGTGTGTGTGTGAGTGTGTGTTTTACCTGGATCCCCGCGAGCACTGAGTGTGTGTGTGTGTGTGTGTTTTACCTGGATCCCCGCGAGCACTGAGTGTGTGTGTGTGTGTGTGTGTGTGTGTGTGTGTGTGTGTGTGTGTGTGTGTGTGTGTGTGTGTGTGAGAGAGAGAGAGAGAGAGAGAGAGAGAGAGAGAGAGAGAGTGTGTGTGTGTGTGTGTGTGTTTTACCTGGATCCCCATGAGCACTGAGTGTGTGTGTGTGTGTGTGTGTGTGTTTTTTACCTGGATCCCCGCGAGCACTGAGTGTGTGTGTGTGTGTGTGTGTGTGTGTGTTTTACCTGGATCCCCACGAGCACTGAGTGTGTGTGTGTGTGTGTGTGTGTGGTGTGTGGTGTGGTGTGGTGTGGTGTGTGTGTGTGTGTGTGTGTGTTTTACCTGGATCCCCGCGAGCACTGAGTGTGTGTGTGTGTGTGTGTGTGTGTGTGTGTGTGTGTGTGTTACCTGGATCCCCACGAGCACTGAGGGTGTGTGTGTGTGTGTGTGTGTTACCTGGATCCCCACGAGCACTGAGGGTGTGTGTGTGTGTGTGTGTGTGTGTGTGTGTCTCTGTCATCAGGACAGGCATGTGGCGTTTGCTCAGGGTTTAGATGATCAGATCCATCAGATGTGTGTGACAGGCCTGAGGTCTGACTTTCAGGTGAACCTGAGCGGGCCGTCGTGACCCCGCTGACCTCGTGACCCCGCTGACTCCTGATGGACTCGTGGATATGAAGACGTTAAATAAAGCTTACATCTTTTTTTTCATTTTTTTTTTCATAAAACATCACTGCGTTTTCACATCTTTCTCAAACACCAAGCTCCTGATGAGATTATTGCTGTTGTGCTCGTCATGTTGTGTGGCTGATTGGTCAGACCGTGACCTCTGTGACCTCGGGCTAGAAGTGAAGCGGTCCTCATCTCACTATCTGCACATCATCTCTTCAATCCGTCTGCAGAAGGTGTGTGTTCCTGCTCGTCTGCACCTGATGACCCTCATGAGCAAACACACCGGTGTCAGGTGACCTGTGACCCTTGACCCCGCGACCCCACCACCGTCGCCTGCAGAAAAACTGACTACTCTAGTTTTCCTTTTCTCAAGTTTGTTTTATTAGAATATAATGGAAGCTCGTTCTGCCACGGATAAATTACAAAAAAAGACTTCTCACAATTATGAGTTTAGATATAAATATAAACTCGGAATTCAAAAGAAAAAAGGTCCTAATAATGAGATAAAGTCAGAATTACTTTTTTCTTTAGTGGTGGAAACGAGCTTTCATCAGATCCTTATTAATGTTTCTTTGCATTATTCTGCGGTTTAGCCATCGATATTCTAAAAACCTGTTTTTAAAGTTTGTACACTGTTATAATTATTAATAAATGGAGGAAACAAATGCATATTGAGCAATTTATGTCTTTATTTGTGTTTAGATTCCAGCAGAACTAGCGCTTTATACACTACATAATACTAATGATATTATGGAAATGGTAACACTTTAAACAAGGTTCATTAGTTAACATTAATAAACGTATTAACTAACATGAACTAACAATGAGCAATACATTTGTTACAGTATTTATTAATCTTTGTTAATGTGAGTTATTAATAATACAGCTGTTCATTGTGTGTTCATGTTAGTTCACAGTGCAGTAACTAATGTTCACTAATACAACCTTTGATTTTAATAATGTATTAGTAAATGTTGAAGTTACTATTAACTAAGATGAATAAATGCTGTAGAAGTATTGTTCATTATTAGTTCATGTTAACTAATGAAGCGTAGTGTAAAGTGTTACCATGGAAATAACATCCAAATGAAACACGATCAGGTTAACAACACCAGCCCTAAAGACATTCCCAGATGTGGGATGAAGAGAACGGATGTTCCTCGGATCAAAGGAGTGTTTTCTCCGTGATGACCGACCTGTCGCTGTACACCTGCGTCTCAGGTGAGAATCCCGTGATCTTCCACTAACAGATCCCAGTGTTCCCGGCCCGTGTGTCCTGAACAGTTCTCCACTCCGCTCCCAGCGAGTTCATGAGCAGATCCGGCCTGAAAGAGTTAGTTCACCCAGAAATGAACATTACCCATGATTTACTCTCCCTCAGCTCATCCTAGGTGTATATGACACTCTTCTCTCAGACGAACACAATCAGAGTTATATTAATAAATGTCCTGGCTCTTCCCAGTGTGCGCTTTAGGCTTGAGTAGACTGCGTTCGGCCGGAAGCTAGAATTTAACTTTGTAATGTGTTAAATATGGATATTTCACTTACACAAACGCATGGCTTTGCTTCAGAAGGACTTTATTAACCGACCAGAGCCTGTGGAGCACTTTATGATGGACAGATTCACTTTTATGATGGATAGATTCACTAGATAGTAAATCGTGGGCAAATTTTAATTTTGGGGTGAACTAACCCTTTAATGTGTGTCTGTTTCTCCATCGTCCTCTTCCTCAGAGCTGGAGTCTTCATCGTTGTAAAAGTGCAGCGTGGCCTGAGCGGGGAAACTGGCCAGAACCGTCCGGCCCAGATGAGACAGATACTCCTGGATCCGGGATCTGGGCAGGAACAGCCTGTGGATGGACGGATCCGTCAGAAACAGATTCCTCCTCCTGGTTAATAAATTACATCTGAAAACTCTGAGAGCTAATAAACATGTAATGAAGAGTAAGAGCTTTGGTTCCAGACCTCACAGGATGATGGAAAACTCCTTCAGACGCCTGAACCCGCCTCGAGCCTCCAGAACCCACCTGAACACAAGAACACCTCAACACAAGAACACCCCTGACACAAGAACACCCCTGACACAAGAACACCTGAACACAAGAACCACCAGAACACAAGAACCACCAGAACACAAGAGCACCCCTGACACCTCAACACAAGAACACCCCTGACACAAGAACACCCCTGACACAAGAACACCCCTGACACAAGAACACCCCTGACACAAGAACACCCCTGACACCTGAACACAAGAACACCTGAACACAAGAACACCCCTGACACCTGAACACAAGAACACCCCTGACACAAGAACACCCCTGACACAAGAACACCCCTGACACAAGAACACCCCTGACACCTGAACACAAGAACACCTGAACACAAGAGCACCCCTGACACAAGAACACAAGAGCACCCCTGACACCTGAACACAAGAACACCCCTGACACAAGAACACCCCTGACACAAGAACACAAGAACACCTGAACACAAGAGCACCCCTGACACAAGAACACCCCTGACACAAGAACACCCCTGACACAAGAACACCTGAACACAAGAACACCCCTGACACAAGAACACCTGAACACAAGAACCACCAGAACACAAGAACCACCAGAACACAAGAGCACCCCTGACACCTCAACACAAGAACACCCCTGACACAAGAACACCCCTGACACAAGAACACCCCTGACACAAGAACACCCCTGACACCTGAACACAAGAACACCTGAACACAAGAACACCCCTGACACCTGAACACAAGAACACCTGAACACAAGAGCACCCCTGACACAAGAACACAAGAGCACCCCTGACACCTGAACACAAGAACACCCCTGACACAAGAACACCCCTGACACAAGAACACCCCTGACACAAGAACACCCCTGACACAAGAACACAAGAACACCTGAACACAAGAGCACCCCTGACACCTGAACACAAGAACACCCCTGACACAAGAACACCCCTGACACAAGAACACCCCTGACACCTGAACACAAGAACACCTGAACACAAGAACACCCCTGACACAAGAACACAAGAGCACCCCTGACACCTGAACACAAGAACACCCCTGACACAAGAACACCCCCTGACACCTGAACACAAGAACACAAGAGCACCCCTGACACCTGAACACAAGAACACCCCTGACACAAGAACACAAGAGCACCCCTGACACCTGAACACAAGAACACCTGAACACAAGAACACCTGAACACAAGAACACCCCTGACACAAGAACACCTGAACACAAGAACACCTGAACACAAGAACACCTGAACACAAGAGCACCCCTGACACAAGAACACCTGAACACAAGAACACCTGAACACAAGAGCACCCCTGACACAAGAGCACCCCTGACACAAGAACACCTGAACACAAGAACACCTGAACACAAGAGCACCCCTGACACAAGAGCACCCCTGACACAAGAGCACCCCTGACACAAGAGCACCCCTGACACAAGAGCACCCCTGACACAAGAACACCTGAACACAAGAACACAAGAACCACCTGAACACGAGAACACCTGAACACAAGAACACCTGAACACAAGAACACCTGAACACAAGAACACCTGAACACAAGAACACAAGAACCACCTGAACACGAGAACACCTGAACACGAGAACACCTGAACACGAGAACACCTGAACACAAGAACACCTGAACACAAGAACCACCTGAACACGAGAACACCTGAACACGAGAACACCTGAACACAAGAACCACCTGAACACAAGAATACCCCTGACACCTGAACACAAGAACACCCCTGACACAAGAACACCTGAACACAAGAACACCTGGGGCCTCATTTATAAACGTTGCGTACGCACAAAAGAAGGCGTACGCCGCTCTCTACGCAATAATTGGTATTTATAAAAAGCAAACTTGACGGGAAAATGTGCGGTCCTTCACGCAAGCTCTGACCCAGGCGTACGCACAAAAACGGGTGAAATGAGAAATGGCGACACCGTCGGCAGAGGGAAGAAACACGTGAAAGTGTGTGAAACTGTAGACCGTTGTGTAAAAGAACTGGCAATACTGCCTCTCATAAATAACATGAAGACTTCACAAAGCAAGTCTTACAATTAACAGCCTACACGAACACCCGTTTGATCGATCTGCATTGTAAAACAAACAAAATCAAACGAAGATTACAACAGAAATGCAAATTAACACATATTTGCAAAAAGAAAAGTGAAATATGTTCTGCAATAATATTGGCATGTTATGCAATTCATCCTCATAACACATCTGTAGCTTGTCAGATGCAATCAAATGGATGGTAATAAAATGCCATGATGCCATCACAATGCGTAATGACGTAATGAAAGTTACGTTTCTTGGTTTTCCTCTCTGTGTTTGCCATGATTTCGCAATCGATGAATATTAACTTGTGGGCGTTTCACGGACTATTTATGGGCAACTATGGGCGTGACATGAAGCCGCAAAAGCTGCGCTACATTTAGAATTGATTGTGATTTATTAAGGGAAAACTGCGTAGGATGTGCGTGCGCACGGTTTTATAAATCCGAATATTTCTGTGCGTACGCACGTCCTATGTTTCATCCGTACGCCACTTCTGCCGCAAATCCTACGCAAAGTTTTATAAATGAGGCCCCTGAACACAAGAACACAAGGACGTTCTGTCAAAGTTATAAACAAACGTTCTTCCAGTAACATTGATAGAAAGTTTAATAGAAATATTATCTGGTCTATAATAATGTTCTCAAAATATAAGAACAAAAACATTATTTATACATCGTTCATGAAACCTTTTAGTTAGACATTCTTCAAATATTCTGGTAACAGTTTACAATACAGTTCATTAGTTAACATTATTACTAATACGTTATTTAAATCAAAGGTTGTATTTGTTAACATTAGTTAATGCACTGAGAACTAACATGAACAAACAATGAACAGCTGTATTTTTATTAACTAACAATAACAAAGATTTATTAATATTGTAACAAATGTTTTGCTCATGGATAGTGCATGTTGGTTACTACAATAACTAATGTTAACTAATGAACCTTATTGTAAAGTGTTACCAACAACTGTTCAGAGAACATTCAAAAGTAGCGTTCCCATAATGTTTGAAGAATGATACGATGGAACGTTCCCTTAACGTTCACATAACCAATAAAAGCATTTTTTAAAAGAACATGCAGAGAACCTTCAAAAGTAAGGTTTCATAAGGGAATGTTAGCAAAACTTGAAGTAAAATAAAAATGTTACTTTATTTAATTGTGTCTCTCTTGTTGAAAGATCCCACGGTCTCCATATCACAGGACAACTATTAAAACACAGGAGAGGAGAGTTATTAAAGACTTTAAAATTTGAAAACAGAGGAATTGACGAAACTCTTACCCGAGCATCTGATCCGCGTGCACACTCACCGGCAGCATCATTACACACTGATGCGCGCGCCCGCGCACTGATGAAGGCGCGCGCTCAGAGGGGGCGTGTCCTTCGCGCACCCGCCAATGAATACAAATTATTAATCAATGTTTTCATTCGCACTTCTGCCTGAGAAAACATGGTCACTTTGAACATTCGATCCCCTCACTGCAAGAAATACATAAACACTTACAACAACGCAGCTCTTGAAAAGTAATATCGCTTAAAGTAACAGAAACACTGGTTTGAAAGCGCGTGGTTCACAGTCTCGTGTTTAAGACGCCGTTATACATTATTTATGTTCTTTTGTTTTAGAAACGATGATCACAGCTGATACTCAGTAGAACAGCAAGATTTACTTCAGATTCTGACACACTAGCTGTGAGGTCTTCATCTTAAACAACACGTTCTGCACACAACAATTCTATATTAAACATTAGACATGACGTCATTCTGATTTATAAATCAGCGAAACTCATTTAACTCTCAGACTGACGAGTCGAGCAGCGGCCGTTAGAGGGCGAGAGAGGTGTGTGTGTGTGTGTGTGTGTGTGAGAGAGAGAGAGGTGTGTGTGTGTGTGTGTGAGAGAGAGAGAAAGAGAGAGAGAGAGAGGTGTGTGTGTGAGAGAGAGAGAGAGAGAGAGAGAGAGAGAGAGAGAGAGGAGAGAGAGAGAGAGAGGTGTGTGTGTGAGAGAGAGAGGTGTGTGTGTGTGTGTGTGTGAGAGAGAGAGAGAGGTGTGTGTGTGTGTGTGTGTGTGTGTGTGTGTGTGTGTGTGTGTGTGAGAGAGGTGTGTGTGTGTGTGTGTGTGTGAGAGAGAGAAAGAGGTGTGTGTGTGTGTGTGTGTGTGTGTGTGTGTGTGTGTGTGTGTGTGAGAGAGAGAGAGAGAGAGAGAGAGGTGTGTGTGTGTGTGTGTGTGTGTGAGAGAGAGAGAGAGAGAGAGAGAGAGAGAGAGAGGGGTGTGTGTGTGTGTGTGTGTGTGTGTGTGTGTGAGAGAGAGAGAGAGAGAGAGAGAGAGAGAGAGAGAGAGAGAGAGAGAGGTGTGTGTGTGTGTGTGTGTGAGAGAGAGAGAGAGAGAGGTGTGTGTGTGTGTGTGAGAGAGAGAGAGAGAGAGAGAGAGGTGTGTGTGTGTGTGTGTGTGAGAGAGAGAGAGAGAGAGAGAGAGAGAGAGAGGTGTGTGTGTGTGTGTGTGTGTGTGTGTGTGTGTGTGTGTGTGTGTGTGTGTGTGTGTGTGTGTGAGAGAGAGAGGTGTGTGTGTGTGTGTGTGTGTGTGTGTGAGAGAGAGAGAGAGAGAGAGAGAGAGAAAGAGGTATGTGTGTGTGTGAGAGAGAGAGAGAGAGAGAGAGAGAGAGGTGTGTGTGTGTGTGTGTGTGTGAGAGAGAGAGAGAGAGGTGTGTGTGTGTGTGTGTGAGAGAGAGAGAGGTGTGTGTGTGTGTGTGAGAGAGAGAGAGGTGTGTGTGTGTGTGTGTGTGAGAGAGAGAGAGAGAGAGAGAGAGAGAGAGAGAG
>CM038645.1:29943350-30011069 GCA_021554675.1 Leuciscus idus | reverse complement strand
AGAGAGAGGTGTGTGTGTGTGTGTGTGTGTGAGAGAGAGAGGTGTGTGTGTGTGTGTGTGTGTGTGTGTGTGAGAGAGAGAGAGGTGTGTGTGTGTGTGTGAGAGAGAGAGAGAGAGAGAGAGAGAGAGAGGTGTGTGTGTGTGTGTGTGAGAGAGAGAGAGGTGTGTGTGTGTGTGTGTGTGTGTGAGAGAGAGAGAGAGAGAGAGAGGTGTGTGTGTGTGTGTGTGTGTGTGTGTGTGTGTGTGTGTGTGTGTGTGTGTGTGTGTGAGAGAGAGAGAGAGAGGTGTATGTGTGAGAGAGAGAGAGAGAGAGAGAGGTGTGTGTGTGTGTGTGTGTGAGAGAGAGAGGTGTGTGTGTGTGTGTGTGTGTGTGTGTGAGTGAGAGAGAGAGAGAGAGAGAGAGGTGTGTGTGTGTGTGTGTGAGAGAGAGAGAGAGAGAGAGAGAGAGAGAGAGGTGTGTGTGTGTGTGTGTGTGTGTGTGTGTGTGTGAGAGAGAGAGAGAGGTGTGTGTGTGTGTGTGTGTGTGAGAGAGAGAGAGAGAGGTGTGTGTGTGTGTGTGTGTGTGTGTGTGTGTGTGTGTGTGTGAGAGAGAGAGAGAGAGGTGTATGTGTGAGAGAGAGAAGTGTGTGTGTGTGTGTGTGTGTGAGAGAGAGAGAGAGAGAGAGAGGTGTGTGTGTGTGTGTGTGAGAGAGAGAGAGAGGTGTGTGTGTGTGTGTGTGTGTGTGTGTGAGAGAGAGAGAGGTGTGTGTGTGTGTGAGAGAGAGAGAGAGAGAGAGAGGTGTGTGTGTGTGTGTGTGTGTGTGAGAGAGAGAGAGAGAGAGAGAGAGAGAGAGAGAGAGTGTTTGTGTGTGTGTGTGTGTGAGAGAGAGAGAGAGAATGTGTGGGTGTGTGTGTGTGTGTGTGTGAGAGAGAGAGAGAGAGAATGTGTGTGTGTGTGTGTGTGTGTGTGTGTGTGTGTGTGTGAGAGAGAGAGAGAGAGAATGTGTGTGTGTTTGTTGGTGGGGGGGGGGGGGGGTATGTTTTCATTCATGTCTGTAAATGAAAAGCTCATGTGTTTGTCAGTGTGAGTTTACTCTCCCACTGCTGCCGTATAATAATCCTCAGTTTAATAAATGATCATTATGATTATTAGACGTGCTGAAACATTTTCATCTGTCTGATTACAGACACTGATATCATTGATCTACTGTACACACACTAATCCACTGTACACTCTGTACACACACTGATCTACTGTACACTCTGTAGACACACTGATCTAGGGGGTTCTCGGGTGCTCTGGCAGAAGTGATGGTGCCTGGAATCTCTCCAGGGGTCTGAACGCGGGTGCCATCATGCCCCGTCCCTGAAAATGTATTCAGGGGAAAGTCAGGAAGGGCTGTTGAGGGGAACTAGGTCTGGTTGGGCCAATAAGGGGCAACTATCAAGACCTGCTCCACTCCTGACCTAACACAGTAGGTGCAAGCAACATGCGCGCACAAGACAGGAGGCACTGCTCAACACTAGGTGTGAAGAAATCACTGTAGCATCTGGAGCATCTCTGCTCAACACCTGAGTGTGATGAAAATCACTGAACTTGAGTGGGAGCCAATCGACAATGAATTGCATAGCCGCTTTTTTAGAACGCTCACTGGGGAACGCATTTCTGCAGAGCCCCGGGGCCAGCTGAGAGCCAGTGTCTCTCCAAGGGTTGTCCGCTCAGACAGAAATAACACAACTGGCAGAGGAACGAATCCGGAGAGGCAAACAGATGTAACTGTGCGGCCCCGAAGTGATCCCTGCTCAGCTGGACCGCCTGGAGATGGAGTCTCCACTCTCCCTGGACATAGCTGTCGTGAGGCTCGTCGGCGGCACAATTGAGCAGGCCGGAAGAAATAGTGGAATGAAGCGACCTCAGAAGCTTCTGACTCCAAGGAGGAGGTGACGGGCGAGTTGTGACATGCAAGGGTAGCTTAGCGCAAGGGACGCGATGATATCTTTTCAGACCAGTACCAGCTCGCTGAGCAGCGGTGGCAGAAAAAAAGCGAGGTGAACTGCAACAACTCGAGGTAATGAATGCCAATGCAGTCGGAGGTCGCCCAGGCCTCCGTTAAAGCATGCCCTGTGTACATGGCCCCTCAGTCGGTGTTAGTGGACCTCGTTCTAGGAGCGGTTGGCCTGGAGAAACGAAAGGTCTGATCACGGGCTGAGGGTTTGGCGGCAGGCCGGGGTGATCTGTTGTCACACAGGGCATGCCGCTCTGCCACGGTCACCTCGGGATTCGACCTTAAGCCAGTGCTGAAGTGGTCTTCATATGGAGGAAGATAGAAAATACGGGTAGAGTGCAGTTGCCCCAAAATTCAATAAAAGGAATTAAAATTCCTCAAAGAAATTAATTTAATGCTGTATAGTATATAAGCAACACTTTAAGTTAAAATACACAGACACGTGGAACAATAACACACATGATCCTTTATTGTTAAAGAGAACATCACAAAAGCAAACGTTAAGAACAAACTTTACAGTGAAGTAGGAGACATCTCGTGTTCAGCACTTCCACTTTTATAATGTTTTTATAATGATTTTTAAACCAGAAACAGGACTAAAATATTTCAGCAGAGTTTAGTTTAGTTTTATTTTGAGTTTGACAAGGCAGGATATTGAAGGACAAAACCCTGAAATGTATCAAACAGAACACATACTCAAAACAACCTTATATACCTAATTGAAATAAATTAAATAAAAAAATAATAATAAATAAACCAACCAGGTCGAGTAAAACAGATACACAAAAAACCTGGAATACATCAGGCTTCATACAAAAAACTAACAAACTGTAAATTATTTATAAAACAGTTTAAGAGCACGTGGAATAAAAGAAAGTTCATGTCTTTTTGATTTACTCCTGGGCACAACAAACTCCCTATGCTGCCGTAGTAGATAAGTAGGTCTTGGAGCCACAGACAGGAAACAATGCAGTGGTGATGAACAATGTCCTTGAGTAGTTTTGTAAAAGTCGCGCCTTTCACTCAGTGATGGGACAGTAGAAGTTGGAACACCTATTATCCGACAGCAACGTGTTTGGACCCTCTCTAGCTCATCAGAGAGACCTTTAGGTAGTCCACCCCATACTGGGCTAGCGTACTCAAGAACTGGCCGTATAAATGTCAGATATACTTTCATTAAAACATCACAAGGGAGACCCGCGTTTTTAGCAACACAGAGATAGTGTATTCTAGGACGCACCTTCGAAATCATGTACTTAATGTGGGCATCCCACGACAGATCAGAAGGAATTTGGACTCCAAGCAGTTTAACCCTCTGAGGTCTGAGCTGTTTTCTGGCCCTGGAGGTGTTCTGACATGCTCTGACATTTGTGCTTATTTCTGTTACTTGTGACATTGTCATGGCTAAAGTCTTATTACACTATATTTAGCACAAACTCTGCTACAATAATAAATCAGCAGCATGTATGTAAAAGTTTGTAGTTTTGAGATAATGACATTTATGCGTAGTTTGTGAAAATACCAAAAAAAATTGTCACTGAAATAAGGCCATGAAACCCATACTGATTATTTCTTCACAAGACTTTTGAAAATTGTATCACGTAGCCTAGAATATTTGCTCCAAAACTATGTGAAAATCACCCTGACTGCTCATTCAGATAAGACAATATATTGAATTAAAATTTCTAAGACGTGTTTTGTGTGAGAAAGCCATATGCGAAGAGGCGTGATCATCTCATGAATATGTAAGCCTTCAACACCTGAGAAAGACAAAGACACTCCCCTAACTGCCCTATTAGGAGCGATCAGGCCCTGTCATTCAGAGCAACCTTGCACAAAGAATGAGGAGATTTAAAAAAGAATGGCTTTTAGATTGTTTGAATTTATTTACAACACAACATCATCCAAAAATACACAACAAATGACAAAAGAGCACATTGAAAACAATGATCCAAAGACAGAGACCTTTGTGCCATTCCTAAAAACATTGTACATACCTTTCATTTCCAAGGTGTTTGATTTTCACTTTACCATGTTCATGTACAGAGACTCATGTGAATGTTGAAGTCAGCAGGACTCAGTTGCATCTGGTCCCTGAAAGAAAAGAAAAAAAGTGAACATACTGGTATCAAGAGAAACTAGGCCTGCACGATTTTGGGAATACATTTTAGATTTTTCTGGTTAAAATTGCTTTTTAAAATTCACAGAATACACACACACACACACAAATGTTTCCAACAATATATAATATAATGAACACCATGTTTGTTGTGCCTTGTAGGCATAAGCTATGTGCAGTACTGCATAAAATAATTATAACAATAACCTATAGCAGCCTATAAATCTTCCAAAAGATTTCAGTAACAATGCTAGAGAAAAATATATTGATTATCTTATGTTACTTCAAATGTTTCCATTCGTTATGATGATATGAAATGAGATAATAGTAAAAACATAAAGCCTAATGTTTGGTGCATTTTTCCTTTCAAACGCGATCACGCTCCAAAATATGATACATTCAAACCCACAGCGCACTCCAAAATATGATACATTCAAACGCGATCGCGCTCCAAAATATGATACATTCAAACGATCGCGCTCCAAAATATGATACATTCAAACGGGATCGCGCTCCAAAATATGATGCATTCAAACGCGATCGCGCTCCAAAATATGATACATTCAAACGCCATCGCGCTCCAAAATATTAAACATTATGGTTATACATATCTATGTTTGAGCAGATATCCACAAACAGTATTTAACAGTAAACACGGGTCTAAATAGTATAATATTCACCATATATCTAGCAACAGTTCAACTGCAATGTGAAGTTTATGCAACAATACCATAAACTAATAAGTAAGAATTTCTTACCTTACATCTTTCTTGTCTTCAAATCGCGTTCTTCTTCTTCTGATGTAAATCCAATGTAAGCTCAGACGTGTCTTCCAAACTTGACGAAAAGCAGAGACTTGTGAAGTTTTTTGGTGTTTTGTGTTTGAGGTAACGAGGGCGTTCGCGTCCCATGTGGAGATTTGCATGTGAATCTCTTTTGCGCGAGTGGGCGTGGTCGAATTAAAAGTAATTAGCAAGCGTTTGAGATACTGGACATCCTGTTGGTTTTATACAAATTACTTAAACAGAGAATATTTGTTTTCAGTTTGAATCCGATCATTTAAAAGTACACACTTAAATGTGTATAAAGGTATATGGCTCATAAATGTGTGACAAGTATTCGCTGAGTTTTGTTTCAGTTTATATACGTGCTCAAGAAAAAAAAGTTCACCGCGACGGAGAGGCAGAACGCACACCCTGTTTATTTTCTTTATTTTACAAAAGCACAATGTTTTTATTTGATTGTAAGTGGACACATACAAAAGTAGAAATATCACAGATTTTTTTTTTATATTTCTTTTTTCTGTATAACCATAAATGACGGAGTAATTTAAGTTTATTGTACTACAATGTGAAGAAAATCCAGCAGGGACGCGTTTGCCGACCTCAGAGGGTTAAAGGTGGAAACTCTGCCAATTGCATGTCCTGATATTACGGGAGAGGAAGGGCAGGGAATGTTTTCATCTTTCCTGGTGCTAATGACCATGTCCACTGTCTACCTCTGTTCATTGCCAATGAAAATTCCTGTCCCCAATCCGCCACTGAATTCAAGGCCTTCTGAGTTAATCCTGGTAGGTATCCCATTAAAAATTCAGTAATTGTTAAATCATCAGCATATTTTACCGGAATTACTGAAGGAGGCAGAAAGGAATCCAGGCTGTTTATGGCGATGACAAAAAGCAGAGGGGATAGAAGTCCCCCCTGAGGAGCACCAGCTGTAACTGGATAGGAGTTAGACACACAGGAGCCCCACTTCACCTTTTGCTCTCTGTTACTCAGATAGCTCCTTACACTGAGCCAGAGCGGTCGTCTGACATTCATGTCAGCTAAAGCATAGAGCAGTTGACAATGATCAATTGTGTCAAAAGCTCGAGTAAAATCAACAAAAACAGCATGGATGTCCAATTTAGGATTGGTGTTAAGTGCGTCATGCCAGGATTGCAAAATTTGAATCAGAGCTGTGTCAGTTGATCTGTTCGCCATGAAGCCATGTTGTGATGGTTGAATTTTAGCAACTGTATCCTCCAGAATGGCATCTCTGAGGATTCCTTCATACACTTTTCCAACACAGCTGAATAATGAAATCTGCCGATAATCTACTGGAAAACTAGGCTTTGTTTTTTTGGGAACAGCCTTGACCACAGCCTCCTTCCATTGTTTTGGGAAAATATTATTTTGCAGGCACATGTTAAAAATATCACACAGCACCGGTGCCAGTTCCTCGTGAAAGGTCTTTAATATCCAAGGAGGAATGTCGTCAGGACCAGCCACCTTTGCTGCCTTCACTTTGCGGAGTCTGACCTTAACTTGTCCAATACTCAAAAGAGGTATACTACAACTGGATAACTTGCCGGCAACCTCTTCCTCAGACGGAGAAATATGACTCGCATAATCCCACACAGAAGCAAAGTGCTTTGCCAAGTTGTCACACTCATATTGCATGATGTTATGATCCTGAGACACCACAGCACTCTTATCTCCTTCCATCCCCATTAAAGCCTTCACAGACTTAAACCATTGTTTAGGCTTGGTGTTTTGCAGTTTCTCGACCTCATGTTTATAATATTGTTTCTTTGCATTCTTAATTTTTTTGGCAATAATTGTTTTTAGTTTACTGTAGGATGTTAACAACAGGCACGCTGTCTTTCTTTTATCAGATCTTTGAGTATTTTATGTCTTAAACGAGTAACATGCAGGTGTGTCAGGAGAGCATCATGACAGAACACAGATCAAATATACATGTAGATCACAAGATGAGAGTAAATACGTTAAAATATTACAATGGAAGTTTTATCAACACTTTTTTTTTTTAAGATTATTTTGCTTTACTTTTACTTTATTGACAGGACAGCTGAAGACGTGAAAGGGGAGAGAGGGTGGGGAAAGACATGCAGTGTAAAAAAGGCCCCCTTGTGGCCGCTAAGCATCAGACACTTTACTGTGACTCTCTCTCTCTCTCCTACTGGAAGACGCCTCGCTTCACCTGGACTCTTAGCCAATCACAAGTTGACTCAGGATCTCTGCACGCTGGTAGCATTCTGTCCGAGACTTTTGCCAGTAGTGTACGCTAACCGCACAGACTTACAACTGCTTTATTCTGTGTGCGTCTTTACAAATAAGAATCTGTATTTTGTTGTTCTTTTACTGTCATTGCTAAGGCTAGATTGGTAGTGTTTTGTCTGTTTAGTGTTGCTAAATGTAAGCTCAGGCTTTTCCTGCCCGGCTAGGCCTCGTGTCGTGATGCTTCTTTCTATCGATGTATAGGTTGCCACTCGGGCATTATTCTTTGGTTACACATTGTAGAATACGAGTTAAGCACCCTCTGCGCATAGTTTGTAAGCTATCGCGGTGATATTCGCCCTCAATCCAGTTAATCGGTTATAGGGCACGCACCTCCCGCATGTACACTGGTCGTCACGTGACACCTCTCGGAGCGGCCTGGTGTAGTTATTTATGCGATCAGCAGAGGGAGCCATTGTATTGCGAATGGTTTATCCTTTCTCATTGTTATAGTTGTAGCCATAGATATCATATAATAAAGGCTAGATGTCTCGTCCGTGCTGCTGGCCAATGGAGGTCGACGTCCGCACACGGCGGCCATCTTGCCAAAGGGTGCTTGCTCACTCGTAACATGGTGCATGTACTTTTAAATAACCATAACTTGCTCAATTTTATACCGATTTTCAAACGGTTTGGTTTGTTATAAACATCAGAGATGTAGTTATGACACTGCATACATATGAATAATTATAACAATGGACTTCCATATGAAGGAATTATAGCCACGTTAATAACGTATGTAAGAAACCAAACCGTTTGTAAATCCGTCAAGATTTCAGCGAGATAAAAGGATTTGTGTGCGTGCTGATCACTCACCTTAATTCACAGCTTCCCTGTGGCAAGATGGCCGCCGGTGATGCCGGAAGTGACTCCGCCTTAAGACATCTAGCCTTATATGGATATCTATGGTTGTAGCTGCTTAGACCCACAGAACAGCCTTTTTCATTCTTTTAATGTCAGTTTCGGCCATGTTAAAATATTATTGTATTTTATTCCTGCTATATTATTAGAATAGGATACAGTTAATACAAATAGAGGTTTGTTGCATGATAATCATTCATTTGCATTCAACTAATTATGTTTGTTTTATTTCTTTATTTGTTTCAGAAACACACATCAATGTACATATTCAATCATGCAGTTGTAAATTCAATAAATACTTCCAATGAAGAAATCTTGCGTGATTCTGACCGATCACCCGCTGTGAGCTCTACCTAACGATCCACAAACTATCTAAATCAAAGAAGCCAGTCTTCTTCTGCACATGCAGCAAACGGCCAAAGGTCAGGGGTGAAACCCAGGCCCAGTGCATCGAAGAGTACACCTCTATATATGAGCGCACGCTCCAGCATCTGAGCCATCCCTTATCAACACCAAATATCTAAACTAACCTTCAGCTGACGGCACAGTGAATGAACCATGGTCATGGATTCGAGAGTTGAGATTGTTCTTGATATTTAAAAAATAACTCTTTAAACCACTGATCGGTTCATACTTTGAGTAAACAACATCTATTAAAGTCTTCTTAATGTCCTGATGAATACACGGGTTAGGTGTAACAGAATTAACATTCCTACGACACCCTTTAATTTCAGTATTTTGAATGTAACATACCATTTTGTGGTAAGGAGGGGCGCTTTCAGTGTATAACTTAAACATTTCTGAATTGATCTTGAAGGTCTTGTATTCCTTAAACAAATTATCCAGGTTCTGTAAATACTCATCGATTGCAGCTTCGATTACATCAACACAGTCTGATGCAGGTTTACCAGCCTGAACACCCAGTCGAGCCTCATGGATCAGCATCTGGACGTGGAAGGCGGCTCCGTTGACCCAGATCTTGAACCCACGGCTGCTCATCTGTCCGTCATGCAGCAGGGAGTTTCTGAGGATGGTGAGATGTTTGCTCAGCTCCTGTTCCAGTCTCTTTATTTCCTCCCGTAATCGTTCGGTATTGTTCATGTACATGCGATGGCGTTTCAGATACTCTGACATTGAGTCTCGGACACTCGAAGCTTTCTCTTCCCCAAACACACGTTGTAACAGGCTGTATGTGTCAGCACTTGTCTGAGTGCCGCCCTTGATGATGATATCTATGATCAAGGAAACCACCAAAGCTCCAAGTCCAACAGCATTCGGGACTAAATTCAGTCCGCCAATGGCAGCTCCAAAACTGCTGATGTAACCTGGCGCCGTTTTGAGCATCTCATCAGAGTAAGCCTGCAGCACAGCGTTAGAGTCGGAACCAGAATATTTCAGCAGAGACTCATCTATGCCTACATCTGGTAAGAGGTCTAGTTGCTTTAACATGTCTTCATAAATCTCAAGAGCAGCCCTCTCATGGTCCTCTTGTGAGGTTGTGCCGCCCATGATTATTCCTCTCGATCTGTGATCGCTCACACAGAGCTCAGATGTCCCCGACCAGCAGACTGAACACTATAATCAGAATACTGAGATAAAACCCAGCCAGCTCCCTCATATATAACCAGGATGACAACAGCCAATCAGACCTCTGGAAAATGGTTATGCGTAGGGCTTATATAAGCACAATGTTTTTGTGTTGTTCATTCATTCACTGGACTTATTCTGAGGCTGCATGTGTACTGGAAAAGACAAGTTGATTTTCAGCCTAATGCTCCCTTTATCACATCTATTCTGTCACAAAAAAATGTGATTTTCTTTTGTTGGTGCGAATAAAGCCTCCCAAAGCCCCTCCACAAAAGCTGTCTGGCTCAGACAATATGTCTATCAGTGAGCACCAGTGGCTTGAAAAGGGCCTTTGTTAAGGTTTTCGGGAAGCCTGTGATGCCTCAGTCATATCCAATGTGCCACGAGCCAATAGTGGAGCTGCGTTCGAGCGGGCGATCTGCTGTCGGGCCCACCGTGAGCAGCGGTCTCGAAGGGTGTAGAGTCAGCTCTGTCTAAAGTCTAACCCATTGTAATAGAAACACACTGATTTGTTATTATGGCAGTAAGTGTTTTCATTATAATATGCATACTGGCTTTAAACCTATATATAACCCTTCAGGATTTCTTTAGCTCTGTATAGTTTAACAGTTTTTCATAAAAAAGAAATGTTCGATCCAAATGGGTATTTTTGCGTCTCTGTTAACGTTGAGATTTTGACAGCTGCTTCTCCCAACATGCTTTTGGGTGATGTAAACCATAGACAGAAAAATGAATGGACACAGTGACCCCGTAGACTTTGACGGAGACCAGCGAAGTCTATTAGAAGCTCTTTCCCGGTGATGGCTGAGCGCACTGCGCAGACTCAAACTGAGCTTGAAGACGTAGATGTGACGAGAGCAACCAGTCTAAAAGTTGGAAGTCTTCTGGTAGCGGTGCCAAGAGAAATCCAAATGTCATATGAATTCACCAAAGTATTTCTAATCCATCAAAACGTTGCTGAAATATTTTGTTCTGATACTTTAATGGACTCTCTAAGGGCTTCTCCCTTGACTGTATGCCTCCACGTCCCCGATTGCCTGCGAGCTTCTCCTGACTATACGGTCATTTCTCTACTGTGCGACAGAAAGTTGCGTGGTCATGACACAACCGTTAGCCTATCTTTCAAAAATGTCTGCTACTGAGCCATAACGTACAAGGTAGTGGAGCTTTTTATGCATTGTCGTGTTTCTTTAGAAATAAACAATGGACAAATGGAGTCTTTCAACGCTTCAGATGTAAAGTTATTCGCTGTCAAAGTGACGGCAAAATGAATGGCAGTCAGTGGAATGCTAACAGAAGGTGATGGCTAGTTAGCCTCAGAATATCCCTATAGGATGAATGCTTTCCTTGAGTTTGTGGAAGATTTCACTTATCTGGGCAGTCTCATCAGTAAGGACAGTGGGGCATCTAAAGATATAAAAGCAAGGCTGGGAAAGGCTCAGGGTGCCTTTTCCCAACTCCGTTCTATATGGAGATCAAAACAATACAGCCTTAAAACGAAGATGATCCTATATAACTGTAATGTAAAGTCTGTTCTGCTGTACGGTTCAGAGAGCTGGCCAGTTATCAAAACTGACATGAGGAGAATGGAAGTATTCCATAATGGATGCCTCCGACGAATATGCCAGATATTTTGGCCTAATAAGATCTCCAACAATGAATTGTACAAGAAAACGAGAAGCTGGAGTATCTCCAAGGAGATTACACACAGACGCTTGAGATGGCTAGGACACGTGTTAAGGATGGAGCAGGACAGCATCACAAAAGTCGCCCTAAGATGGACACCACCTGGTAAAAGAAAACCAGGGAGACCCAAAACCACCTGGCGCAGAACTGTGACACAAGAGCTGGAACAGATGAACCTTTCATGGGGAGAGGCCCAACATGCTGCCAGGGACCGAATACAATGGAGAGTGCTCATTGAAGCCTTATGTCCCATAGGGGATGAAGAGAAATGATGATGATGATGATGAATGCTTTCCGGATGCTCGCACACAAAATATTATGTTGTCATGGAGAAGATCAGTTAGCCATGGGTTACACCTGAGCTGGGGTTCTGTTTTCCCTTTTGTTAAGCACCTTTTAAGCACACAGACTATTCAAAGCGCTCTAAGGCAAAGAAAACAGGGCTCAAAATTAGCACCATCTAGCCAAACGCTGGTAAAATATGCAAGTGGCTGGTAGTTCCCCTCCGAGGGAACTCGCGCTGCGTCGAGAATCGACACATTGGGGAACGCCTTCAGCGTGACGCACGTGTCTGAAGTCTGTATAGAACTAGTCCAACCTTGTTTGGTGTTGCGTCATGACGTCACTCGTCATGTGGTGGTGATGCGGAAGCTACAAAAGGACGCCGGAACATAACCGCGTCAGCTTCTGGTCTTCAGCAAGCGTTCTGTGTCTACCATATGTCTTATTTGGTGTTGTTTGTCACTTCATTAATAGTATGGCGAGCAAAAGCAAACAATTCAGACAGTGTGCGTCCCCTTGCCCGCTTTATTTGAGCGAGGGTGATACACACTCGCTCTGTGTAGTTTGTTTGGGAGTGGAGCATAAACGGGCAGCGCTCGAGGGCGCTGTCTGTGCAAACTGCGATTAAATGCCACTAAGAACGCTCCGCTCCCGCCTGAGCCTGTTTGATGAATCAGGCCAGGCTTGCGCTCCCCGTGGATCAGGTCCCGTGTCTGCCGAGGCAGCGCGGCGCATGCTTTCATGGGGATCGCAGATGGAGTTGGCGGATGATGCTGAGACGACCTCGGCCCTTTCTCAGCATTCAGAGGCCAGCTCCATGGATCCTGCTCAGGGATCGGAAGCTCGCTCTGCGGCTTCTTCCGCCCGTGAGGAGGATCCGATGCTCGAACTATCTGGCTCCGAGGAGCTGGATATTTTGAGCATCGACGCGGGAGAATGCGAGGACTCGCCACCCCATTCTCCTGCCTTTGAGGAGCTGCTGGAGGTTGTGACCAGGGCAGTGGCTAAGTTAAACATCGAATGGCCACAAGAAAAGCAGGAAGAGAAAAGAAAAAGAAAACTCAATGAACGTTTCCTGCAAGCCCGGTCACAGCCTTTGCGCCGTAGCCTCTCATTTTTCACCGATCTCCACACTGAGGTGTTGAGATCGTGGAACAAGCCCTTCTCTTCTCGAATTACGAGCCCTAATGTCCACCTATATTCTACCATCCTGGGTTTGAAAGAGAAGGGCTATGGGACGATGCCATGGGTAGAAGAATCATTCGCTGCCCATCTCTCACCCGATTCTGCATCGTCCCTAAGAGCTTCCCTTGTCCTAGGTCTCATGGGTCTGCTGCCAGGGGGCAGTCCCATGAGGCAGCCGCCAGCTCCTTATACCTGCAGCAGCAGAAGGAGAGTATTGCCTCTCGTGCTCCCCCGCAAAAGTCCTGGAGCTAGAAGCAACACTCTCCAAGCCGAAGGCAGATCTAAGGACTGTCATTCAGGCGAGGAAGGCTTCAGCAAAGAGGTCCTAACACGATGCGCAGGCCTCTGAGGGCGGTCCCCCCCGCGATCGAGCACCAACATCTCGCTCCTTCGCGAGCCCTCAGGAAATCGATGTTTGCCTCCTACCACTAAATGCGGCTCGGGATGCATCGGTTTCCAGCAAACGCGAATCGCAGAGTCCGCCAGAAAATACTGCGGCCCTGCTGATTTCGCACCCTCTCACGAGGCCTGCAGAAAAATTATTTCGGTTAGCTCCTGCCAGTCAACTGCTTCAGGTCACCGAAACCCAACATATGACAATCAAGGTCAGTCCAGACAGACTGATCCCACTAGTAGATTATTTCGACACCTGGAAAGGCCTCTTGGTTCCTCCTCAAGAGAGGGAAGCCGGGTTCTACAGCCGGTACTTCATAGTTCTCAAAAAGGATGGGGGCTTACGCCCTATTATAGATCTCAGGGTACTGAACCAGTCTCTGAGGAGATTCAAGTTCAAGATGTTAACTATCCCCTTAATCATGAGTCAAATCAGGTCCGAGGACTGGTTTGTCACGATAGATCTAAAAGATGTGTACTTCCATATATCCATCCTGCCCCAACACAGGAAGTTTCTAAGGTTCGCTTTTGGGCGAAAAAGCGTATCAATACAGAGCACTTCCATTCGGCCTAGCACTGTTACCTCGCACCTTCACAAAATGCATGGATGCAGCTCTTGCTCCTTTTAGACTTCAAGGCATCCGCATCCTCAACTATATCGACGATTGGCTCATTCTAGCACAGTCAGAGGAGATGGCGGTTCAACATCGAGATGTTGTTCTGAACCATCTAAGGTGCTTGGGACTGAGACTCAATGTCAAGAAGAGTTTGTTGATTCCGCTACAGAGAACTATTTTCCTGGGGGTAGTATGGTACTCAGTCACGATGCGTGTAAACACCATCTTGACTACAGTAATGAGTATCAAGCTAGGCCAGGCCATCACTTTCAAACATTTCCAAAGGGTTCTGGGTCTTCTAGCACCAGCGTCCAACGTGATACCTTTTGGCCTGCTGTATATGAGAGCCCTGCAGTGGTGGCTCAGGACCAGAGGGTTTTCCCTGAGGGGGAACCCATTTCGCACGATCAAAGTAACGCGCAGATGCCTTCGTTCTTTGACGATGTGGAAGAAACCATGGTTCCTGTCCCAAGGCCCTGTTTTGGGAGCACTGTGTCAGAGAAAAATAGTGACCACGGATGCATTCCTCACAGGCTGGGGAGCGGTCATGGAAGGCCGCTACACCAGGGGTTCATGGAAGGACCACCATCTCTCTTTTGGCACATCAATTGCCTAGAGATGCTGGCTGTATTTCTGGCATTCAGACATTTCCTTCCGAACCTCAGAGGCCATCATGTTCTAGTACGAACAGACAATACGTCGGTGGTCTCATATATAAATCGACAGGGGGGCCTGAGATTGCGCCCTCTATGCAGACTGGCACATCAGGTTCTTCTGTGGTCCCAGGGCAAACTTCTTTCAGTCAGAGCCATGTTTATCCCTGGGGACGAAAATGTGGGAGCAGACATCCTGTCGAGGCAGGGGCTGAGGCCTGGGGAATGGAGACTCCACCCCGAGACGGTGGAGATAATATGGAGGACCGCTCTGGTTCTCCCTCACTCATCCAGCTCCCTTAGGACTGGATGCCATGGTGCAGGCGTGGCCGAGGCGACGTCTGTACGCATTTCCCCCGATCACTCTGCTCCCAGGGGTTTTAGAGAGGGTCCGGCGGTAGGGGATCAGCTTGCTCCTAGTAGCCCCGTACTGGCCGGCCCGAGTATGTTTTTCGGACATCATAACTCTACTTGCAGGCCCTCCGTGGCAAATCCCGATCAGGAGGGACCTTCTTTCTCAGGCCGAGGGCACAATTTTCCACCCTCGGCCGGAGCTGTGGAAACTATGGGTCTGGCCCCTGAGGGGGACCAACTCGTAAATGCTGGTCTCTCAACTGAGGTTGCTGAGACCATCTTAAACTCTAGAGCCCCCTCCACCAGGAAACTGTATGCATTAAAATGGAATGTATTCAACTTATGGTGCAGAGAACATCAGTTGAACCCAGTTAACTGCCCAGTGGCTTCAGTGCTGGAGTTCCTCCAGAGTCGATTCTTTGACGGGCTCTCCCCGTTCACGCTTAAGGTCTATGTGGCGGCCATAGCTGCCTTCCACACG
Organism: Leuciscus idus; assembly: GCA_021554675.1. NCBI lineage: Eukaryota > Metazoa > Chordata > Actinopteri > Cypriniformes > Leuciscidae > Leuciscus > Leuciscus idus. Next base: position 29,995,807 of record CM038645.1, on the reverse strand, counting down.
CCTTTAGGGGTAGACACCTTGGGGAGACACCCACTTATAGTACGTTTCCTTCGTGGAGCAAGGAGGATGAGGCCTGTCGTCCAGTCCAGGCTGAAGGCGTCCCCCAATGTGTCGATTCTCGAAGCAGCGTCTCGTTCCCTTCTCAGGGATTTGCTTCACTCAGCAGCCGTAAAAACAATGGTAATGTATTGAGTGGCTGTTGAAATTTGAACATTACTAGCTTTTTGGCTGGTGGTCGAAAAAGTAAATTTCGAACCCTGAAAGAAAGACATTAAAAAAAACATTTAAAAATGAAAACAGAATTAAATATATAAATTAAAAATAGACAGAAATACGGGTAGACTGCAGTTGCCCCAAATTCAATAAAAGGAATTAAAATTCCACAAAGAAATGAATCTAATGGCACAGCAGAAGCCTGCTGTATATTGGCAACACTTTAAGTTAAAATACACAGACACGTGGAACAATAACACACATGATCCTTTATTGTTAAAGAGAACATCACAAAAGCAAAAGTTAAGAACAAACTTTACAGTGAAGTAGGAGACATCTCGTGTTCAGCACTTCAACTTTTATAATGAACAACATTTACTTATTCAAAGATTCAGAAGTCTTCAACGAGGAAGAAGGAGCAGATGTCATTTTAAGGATTTTTAAACCGGAAACAGGACTAAAATATTTCAGCAGAGTATTTTGTCTTAAAGCTGCCGTCTGCAACATTTTTTTGATCATATTCAGTGAAATTGACACTTTAATCCGACAGAACAACATAAATAAGATGGTTTTAGAAAAAAACCCGAGCTTCTAACTCCACCTGGAGCGTGTTATTTGTTTTGCAAAAATACACCGCTCCCGGATCATCGGGTCCAATCAGCGCAGGGGGGTGTGAGATCTGACTGTCAATCACAGGTCGTGCACACGCCACAGATCCCCCCTCACTCGCGCACGTTAATATCACATGCACACGCCACGCCTGAAGTTCGCCTGGAGATTGCATGAAGCGTGATGGCGGAGAGAAAATCTACTAACAAGCTTCCAATTCCTCGGTTATTGCCATCTATGGATAGATTAGCCAGGGCAGCCTACCTCCGAGTCCATGGTGTTGATAGATGCTGAAGAGACGGACGCGTTCACAGAAAATCAGGTACACACGCACAGTGACGCACTGACGAGCACGACCTCGATGGGAGGGTGCTCGCTGGAAGTGGGGAGGGGCATGAGAGTTGTAAACATTCAAAATTTTGGCTAATCGACCCAATCTGCCAGACTTGCCGACTGCAGCTTTAAACGAGTAACATGCAGGTGTGTCAGGAGAGCATCATGACAGAACACAGATCAAATATACATGTAGATCACAAGATGAGAGTAAATACGTTAAAATATTACAATGGAAGTTTTATCAACACTTTAAAAAAAAAATTTTACTTAAAGTTACTATATGTTAAATCAAAAGATTATTATTATTTTTTATTTTTTTTGATTATTTTTGGCCATTTTTAGGCCTTTATTGACAGGACAGCTGAAGACATGAAAGGGGGAGAGAGGGGGGAATGACATGCAGCAAAGGGCCAAAGGTCGGGGTCAAACCCAGGCCCGGTGCATCGAAGAGTACACCTCTACATATGAGCGCACGCTCCAGCATCTGAGCGATCCCTTATCAACACCAAATATCTAAACTAACCTGCAGCTGACGGCACAGTGAATGAACCACGGTCATGGATTCGAGAGTTGAGATTGTTCTTGATATTTAAAAAATAACTCTTTAAACCTTTGATCGGTTCATACTTTGAGTAAACAAGATTCATAAAAGCCGTCAGAACTTCTGGTTGATAACACGGGCTAGGACTAGCAAAATGAACATTCCTTATACAGCTTTCAATTTCATTATTTTCCATATGACATTCAAATTTGGTGTTAGGAAAGCTCCACATAGGTAAAGCTAAAATCAAAAACATATTTGAATTGATCTTGTAGGTCTTGTATTTCTCCAGCAAATGATCCAGGTACCGTAAATACACATCGATTGCAGCTTCTATTTCATGAACACAGTATGATGCAGGTCTACCAGCCTGAATATCCTGTCGAGCCTCATGGATCAACATCTGGACGTGGAAGGCGGCTCCGTTGACCCAGATCTTGAACCCACGGCTGCTCATCTGTCCGTCATGCAGCAGGGAATTTCTGAGGATGGTGAGATGGTTGCTCAGCTGATGTTCCAGTCTCCTTATTTCCTCCCGTAATCGTTGGTCATTCTTCATGTACACTTCATGGCGTTTCAGATACTCTGAAATTGTGTCTCGGACACTCGAAACTTTCTCTATCCCAAACACACGTCGTAACAGGCTGCACGTGTCATCACTTGTCTGAGGGCCACCCTTGATGGCGATCTCTATGAGCAAGGAAACCACCAAAGCTCCAAGTCCAACAGCATTCGGGACTGAAGTCAGTGCACCAAAGGCAGACCCAAAACTGCTGACGTAACCCGGCACCGTGTTGAGCATCTCATCAGAGTAAGCCTGCAGCACAGCGTTAGAGTCGGAACCAGAATATATCAGCAGAGACTCATCTATGCCTACATCTGGTAAGAGGCATGGTTTATCCTGTAAAATGTATTCATAAATCTCGAGCAGACCTCTCATAGTCCTCTTGTGACAATGTGGAGCCCATGATTATTCCTCTCGATCTGTGATCGCTCACACAAAGTTCAGATGTCCCCCGACCAGCAGACTGAACACTATAATCAGAATACTGAGATAAAATCCAGCCAGCTCCCTATGAAGGTAAAAGAGTAGCAAAACTCGAGAGCACGTAGATGTGAATTTGATGATGTAGATGAACAGACTGGTGAATTTGAAGGATGGGGGCGGGGGCGGGGGTGTTCAAACGAGCCGTTTTATTGGTTGGCGCCTAGCCAATGAAATGGGACTTCTATTGTACGTGATGATGTCACGAAACCCGTGTCCTCAGGGACGTTCTGAAACGCTAACATGGCTTAATGCAAGACTGATATTAAAATAAATAAATGATATGAACTCAGTGATCCAAAACTCAGTAAACACCATACTAATAATGCATACTATACAGAATAACAGATGAGCCCAGAATATGAACGCAACGAGTTTAAAGACAGTGGTATTAAAAGACCAAACTCAGGAAACACCATACTAATAAAGCGTACAGAAAAGCAAATGTGCACAGCATATGAACATTTAATTGTACATTATGCATTTTCCTCCCATAGAAAACCAAGAAAACGCTTAATTTACATTTATTCATTTAGCAGCCGCTTTTATCCAAAGCGATTACACATGAGACCAACAGAAGCAGTGGAACTACAGTAGGACAACTATATGCAAGTGCTATGGCCCTTCCAGTTTAGTCTAACGCAGAACGTGTACTTTTTTTTTTAATGAAGCTTAATGGACCAACAGTTATAAAAAATAAATAAACATACACAATCCGTTATACATTAATAAGAAAACACAGGCAAGGTTTACTTGCACTGAACACAAATTTGCTTTCTTTCATCATATTCTGGGCTCATCTGCTTTTCTGTACATAGTAGGCTATGCTTCATTAGTATGGTGTCTACTGAGTTTGATAATATATATATATTTTTTTAAATATCAGTCTAATGAACGGCAGTCTCCGAGGACACGGGTTTCGTCACATCATCACGTACAATAGAAGTCCCATTTCATTGGCTAGGCGCCAACCAATAAAATGGCTCGTTTGAACACCCGCCCTTCTCTCGCCGCCACTGAGCTGCAAGTGCACAAGTGAGTTTTGTACCTGATATATTGCTAAAAGAGTAGCAAAAGTCATGGCGCGAAATTTGAAATTGCAGTGACAGATTTGAGAAGTTGCAAGTGCCTAATTTTGAGGTTGTACTGCGAATGTGAATTTAAGAATAAATGCAAATATATATTTAAAGTTTGTGTCTGTCATTGTATTTCTGTAAATGGCATTTTACACATTTGTGACGACTTGTCTGCGAGTGCAAATTTCAACATTCAACTTCAGATTTTTATTGTACAGGTTTTCACACTGGAGCTGTGAGTGTAAATTTTAGCATACACATACGAATATTTATTGTACAAGTTCTCAAATTCACATCTACGTGCTCTCGAGTTTTGCTACTCTTTTACCTTCATATCTCCATCACATAGAACCAGGATGACAACAGCCAATCAGAGCTCTGGAAAATGGTTTGGCGTATTTGTTGACTTGTCTCTAAAGTCCAATGTGTTCAAGGTCCAGAAAAACACATTGTGCCGCATGAATCTACATTTATAGTTTATTCAAATACAACCCTAATGCAGTGATTAGAGATTGTTCCTTCATGTGCATTATAAGCTACTTAAAGAAAACCTTCACAGAATCCATGTGAAGTGGAAAACGAGTTTATTAAACAACAATATATAACAAACAGATACACAAACACACACAAAACACACAAAACACACACACACACACACACACACACACACACACACACACACACACACACACACACACACACACACACACACACACAGACAGAGAGACACACACACACACACACACACACACACAGAGAGAGACACAGAGACACAGACACAGACACACACACACACACACACACACACACACACACACACACACACAGACACAGACACACAGACAATGATTAGCTGGTGAGTGCCAGCAGGTATCCAATAGCTTTGCTAAACTATTTTCTGTAAATAATAGTGGCCCACTTTATAAGAATGGACATTAACTATCAAGATTTTCTGATAACTGAACTGAACTTTCATGTTTTTATTATTTTGAGAATAAAATCTTTTTTTTTTTCAGGGAACAGCTGCAAGATTCAAAGATGTTTGTGGCATTATTATATTTTTTAATGTAAAGGATGTGAATGTAGACAGTGTGTGCGCAGTGTGCACACACACACTGATCTACTGTACACACACTGATCTACTGTACACACTGCGCACACACACACACACACACACACACACACACACACACACACACTGATCTACTGTACACTGATCTACTGTACACACACACACACACACACACACACACACACTGATCTACTGTACACTGATCTACTGTACACACACACACACACACACACACACACACACACACACACTGATCTACTGTACACTCTGTACACACACTGATCTACTGTACACACTGTACACACACGCGCACACACTGATCTACTGTACACACACTAATCTACTGTACACTGTACGCACACTGATCCACTGTACACACTGTACGCACACTGATCTACTGTACACACTGTACACACACGCGCGCACACACTGATCTACTGTACACACACTAATCTACTGTACACTGTACGCACACTGATCTACTGTACACTGTACGCACACTGATCTACTGTACACACTGTACGCACACTGATCTATTGTACACACTGTACGCACACTGATCTACTGTACACACACACTGATCTACTGTACACTCTGTACACACACTGATCTACTGTACACTCTGTACACAAACTAATCTACTGTACACACACTGATCTACTGTACACACTGTACGCACACTGATCTACTGTACACACTGTACGCACACTGATCTACTGTACACTCTGTACACACACACACACACACACACACACACACACACACACACACACACACACACACACACTGATCTACTGTACACTCTGTACACACACTGATCTACTGTACATACACTGATCTACTGTACACACTGTACACACATATACATGTCTATATTACTAACAGGGGACTATCGCTCTAAACTGGCCAAGAGGGGACTAGTGTTTCTGGTCATTTGAAAGAAATAAAAATGACATACAAAATTTTATTTTAAGGTCCTTTTTCATAATATAGCGTAAAATATGCATTTATTTTATTTATTTTTAAACATGCCAAGAGGGGACCTGCAACTCTGACTGATGTCTAACTATCCAACAGGGGACTCCTATAGCCTGCAATGGAACTGTGTGTGTGTGAACAGTGAAGTGAACGTTCTGGTTGCATATGCAACCCACCGTTCCCTGAAGGAGGGAACTTAATGGGGATCACGCTTAGGGAGCCTGTCTTCTTCGTACTACTATTTAATCAAGCCAGTTCAACATTGGCGCAGAAGCGTAAATACAGAAGTGGACGCACGCACCAGTTGCTTTTTCGCTGAGGAGCTGAGTGGCCCCCGGAGTCAGCGGTGGTCCAGCAGTAGTGGCGAGGGGACTACGTCCTCCGTTCCCTCCTTCAGGGAACGGTGGGTTGCACACGCAATCAGGACGTTCCCTTTCAGTCAAGAAAGTCAGACGTAGTCGACGTCGACTGAATGGGGATCTATTTGAAAACGCCACTAGTGCTGCCACCTTCCAGTGCCTAGACAGAAGCTTCCTGATCCCCCGTCGATTTAAGATCACCGTAGGGATCGCAACATATGGACCCAGCCTAGCACAAGTTCCACCAGAGCATAAGAGTGGTAGGCCTGGCTTCGGACGCTCCGCCGCGTTCGTCGCCGGAGGGTGTGGAGGAACTCAATAGGGTTCGGTTTAAGAGGGAACTCTACTGGAGCAAGAATTGCACACGTATCCGGTTCATAGGAGGGGAATGGCGCAGCAAGCCAACACTTCGAACCGGGCTCACGGTGAACTGGCTTCAGTGGGAGGGGAGCCCCCAACTCTAGAATATCCGTCAGCGAAGCACTCTGTGTCAACGCCTAGGCGGGAGCACACACTTACTTCAGAGGAGCTCACCACCTACTGTAAGTGGACACGTGCATCTCAGGATTTTCACCAAGATGAAGGCAGACACCATTCAGTGGGCCAACCTCGCTTGGAAACAGCCTTCCCTTTCTGCTGATTTCCTTAACAGACAAGGAAAACATTTTCTTAGGCCTGAGGTCCTAAGGCTTGCGTTCTGAGCACGTATAACCGCAATGAAGCGGACGGACAGAGAAAGCCAGGGCTGGGTCTGCCTCCTCCGGGGCAGCGTTTGCAGGCTCACCACCTGGTCCAACCTTTAGGAACAGTTAGGAACCTTGGGCACATATCCAGGGCAGGGTCTCAGCTCGTGAAAGTTAGCCGGCCCGAATTCCAGGCACAACTCGTTGACCGAAAGCGAGCAAGTCCCTACCCTCTAGTAGAGACCACGCGAGCATGAGAACTGTTTCTTTAACCCCCTGAGGTCGGCGGTATCGCCGGCGACACCAGCTCGCTTTTTTTTTATCAGTGTAAAAGAAACTCATAAATACTCTGTTGACTTTGATTTTCCATAGGAGTTTCATACATAAATCGATTCTGTTAAATGTGTATTATTTTTGTGTATACTCACAATAAAAACAAAGTGTTGTGCTTTTTGTCAAATAAAGAAAAATAAACACGAAGCGAGTTCTGCCTTCTCTCTGCCAGTGAAGTCCATTCTGAAACGCGTCCGAAAATGAACAATAACTCAGCGAATACTCAGTCAAACAGGCATACAGACACACAGGCATGAAGCTTGAATTCTCTTCTTTTAAATTAAGTAATTTATATAAAAAACAAATATTCTCATCTTGTGAAATCTGTATTAAAAGAGAGCGATTCCAGTCGAGCTCATCTCAGCTCATTACGTTTTAATCGGCCCCGCCCACGGAGAGCGCGCGCTATTCAAACGCAAATGACTGAGACGATCCCATACAAACTGTGAACGCCCCCATATCAGCTCGAGAAAACACATCAAGTTTATTCAGATCATTACTTGTCTACACTGTCTCGCAGCGCTGTGAGGAATAATAATAATGGAAAAAATACCTCAGAAGTGCTTTCCTCAGAAGTTTTTTTTCATTCTCAAGTAAATCGCGTTTCTGTGTGAGTGAATGAACGGCAGAGATGCCCTGTTTACCACAACTCGCAAAAAGACAGTTTAAATTTGAATTGCGTTTCTGTGTGTGAATGAATGATCTGCTTTTAGCAAACTATTTTGCTATACTGAGTAAAAATCGACTGAAATGTGTTGAAATAAAATGTATTTGTATAAGCAACGTATTAAACTGCAAATTAACATTTATATTCCTTATAATAAAAACGAAAGACCTATGTTACAGACAAATGAAAGACAACATTTCATTGATTAGTTTTGGCTAGATTACACATTTTTACTGTAAAATATCTGCCACCTCAAATAAGCTTTTGTTTGCCAATTTTTGCTAATATGTTAAATATAGTATGTTTTGTCAATGTAGGCTATATTCGAAGTAATGAATCCTTAACTTTGAAATATGTATGATAAAATGTATACTTTAGTTTTTACAAAGAAAGATTACACTTCAATTGTTGTTGTAATTGTAACCTTTTTAATAAAAAATATATATTTACAAGGTAGATGTAAACAAATTTTAAAAGGTAAATATAAGCCTTTTCTTTAAATAATTTTTATTGTGTTTTATTATTGACAATTTTGGGGAGAGGATACATATTCCAAAACTGAAAATACAGTATGAGAATTAACTGCACAATTACTAGACATGTTTTCCTTGGATATTATACAATTTGCAAGCAAAATTTGTGAAAAAAAAATAAAATAAAAAATTGACATGCTTCCAACTGTGAACCAATTTGGTAGAATATATATATATATATATATATATATATATATATATATATATATATATATATATTGCTCTTGCATTCTTTCTTGTGGCTATAGGTCAAGTCAAGTCAAGTCAAGTTTATTTGTATAGCGCTTTTCACAATACAGATTGTATCAAAGCAGCTTCACAGTATTAAATTAAAATAATACAACAAAGTTTGTTTCAAGAGGAATTTATTGATTGATAAAATTAAATTAAATATCCCCAAAATATCCCCAACTGAGCAAGCCAAAGGCAACAGTGGCAAGGAACCGAAAAACTCCATCAAGTGACCTAATGGTGTCCTAAAACTCCATCAGGTGACCTAATGGAGAAAAAAAAAACCTTGGGAGAACCCAGGCTCAGTCGGGGGCCAGTTCTCCTCTGGCATTTATGAGCTAGAGGCCGGATTGTAGTTTGAACTGTAGGATTATATGAATGCCTGGCTGAAGAGATGCGACTTTAATCTAGTTTTAAACTGGGAGAGCGAGTCTGAGCAACGAACAGTATCAGGAAGACTATTCCAGAGTTTTGGAGCCAAATGTGAAAATGCTCTCCCTCCTTTGGTGGTTCTGGATATCCTAGGTATGACCAAAAGCCTTGAATTTAGTGATCTTAAAGAGCGCGATGGATTATAGGGCGATAGAAGATCCGTTAAATAGACTGGAGCTAAGCCGTTTAGGGCTTTATGAGTCAGTAGCAATACCTTGTAATTAATACGGAACTTTATAGGTAACCAATGCAGTGATGATAAAATCTGTGTTATATGATCATATTTTCTTGATCTCGTAAGAACTCTAGCGGCGGCATTTTGGACTAACTGTAGCTTGTTTATTGAGGATGCAGGACAACCAGCTAATAAAGCATTACAGTAATCCAGTCTCGAGGTCATGAATGCATGAACTAACTTTTCTGCATCAGAAACTGATAGCATATTACGTAGCTTAGCAATGTTTCTAAGGTGGAAAAAGGCTGTTTTTGTAACATATGAAATATGATTTTCAAAAGACAGGTTGCAATCGAGTATAACACCCAGGTCTTTTACTGTAGAGGATAAAGTAACAGGACATCCTATGATGTTAAAGTTGTATTGTGCGAGGTTTTGTGGGCGTTTTTTTGAACCGATAAGTATTACCTCTGTCTTGTCTGGATTTAATAAAAGAAAATTACGCATCATCCAATCTTTTATATCTTTAACACACTCTGTCAATTTGGAAAATTTAGCGTTTTCATCTGGCCGTGATGAAATATATATTTGAGTGTCATCAGCATAACAATGGAAACTAATTCCATGTTTCCTTATAATATTTCCAAGTGGCATCATATATATTGAAAATAACAGAGGGCCTAATACAGATCCCTGCGGCACTCCATAGTTTACTGGAGTTATGATCGATTTTTCTCCATTTAAATAGACAAAATGGTAGCGGTCAGATAGGTATGATTTGAACCTGCTTAGTGCTTGTCCTTGAACACCAGTATAATTTTGTAGTCGATCTAAGAGTAATGTATGATCTATAGTATCGAACGCAGCACTAAGATCAAGTAAAACTAGTATTGAGATACAGCCTTGGTCAGAAGCTAAAAGTAAATCATTTGTGATTTTAACGAGCGCAGTTTCAGTGCTATGATGCGGTCTGAATCCAGACTGAAACTTTTCATAGATATCATTTTGTTGCAAGAAAGAGCCCAGTTGAGCGGACACCACTTTTTCTAATATTTTAGACATAAATGGAAGATTTGAAATGGGTCTATAATTTGCTAGATTATTATGATCTAATTGTGGTTTCTTAATGAGAGGTTTTATAACTGCCAGTTTAAATGTTCTTGGAACATGACCTAAAGATAAAGACGAGTTAATAATATTGAGGAGAGGCTCTTCCACTACAGGTAACACTTCTTTCAGTAGTTTAGTTGGTATAGGATCTAATAAACATGTTGTTGTTTTAGATGAAGTGATAAGTTTATTTAACTCTTTTTGTTCTATAGTTGTAAAGCACTGTTATTGTTCTTGCGGGGTGATAATTGAAGCTGAATTATAAGGCGCGATTGAAGATTGAACGTTTACAATTGTGGTTCTGATGCTTTCTATTTTCTCAGTGAAGAAGTTCATGAAATCATTACTACTGAACTGTAACGGGATATTTTGTTCGGGTGACGTCTGTTTATTTGTTAGTCTAGCCACGGTGTTAAATAAAAACCTTGGATTGTTTTGGTTGTTTTCTATTAGTTTGCGGAGGTGCTCTGCCCTGGCCGCTTTTAGGGCCTTTTTATAACGTGACATACTGTCTTTCCACGCGATTCTAAAGACCTCTAAATTAGTTTGTTTCCATTTACGCTCTAAAATACGGGTTTCTCTCTTTAAAACATGCGTAGTATTGTTATACCATGGTGCTTTATTTTTCTCTCTGACCTTTTTTAATTTAATAGGTGCAACCACATCCAATGTTCTAGAGAGAATGCTGCTCATAGTGCTAGTTAGTTCTTCTAGTTCATCTGTTTGTTTGGGTTCAGGCGGCAGCTGAGACAGATTAGATAAGCAATTTGAGAAATTATCTATGGTGGATGGGAGGATTGTTCTGCCTGGTTGATAACGCGACGCCGCATGACATATTACAGCAGTACGTAATATGCAAGTTACCATGTAGTGATCAGTGACTTCATCACTTTGTGGAATGATATCTATATCGGTTGGATCGGTTCCATGTGATATAATTAAATCGAGTGTATGATTAAGACGATGTGTTGGTCCGGTGACGTTTTGCTTGACCCCAAATGAATTTAATAAATCTGTAAACGCAGCTCCTAACGCATCATTTGGATTATCTACGTGTATGTTAAAATCTCCAACAATTAATGCTTTATCGACATTGACTAATAGGTCTGAGAGAAAATCTGCAAACTCTTTTAGGAAATCAGCGTAAGGCCCTGGCGGTCTATATACGGTAGCCAAGGCTAGAGATAATAGGGATGTTTTTCTAACATCTAAGAGCGTAACATTTAGTACAAGTACTTCAAATGAAATAAACTTATAACCCGTTTTCTGAGTAACATTTAGAATATCTCTATAAATGGTTGCAACACCTCCGCCACGACCAATCAGACGGGGCTCATGCTTATAACAGTATCCAGGAGGAGTAGACTCATTAATACCGAAATAATCATTTGGTTTAAGCCAGGTTTCAGTAAGGCAAAGTACATCGAAGCTATTATCTGTGACTATTTCATTTACAATAACTGCCTTAGGTGTGAGTGATCTAATGTTTAGAAGACCTAGCTTTAGAAATAGTTTTTGTTTACTAATAGCAACATTTTCTGTTTTAATAACAATTAGATTTTTCCTAGATCCTGCATTAGATTTATTATTTGATCTCACTAAACGAGGAATAGACACGGTTTCTATGCAGTGTTCTACACTAGTATTTATATCAGTTGAATTGGTGCAGCAGAGACTATGATTTGGACTTTTGGTTACTAGTCAAAGGGTATTTAACATTTTGGAGATGTTATCTGACAGAAGATCCGCTCCGAATCTGCTTGGGTGTAAGCCATCAGCACGGAAAAGCCTAGGACGCTCCCAAAACAGATTCCAATTATTTACAAAGAGCAGTTTCTGCTCATTGCACCATGACATTAACCATTCATTTAGCGCAAATAATCTGCTGAACTTTTCATGCCCTAGTCGGTACGTGGGAAGCGGTCCTGACACAATGATCGTTGTTTCAGGCGATGTGCTGCGTACCGTATCGATTAGATTCCTGAAGTCTTTCTTCAGAATCTCCGTCTGGCGCAGCCTGATGTCGTTCACTCCTGCGTGCAGGACCACAGTTCCGACGCGCTCGTCACCGTTCAGGATCTCGGGAACGCGAGCAGCGATTTCAGAAACACGAGCACCAGGAAAGCAGTGACTTTGCACCTTACTTTTACCTAACGTAGCGTGTACGTGCCGAACGATGGAATCGCCGATGATCACAGCATCGCGTTCTGTTTTGCGTAGAGGGGAGAAGCGGTTTTGTGTGGATAACTCGAAAACCGGGAGGGTCGGAGAAAGTCTTGGTCTAAACCTGACTCGCGTCTTCCGCTGCGGAACCACCCAGGCTTCGTGGTGGCGTGTTGGAGCCGGAGTGAACGAGACCATGGCTGATTGCGACCGATGCTGAGGAACGCATGGAGTAGACGCGGTCGGAGTCAGCGGGTTAGTAACGTTAAACACTGATTTGTGTGCATCGGCACGTGATGTTTCAAGAGCCAAACACCGGTCTCTCAGCTCGGCCTGTCTCAATAAAAGGTCGTGGATCTGTTTCTCAACAGCTTCCAGCTCAGACTGCAGTGCGGTCAGCTCAAATGTGTCCTCACCTGCACCAAACGGTAGACTACTTACATCTGATATATTCGCCATTTTAACAGATGGACAGTGAGTTAGCAACGAAGCTACCAGTGATGCTATCAATATTAATACTAATTTATGACTGAAGTCTTGGATATAATCTTGGATATAAAATGTTTGTTTGTAAGTGAGTGTGGAGAAGACGCGTTCAGCCGTGATCCACGGACGTAACCTTTAAGAGTATGCAGCGTTGGATCACTAATAGGCTTGAGACGCGTCTGCTCAACAGTCCGCGTTGTAACTATGAGGTTTGAGCAGTAGTGCTTCTCAGTGAGGAAAAGTAGAAAATGTTCGTTGTAAGCGAGTTTAAAGAGAAAAATCAAGAATTATAAATCAAATCGATAGAGCTCCAAAAACAACAACGCATTCAGACGCAACGCATGATAATAACAGGACAAGACATTACTCACCGTGTTTGTTGAGTGTTTCTTACTCACCTGAGCTTTTATGAACTCAAAGGCGCGAGCGCGCGAGAGAAAATAAATAAATAAAAATAGCTGAGCGCACGGGTGGCGCGTTAACAGGCTAGCGAATTACTAGCGTGTTGTGCTAGTAGTAACGGAAGCTAGCGATGTCAGGGTTGGGTAAGCTGTATTTAGTAGTAATATAAACAACTAGAAATTGTAGTAAATGATGGTTCAAAACAAGGAAATACGAGGCTAAGACGGAGCTTACAGCACCGAAGCAAACACACTCACAGCAGGCAGCGAGGCAGAGAGAAAAATCAAGAATTATAAATCAAATCGATAGAGCTCCAAAAACAACAACGCATTCAGACGCGACGCATGATAATAACAGGACAAGACATTACTCACCGTGTAGGTGACACACCTGAATGAATGGCTCATTAAGTATGCGGGCCCCATTGTCTCCTCAGGTGTGAATCACTACATATGCATGATGCTGTTGAATTGTTGACGCCCCTTGCGCATATTGTCTTTACAAACAAAAAGTGTTTTACAAGATTTAAATCAATGTATTGTGTTATGTGAATGATAAGGGCAGGATGATTTTCGCATAATTTTGAAGAAAAAACTCTAGGCAACGACATCAATAAGTCAAAAGTCTTATTGTCACATATTTAGTATGTGTTTTGTGGCCTTATTTCAGAAACTTTAGTTTTTAGTTTTTTCAATAACCATGCATAAACATTATTCTCTCAAAAATACAAACATGTACATGCATGTTGCTCACATATTATGATAGCCCTGTTTGTGCTAAATAGAGTGTAATTATACCTTTGCCATTAATATGTTTATAAGCAACTGAAAAAAGCACAAATGTCAGGGCATGTCAGAACATCTCAAGGACCCCAAAAACCACTCAGACCCCAGAGGGTTAAAAACAGAATTTTTAACTCACTGCCTGCAGTGGCTCAGGGGCAGTCTCTGCAGTGCAGTAGCACCAGAGATAAGGCCCAAGAGGATAAAGAGGGCGCAAAGGCAGATTCCCTTGCTCCCTCAGGAACCTGACGATCAGGACGTGCTTCCCATGCTACTGCATCAGTATGTGCGTCAAAGAAAAAATAGAGGCAAGATCATTTTGAGGGTGGAGGACACAGCCCTTACTCCAACCCATCTTGCAGGAAAGAGAGCACTGAAATGACCGAACGCCTTCAGGATCTCCTCATGGAGAGAAGACTCAACGAATAGGTTCCACTTCTATTTGGCGTAAGCAACACTTCCTCTTAGGGGGTGCTCTCGCAGAAGTGATGGTGACTACCACATAGTTCTGCTGTAGCCACCTAATCCTCCGCGTCCATCTTTAGGACCGGCCTGGAATCTCTCCAGGGGTCTGAACGCGGGTGCCATCATGCCCCGTCCCTGAAAATGTATTCAGGGGAAAGTCAAGAAGGGCTGTCAAGGGGAACTAGGTCTGGTTGGGCCTATAAGGGGCAACTATCAAGACCTGCTCCACTCCTGACCTAGCACAGTAGGTGCAAGCGACATGCGCGCACAAGACAGGAGCACTGCTCAACACTAGGTGTGAGGAAATCACTGTAGCATCAGGAGCATCTCTGCTCAACACCTGAGTGTGATGAAAATCACTGAACTTGAGTGGGCGCTGAAGTGATCTTCATATGGAGGAAGCCATGCGGCTGCGTCTGCCATATGTCCCCAGGAGCCTCTGAAAATTCTTTCAGTGGGACCCTTTCTCACTTCTGTATAGCACCGACCGGACACACTCTCCTCTTGAAGAGGCATGTTGGACCGAGTCCATCCCCATACCGGAAAAGAGATACTCAGCCCGTGGGCGAGATTACTCTCTCCCAGTTGACCTGAAGACCCAACTGGCTGTGGAGCACTCGAAGGGTAGGACTCTGTACTGATACTTCGAACCCTCAAACGCAACACTCAGGATAGCCTGTGGTGCAGAAGGCTAGAGATCTGAAGTACATGTCATTCAGGTTAAATGCTGCAGACCAAGCTTGGGGGCGGGGCATTCTGAAAAATGTCTCTCTGTGTAGCAACTTGGACGGAGGCTTTCGAGAAAGGGCCTGTTTCAAGTGACACAGGGCCAAGATGGTCACGACCCACCACATACTTGGTACAGTACATGAAGAACGAGTTTATAAAAACTGGCCTTCATATCGGTTGGAGGGAGCGGCTATATCACCTAGTGTGATAATTATCACTGAACTTGAGTGGGCGCCGAGCGAAAATGAATCGCATAGCCGAGTCTGATGGTCACAGTCCGGTCTGGATCGGTTGGGAAGCTTTTTCTGCTTCTATGAACCAGGTGGGGCAGCAAGGTGGAGGACATTGATGTGAGTGTGAAGTACAACACTTACCTATCTCCACTGGGCGGCAGGGGATTCGGTAGAAGGCAGATGACCAGGTCCTCGAACCGCACCCAGCTGCCGTGCTGGCGAACAAGAGGGGGTTGAGGGGTGCAAGGCTTTACAGGGTCGCACACCGCCAGACTTGCCCTCCTGGGACCCAGGAACAGAGGAATTTGCTGACGTGACGTGAACAGTCTCTGGCTCTGCAGACGTGACGTGAAGAGTCTCAGACTTGGCAGACGTGACGTGAAGAGTCTCTGGATCAGCAGACGTGACGTGAAGAGTCTCAGACTTGGCAGACGTGACGTGAACAGTCTCTGGCTCGGCAGACGTGACGTGAAGAGACTCAGGTTTGGCAGACGTGACGTGAAGAGACTCAGACTTGGCAGACATGACGTGAAGAGACTCAGATTTAGACGGTACTGTTGGGTTGCAGGGTTCCTCATCCGCAAAACCCACCGTGAACGATTATGTTAAGTGGCTTAACAACAAGGCCTGGTCAATGTATTGGGCCAGGGACCAGTGGATTTTTCCCCCAGGAAGCGAACAGGCTCATTCAGACTCACCCTAAATATGCCCTTGATGGCCACATCATTAAAGTCCAACTGGCAACACAGCCCACAAAATTCCTCTACATATTTTTCCAGGGGAAGATTTCCCTGGTGTAGGTTTAGGAGGGCAACTGCTGGGTTCATAGCTTTTGGTCAAGTATTCTGTAAAGTGATACACTGAAGGCAAGTTGTAAAGAGAACCCAAGTGCAGCTTTATTTCAATAACAAAATCAAAACATAAAACAAAAGCATGACATGGCATGAACTCAAAAACATGAACATAAAAATGACTCACACAAATAGTGGTTACAGGAAACAATACTTGATAAAGACACATGGCAAACATGAGGGTTTAAATACACAGACTAATGACAAGACAAGGGACACCTGTGAACAATGATCAGACAATTAACAAATGACAAGACACATGGCAGGATCACATGACAAACAGGGAATCACATGACAGACATGGAAACATGACTAAGACAAGACCAAATCGTGACAATTGAGTGGCTGGTGAAATTTGTACATTTACTAGCCTTTTGGCTGGTGGTCGAAAAAGTACATTTCGAACCCTGAAAGAAAAACATTTAAAAATGAAAACAGAATAAAATATATAAAATAAAAATAGACAGAAATACGGGTAGACTGCAGTTGCCCCAAAATTCAATAAAAGGAATTAAAATTCCACAAAGAAATTAATTTAATGGCACAGCAGAAGCCTGCTGTATATTGACAACACTTTAAGTTAAAATACACAGACACGTGGAACTATGGAAGCTTGTTTCCGCCACTGAATAATAAATAAATAATAATAACTGCGACTTTTTATCCCACAATTCTGACTTTTTTTCTCACAATTGCGATATATCAAGTCAGAATTGTGACATTTTTTCTCAGAATTGCGAGATATTAAGTCAGAATTGTGAGAAATAAAGTCAGAATTCTGAGAAATAAAGTCGCAATTGTGAGATATAAAGTCGCAATTCTGAGAAATAAAGTCGCAATTGTGAGATATAAGAAAAAAAAAAAAAAAAAAGTCCGTCTTTTTTTCCCCTTAGAATTGGACTTTATATCTCGCAATTCTGACTTTTTATCTCGCAATTCTGACTTTATATCTCACAATTCTGACTTTATAACACGCAATTGCGACTTTATATCTCGAAATTCTGACTTTATAACACGCAATTGCGACTTTATTTCACGCAATTCTGACTTTATATCTCGCAATTCTGACTTTATAACACGTAATTACGACTTTATTTCACGCAATACTGACTTTATATCTCGCAATTCTGAGAAATAAAGTCAGAATTGTGAGATGTAAACTCGCAATTGTGAGATAAAAAGTCGCAATTATCTTTTAAAATGTTTTATTCCGTGGCGGAAACAAGCTTCCATATGGAACAATTACACACATGATCCTTTATTGTTAAAGGAGAACATCACAAAAGCAAACGTTGAGAACAAACTTTACAGTGAAGTAGGAGACATCTCGTGTTCAGCACTTACACTTTTATAATGAACAACATTTACTTATTCAAAGATTCAGAAGTCTTCAACGAGGAAGAAGGAGCAGACGTAATTTTAAGGATTTTTAAACCGGAAACAGGACTAAAATATTTCAGCAGAGTATTTTATGTCTTAAACGAGTAACATGCAGGTGTGTCAGGAGAGCATCATGACAGAACACAGATCAAATATACATGTAGATCACAAGATGAGAGTAAATACGTTAAAATATTACAATGGAAGTTTTATCAACACTTTTTTTTTTTACTTAAAGTTACTATATGTTAAATTATAAAGATTATTATTATTATTGTTTTTTAAAGATTATTTATGGCCATTTTTAGGCCTTTATTGACAGGACAGCTGAAGACATAAAAGGGGAGAGAGAGAGGGGGGGGGGGGGGGATGACATGCAGCAAAGGGCCAAAGGTCGGGGTCAAACCCAGGCCCGGTGCATCGAAGAGTACACCTCTACATATGAGCGCACGCTCCAGCATCTGAGCCATCGCTTATCAACACCAAATATCTAAACTAACCTGCAGCTGACGGCACAGTGAATGAACCACGGTCATGGATTCGAGAGTTGAGATTGTTCTTGATATTTGAAAAATAACTCTTTAAACCAGTGATCGGTTCATACTTTGAGAAAACAATATCCATAAAAGCCATCATAAATTCTGGTTTACCACACAGGCTACTACAGCTTTCAATTTCATTATTATCTGAATTGATCTTGTAGGTCTTGTATTTCTGCAGCAAATGATCCAGGTACCGTAAATACTCTTTGATTGCAGCTTCGATTTCCTGAACATAGACTGATGCAGGTTTGATTTCATGAACACAGTCTGATGCAGGTTTACGTTTACCAGTCTGAATATCCAGTCGAGCCTCATGGATCAACATCTGGACGTGGAAGGCGGCTCCGTTGACCCAGATCTTGAACCCACGGTTGCTCATCTGTCTGTCATACAGCAGGGAGTTTCTGAGGATGGTGAGATGGTTGCTCAGCTGATGTTCCAGTCTCCTTATTTCCTCCCGTAATCGTTGGTCATTTTTCATGTAGATGCGATGGCGTTTCAGATACTCTGACATTGTGTCTCGGACACTCGAAGCTTTCTCTTCCCCAAACACACGTTGTAACAGGCTGTATGTGTCAACACTTGGCTGAGTGTCGGCCTTGATGACGATCTCTATGATCAAGGAAATCACCAAAGCTCCAAGTCCAACAGCATTCGGGACTGGAGTCAGTGGACCAATGGCAGATCCAAGACTGCTGACGTAACCCGGCACCGTGTTGAGCATCTCATCAGAGTAAGCCTGCAGCACAGCGTTAGAGTCGGAACCAGAATACTTCAGCAGAGACTCATCTATGCCTACATCTGGTAAGAGGTGTGGCGAATGCTGTAAAACGTATTCATAAATCTTAAGAACAGACCACCCAAAGTTCTCTTGTGAGTATGAGCCGCCCATGATTATTCCTCTCGATCTGTGATCGCTCACACAAAGTTCAGATGTCCCCCGACCAGCAGACTGAACACTATAATCAGAATACTGAGATAAAATCCAGCCCCCTCCCTCACATATAACCAGGATGACAACTGCAGCAGCCAATCAGACCTCTGGAAAATGGTTAGGTGTATTTGTTGACTTGTCTCTAAAGTCCAATGTGTTTAAGGTCCAGAAAAACTAATTGTACTGCATGAATCTACATTTATTGTTTGCTATTCAAATACAACCCTAATGCAGTGATTAGAGATTGTTCCTTCATGTGCATTATAAGTGTTTTATAAGCTCCTTAAATAAAGAAAACCTTCACAGAATCCACATCAGAAACAGGACAACGCCAAATACATGAACAGGATATTGACTTAACCTACGGCAGCATTTATACTGTACAATATTTTGTGATAAACGGGATTCTTTGACTATTATTTAGGTCTTATAAAGGCATCATGTGTTTTAACTGGATCTGTGCAACCGAGGATTTTTTTCACGTGTGTAAAGTGTGTTCACGTGTGTTCACGTGTGTTCACGTTTTTCACGTGTTGTTTGAACCCAAACAAACAGATGAACTAGAAGAACTAACTAGCACTATGAGCAGCATTCTCTCTAGAACATTGGATGTGGTTGCACCTATTAAATTAAAAAAGGTCAGAGAGAAAAATAAAGCACCATGGTATAACAATACTACGCATGTTTTAAAGAGAGAAACCCGTATTTTAGAGCGTAAATGGAAACAAACTAATTTAGAGGTCTTTAGAATCGCGTGGAAAGACAGTATGTCACGTTATAAAAAGAAAACATTAGAAAACTAATAGAAAACAACCAAAACAATCCAAGGTTTTTATTTAACACCGTGGCTAGGCTAACAAATAAACAGACGTCACCCGAACAAAATATCCCGTTACAGTTCAGTAGTAATGATTTCATGAACTTCTTCACTGAGAAAATAGAAAGCATCAGAACCACAATTGTAAACGTTCAATCTTCAATCGCGCCTTATAATTCAGCTTCAATTATCACCCCACAAGAACAATTACAGTGCTTTACAACTATAGAACAAAAAGAGTTAAATAAACTTATCACTTCATCTAAAACAACAACATGTTTATTAGATCCTATACCAACTAAACTACTGAAAGAAGTGTTACCTGTAGTGGAAGAGCCTCTCCTCAATATTATTAACTCGTCTTTATCTTTAGGTCATGTTCCAAGAACATTTAAATTGGCAGTTATAAAACCTCTCATTAAGAAACCACAATTAGATCATAATAATCTAGCAAATTATAGACCCATTTAAAATCTTCCATTTATGTCTAAAATATTAGAAAAAGTGGTGTCCGCTCAACTGGGCTCTTTCTTGCAACAAAATGATATCTATGAAAAGTTTCAGTCTGGATTCAGACCGCATCATAGCACTGAAACTGCGCTCGTTAAAATCACAAATGATTTACTTTTAGCTTCTGACCAAGGCTGTATCTCAATACTAGTTTTACTTGATCTTAGTGCTGCGTTCGATACTATAGATCATACATTACTCTTAGATCGACTACAAAATTATACTGGTGTTCAAGGACAAGCACTAAGCTGGTTCAAATCATACCTATCTGACCGCTACCATTTTGTCTATTTAAATGGAGAAAAATCGATCATAACTCCAGTAAGTGCCGCAGGGATCTGTATTAGGCCCTCTGTTATTTTCAATATATATGATGCCACTTGGAAATATTATAAGGAAACATGGAATTAGTTTCCATTGTTATGCTGATGACACTCAAATATATATTTCATCACGGCCGGATGAAAACGCTAAATTTTCCAAATTGACAGAGTGTGTTAAAGATATAAAAGATTGGATGACGCGTAATTTTCTTTTATTAAATCCAGACAAGACAGAGGTAATACTTATCGGTTCAAAAAAACGCCCACAAAACCTCGCACAATACAACTTTAACATCATAGGATGTCCTGTTACTTTATCCTCTACAGTAAAACAGCCTTTTTCCACCTTAGAAACATTGCTAAGCTACGTAATATGCTATCAGTTTCTGATGCAGAAAAGTTAGTTCATGCATTCATGACCTCGAGACTGGATTACTGTAATGCTTTATTAGCTGGTTGTCCTGCATCCTCAATAAACAAGCTACAGTTAGTCCAAAATGCCGCCGCTAGAGTTCTTATGAGATCAAGAAAATATGATCATATAACACCGATTTTATCATCACTGCATTGGTTACCTATAAAGTTCCGTATTAATTACAAGGTATTGCTACTGACTTATAAAGCCCTAAACGGCTTAGCTCCAGTCTATTTAACGGATCTTCTATCGCCCTATAATCCATCGTGCTCTTTAAGATCACTAAATTCAAGGCTTTTGGTCATACTTAGGATATCCAGAACCACCAAAGGAGGGAGAGCATTTTCACATTTGGCTCCAAAACTCTGGAATAGTCTTCCTGATACTGTTCGTTGCTCAGACTCGCTCTCCCAGTTTAAAACTAGATTAAAGTCACATCTCTTCAGCCAGGCATTCATATAATCCTACAGTTCAAACTACAATCCGGCCTCTAGCTCATAAATGCCAGAGGAGAACTGGCCCCCGACTGAGCCTGGGTTCTCCCAAGGTTTTTTTTTTCTCCATTAGGTCACCTGATGGAGTTTTAGGACACCATTAGGTCACTTGATGGAGTTTTTCGGTTCCTTGCCACTGTTGCCTTTGGCTTGCTCAGTTGGGGATATTTTGGGGATATTTAATTTAATTTTATCAATCAATAAATTCCTCTTGAAACAAACTTTGTTGTATTATTTTAATTTAATACTGTGAAGCTGCTTTGATACAATCTGTATTGTGAAAAGCGCTATACAAATAAACATGACTTGACTTGACTTGACTAAAGACCACCCATTGGCCCAACGACGGAATCCAACGGTGGGCGAAGGAATAATGCGTGTATGTCTTTTCAGCGCTCCAGTGAAGTTCACTTAATTTATTGGAATTTAGTTTCAATATTACTTTAGCTCTACACTTAATCTGACTCCAATTTCAAATGATAATCAAATTTAGATTGTGTTTCTTATTAGAAAATAGTCATAAATATTGATTATGAATTAATTTAGATCTTTGATTATTCTGAGTATCACATACTTTCAATTATTAATTCATTAAGGGACCCGATGCCGCACAGAGTCACACGCCCCGGGGTTTTCGTGGATCTCCCGGACACAGTCTCGCCAGTCTGATCTTGGTCAGAGGGTGCAGGGTTTGCTAATACCTCTTAAGTCGGTTGCCTACTGCTCACTCATACAGAAAAGTGTAGTTTATTTAGCCACTTCCGTACAACTTGCCAAGTCAGTGATAGACAGAAATCAAAAGGTCTTCAGATGACGTGCCTACTGCTCCGTTCATCTGCGCCTTTAGTTTGACCTATCCTGGACACAGAGCTGCGGTAGCGCCAGCCTCCTCATAATCTACTAAAATAATGAGTTCAGAAAACTTCAGAATAAATCAAGATGTAACATTTATTTGTCAGGTAAAAATGTATCATGCCAATTACACAAGTAAATGATTAAAAGCCAATTCAGAAATAATAAATACATGACATAATTTACTCAAAGATGACTCTAAAAGTAAGTAATGCATTCCTGTGTGTTCCAATGGGAAAACCCTGAAACAGCCCTGTATAGGGGTCGTTCCTGGTTACAGGGTCCCAAAGACTGCTCTGTCACCTACCCTTAAATACCCAGACCAGAACAAAAGGGTTGTACCAATATTTTTGGGTTAATCCATGTACCCCAGGGGGTAGCACCTGGTTTCGGGAGATATCTTGAAGAGACATCATCCAGAGAGGAGAACAGGATTCTCCTAAGTTCTCAATCTTTCTCATTAAACCAATGAATGACTGCAATGAAATTAAGACCATTTTACCAATCGCACCGAGACATTTAAAATGATACCAAACATGAAAAGGAAAAACAATAGATTCCCAAGATACATCATGTGTGATATATAGACATTCTTAATGAACTTTTGGTGACTTGAATCAGGGAGAGAGGAATTGGGAGGGAGAGGGGGATGCAGAGATGAGGAAAGAGAAAAGTTTGGACAGGCTAAGTCACACTCAATAATGCAGGTCTGTCCTGTGCTCTGTCTTTGCGATCTTCTGTCCAGGGTGAGTTTTGTCTTAGCAGGAAAATCAGTTCTTACACGTGAATAGTTATTTTTGTTTTAAACAAGTTTATAAAACAACAATATATAACAAACATATACACAAACACACACAGAACACACACACACTGATCTACTGTACACACTGTACACATCTCGCTTGAACACCCCCGCTTTCTCTCGCCGCCACTGAGCTGCAAGTGCACAAGTGAGTTTTGCACCTGATATATCGTTAAAAGAGTAGCAAAAGTCAAGGCGCGCAAATTTGAAATTGCAGTGACAGATTTGAGAAGTTGCAAGTGCCTAATTTTGAGGTTGTACTGCGAAATGTGAATATAAGAATAAGTGCAAATATATATTTCAAGTTTGTGTCTGTCATTGTATTTCTGAGAATGGCATTTTACACATTGGTGACTATTGTCTGCGAGTACAAATCTCAACATTCAACTTCAGATTTTTATTGTACAGGTTTTCACACTGGAGCTGTGAGTGTAAATTTTAGCATACACATACGAATATTTATTGTACAAGTTCTCAAATTCACATCTACGTGCTCTCGAGTTTTGCTACTCTTTTACCTTCATATCTCCATCACATAGAACCAGGATGACAACAGCCAATCAGAGCTCTGGAAAATGGTTAGGCGTATTTGTTGACTTGTCTCTAAAGTCCAATGTGTTCAAGGTCCAGAAACACATTGTGCCGCATGAATCTACATTTATAGTTTATTCAAATACAACCCTAATGCAGTGATTAGAGATTGTTCCTTCATGTGCATTATAAGTGTTTTATAAGCTACTTAAAGAAAACCTTCACAGAATCCACATCAGAAACAGGACAAAGCCAAAAACATGAACAGGATATTGACGTAACCTACAGCAGCATTTATACTGTACAATATTCTGTGATAAACGGGATTCTTTGACTTTTAGGTCTTATAAAGGCATCATGTGTTTTAACTGGATCTGTGCAACCGAGGATTTATTTCACATGAATAGTTATTTTTGTTTTAAACAAGTTTATTAAACAACAATATATAACAAACATATACACAAACACAAACACACACACACACACACACACACACACACACACACACAAAACACACACACACACACACATTCTTGTACATCTATCTTTGAGGACATTCATTGACACAGTGCAATCTCTAGCCGCTTACCCTAACCTTACCCATCACAACTAAGTGCCTAACCCGACCCCTGACCCTAAACCGACCCTAAAGGCCATTGCACACTGAGTCCGAAATTTTCGTATGCGTTTTTTCGTGTTCGTCAGCCTTAAAATTCGTCACGCACAGAAACCTTGCACACTGAGTTCGATGCGTATTTATTAACCTTTGCGGGGAAAAAACGCAAAAAAATACAAAATGGACGCGTCAAGCAGTGAGGATGATTTTGTTGCCCTCTTTCTTCTTAAAAAGAGAAAAAGAAAGAGGAAATATTGGGTCCATCCAATCCTGAGATTGCGCCGAGAGGAAGGAGAGTTTCACCTCCTTATCAAGGAGTTGCGAAATTATCCCGAGCGATTAAAAATTTACCTCAGAATGTCAGTGGAACAGTTTGATGCTTTGCTAGCGATACTGGAGCCACATATTATAAAGAAGACCACCAATTTCCGTGAACCAATCGATCCTGAACAGAGACTAGTCTGGTATGGACAGACACACACACACGGCCGGCGGAAGCGCTGGGCAGACAGAACAGCTGTATACAGGTTATATTTTATACCCAAATAATACATGATTAGTAATCGAATTGGCTGCTCAATCACACCTTAATCGATCCGAAATTTCGATCTGAAAGGGGAGGTTTATTCCTTTTCTAATCCGATCGAGAGAACATGTAAACGCTTGATTGTCAAATTGTCAATTGTCAAAAAACCTCTCAAAATACTGGCTGTGGATGCGAAAAACGCAGAAAATCGAACCCGATCCAAATTTTTTTATTACGGACGAAAGTTTCGTAGACAGTGTGCAAGCGTGATTGACATAACGTGAGGTCGAATTTTTTTTTTAACGTGTGGAAATTTCGGATGCGAATTTCGGACTCAGTGTTACTTACTACTTATGCCTGCTACCCCTCCTGGGGCATAGGCCGCCGACAAGAGCTCTCCAGGCATTCCTGTCTTGGGCTTTTCTCTCCAGCTGGCTCCAGGTGTATCCAAGTTCTTTGGTATCAGGTGCCAGATCTCGGCGCCACGTATTTCTTGGCCTTCCTCTTTTCCTTTTGCCTTGGGGATTCCAAGTGAGCGCTTGCCTGGTGATGTTGGAAGCTGGCTTGCGGAGCGTGTGACCAATCCATCTCCAGCGTCGTTTCAGGATCTCATCTTCTGCAGGAAGCTGATTGGTTCTCTGCCAAAGGTCCTGGTTGCTGATGGTGTTTGGCCAGCGAATCTGGAGGATTCTTCACAGACAGGAGTTGACGAAGGTCTGAGCTTTCTTCATCGTCGCCACTGTTTTCCTCCATGTCTCTGCACCATAGAGAAGGACCGCCTTGACATTGGTATTGAACAGCCTGACCTTTGTCCTTAGGCCCAGTTCCTTCGAGCTCCAGATGTTCCTCAGCTGTAGGAAGGCTGCTCTTGCTTTACATATTCGTACCTTAACGTCAGCGTCTGTTCCACCCTGATTGTTGATGACACTGCCCAGGTAGGTGAAGGCCTCCACTTCTTCTAACGCCTCTCCGTCCAACTGGACTGGGTTGTTGTTGGTGTTATTCACCTTGAGGATCTTTGTCTTCTGTTTGTTGATGTTCAGACCTAGTTGAGCGGAGGTGGCAGCTGTGCTGTTTATCTTTTCCTGCATCTGCTGTCGGGTGTGGGATAGCAAGGCCAAGTCATCCGCAAAGTCCAGGTCGTCGAGTTGTGTGAAGGGTGTCCACTGGATTCCTGTTCTTGTGCGTGCCGTTGTAGTCTTCATTATCCAATCGATGGCTAGCAAGAAGAGGAAAGGCGAGAGCAGGCATCCCTGACGAACCCCGGTTCTCACTTCGAAGGTCTCCGTAAGCTTCCCTCCATGGACCACTCTGCTGGTCATACCATCGTACGAGTTTCGGATGATGTTGACGATCTTGGCTGGCACACCATAATGCCGGAGAAGATTCCAAAGGACACTCCTATCCAGGCTATCGAAAGCCTTCTCATTGTCTACAAAGGTAATGTAGAGAGAAGAGTTCCACTCCAGTGACTGTTCGACAATGATACGCAGGGTGGCAATCTGATCCGTACAGGATCTGTCTTTCCGGAAGCCTGCCTGCTGGTCACGGAGTTGGGTGTCCACCTGGTCCTTCATTCTATTCAGGATGATCCTATTGAACACTTTCCCTGGAATGGACAGTAGCGTAATCCCTCGGTAGTTGTCACACTTGCTGAGGTCGCCTTTCTTAGGTAACTTTATAATATATCCCTCCTTCCACTCCGTGGGCACCTGTTTCTCCTGCCAGATTTTCTTAAACAACGGGAACAGTATCTCTACCGTTGTTTCCAGGTCCGCCTTCAATGCTTCTGCTGGTATACTGTCTGGACCTGCTGCCTTGCCGTTCCTCTGCTGGCCTACTGCCTTGCGGATCTCTTCTCTGGTGGGCGCACTGCAATCTATTGGTAGATCCTCTGCTGCTGGATTGATGGTTGGCGGGTTTGCTGGCATTTGCTTGTTTAACAGTTCTTCGAAGTGTTCCCTCCATCTATCCATTTGTTGTTCCTCTCCCTTCAATATCTTTCCCTCCTTGTCTTTCACCGGCCTACCTGGCTTGCAGAACTTCCCTGACAGCGTCTTTGTGATGGAGTGCAGATCTTTCATATTGCCATTTCTTGCTGCTTCTTCTGCTTCGGCTGCCAGACCATCAACATAGTTCCGCTTATCGGTTCTAATACACTTCTTTACCTCTTTATTGGCGGCTGTGTAATCTTCTTGTGCCTTAGCCTTCTCCGCTCTTGTTCTGCTGTTATTGAGGGCTGCTTTCTTCTCTTTTCTTTCCTGAATCTTCCTCAATGTCTCTACCGACAACCACTCCTTGTGCTGGTATTTCAGGGGTCCAAGGACCTCCCTACATGTTGTCGTTATGGTTTCTTTCACTCTCTTCCATCTGCCATCCACTGTATCCTCCTCCTCCTCTTCTAATTCTTGCAGTATTTGGAACCTGTTGCTCAAAGCCACTCTAAATTCCTCTAGCTTGTGTGTGTCCCTCAGAAAGCAGGTGTTGTACTTGTGCCTCTGTGCTGTAGTTGCCATCCACCCCCTCTTCAACTGCAGCTTCAGTCTTGCCACTATGAGATGGTGGTCTGATGCGACGTCCGCTCCTCGCTTCGCTCTCACATCCTGTAGAGATCTTCTGAATTTCCTGACGATGCAGATGTGGTCTATCTGGTTCTCGGTGGAGCCGTCCGGTGACACCCAAGTTGCCTTGTGTATCCTCCTATGTGCGAAGACGCTGCCGCCGATCACCAGGTTATTAAGAGCGCACAGATCTGCAAACCTCTCACCATTTTCGTTCATGTTGCCAAGTCCATGTGTTCCCATCACTTCCTTATACCCGGTGTTATCCTTCCCCACCTTGGCATTAAAATCCCCCATCAGGATGGTGACATCGTTCTCTGAGTAACTCTCCAGGATGGACTGCAATCTGCTATAAAACTGCTCCTTGTCTCCCTCCTCGCTGTCATTGGTGGGTGCATAGCACTGCACAGCATTCATGGTGATCTTCTTCTTCTTCGTTCGGAAAGATGCTGTGATGATCCTTGGGCCGTGGGCAACAACAACACACACACACACTCTCTCTCACACACACACACACACACACACACACACACACACACACACACACACACACACACACACACACACACACACACACACACACACACAGACACTCACTCACACACACACACACACACACACACACACACACACACACACACAGGCGGACAGACACACATACACATACACATACACACTCACACACACACACACAGACAGACACACATACACATACACATACAGACTCACACACACACACACACACACACACACACACACACACTGATCTACTGTACACACACTCACACACACAGACAGACACACATACACATATACACACACACACACACACACACTGATCTACTGTACACACACTCACACACACAGACAGACACACATACACATACACACACACACACACACACACACACACACACACACACTGATCTACTGTACACACACTCACACACACAGACAGACACACATACACATACACACTCACTCACTCACACACACACACACACACACACACACACACACTGATCTACTGTACACACACTCACACACACAGACACACACACACACACACACACACACACACACACACACACACACACACACACTCACACACACGCACACACACACTGATCTACTGTACACACACACACTCACACACACACACACACACATACACATACACACTCACGCGCGCACGCGCACACACACACACACACACACACACACACTGATCTACTGTACACACACTCTCTCTCTCACACACACACACACACACACACACACACACACACACACACACACTGATCTACTGTACACACACACACACACACACACACACACACACACACACACACACACACACACTGATCTACTGTACACACACTCACACACACACACACACAGACAGACACACATACACATACACATACACACTCACTCACTCACTCACACACACACACACACACACACACACACACACACACACACACTGATCTACTGTACACACACTCACACACACAGACACACACACACACACACACACACACTGATCTACTGTACACACACACACTCACACACACACACACACACACACACAGACAGACACACATACACATACACACTCACGCGCACACACACACACACACACACACTGATCTACTGTACACACACTCTCTCACACACACACACACACACACACACACACACACGCACACACACACACACACTGATCTACTGTACACACACAGACACACATACACATACACATACACATACACACTCACACACACACACACACACACTGATCTACTGTACACACACTCACAGAGAGAGAGTTGGAACTCCAGCACTGATTCACTCGAATCATAAACACAGAAGCCTTTGTTTACTCATTCACACAGAGAAAAAAAACTAAGAAACAAAATGAATATTTAGATATGATTTATTTATGAGCTTCTTGTGACACAGAGTAATTATCCAAATCAACAAGAAAATCAGAATGAATCGCCTGTCGTATGCGCGCTAAATCTGTATAAACACCGTCTATAATGTACCGTAATATGGCTTGAGAAATAAGCTTTAGAGGATCCGAAGACAGTAAAACCTTCACCTTCATATTCATATTCCTGATTTCATATTTCCCGAGTGATGGAGTGTGATATGAGTGACACGTGTTCCAATGGCTTCATCAGCAGGGCTTTAAAGGGCACTTCATCAAACGATCTTTACTGGAGATATTACTGGATATTACTGGAGATATTACTGGATTATACTGGAGATATTACTGGATATTACTGGAGATATTACTGGATATTACTGGAGATATTACTGTAGGACTCGCCATGACCGATGCCGTTCATCCAACCCATTTCTGCCACATCAGCTTCTGTATATCATAATTATGAGACAAAGTAAAAAATATGAATTATTTTGAAATTATTACCCACTAAGTCATAATCATTTTGCTCAAAATGATGCTTTTTTATGAAACTTACACACATTCAGGTGTTAATAAAAAAGAATGCATGAAGCTAAAAATAGAGGATCTGTTCTTTCTTTGATATTTTGCATATTCAGATATTCTACACAATATTCTGGGGGCTGTGAAAGTTTTGTGATCATATCATGAAATATTATCCAAAATACTGGCGTTGACTGGCAACTTTTTAAAAACACTGGAGAGGAAAGAGTTAATTAAGATTCTCATGTCAATTTCAATACTTTGTCAATTTCTTCTTTTTATGTCAATTTTGACTTTTCATGTCATAATTATGGCTTAGTGTGTCGATGTCAACTTTTCATTTCATAAATATGACATCATTCACACAATATTCTGGGGGACGTGAAAATGATTAAGAAAGCTGGCGGTGGCTGGCAACTTTTTTACTTGTAATAATAAACTTGTGTCAATTTCATTCCTTTTTCAATTTCACCTTGTGTCATAATTTGTACTTTTGATGTCATAACTATGATTTTGAGAAGATTGTTGTGTCAGAAGTGTGTGAGATTGAGTTTCAGACTCTGAACGCTGAGAAACACTGTAACACGATACACTGTGATCACGTGATCATCAGAGAATAAACGTGTGGAAACAGAGGTTTCGTGTTCAGTGTGTTTGATTGACAGTGTGTTTGATTGTGGGTTTGTTCGACAATGTTTGATTGACAGTGTGTTTGATTTACAGTGTTTGTGATTGACAGTGTGTTTGATTGACAATGTTTGATTGACAGTGTGTTTGATTGACAGTGTGTTTGGAAAGACGATGTTTCAATGTTCCACATTATACCACGGTCACAGTCGTTCTCTTCCCGCTCACTGATGTCATTTCCTGATCCGACAGGAACATCTAGATCTTACTAGATCTTATCTCTACATCTAGAGTTTTTTTCAACTGCTTACACACAAAATCCTCACTTGTCACACAATTTCTGAAACCTGACAATCAAACACCAGAAACACACACCAGATCTGCAAAACCACACACCAATTCTCAGCCTTCGACTCAGTTTTCAATTTCATAAAACAGTTTTTGCAAACCATAACACACACTTCTCTCTGTAACACACAAAAATCTAACAGGAAGTATCTTGATTTCCTTTGTCAAACACAACCTGTCAAAACACCACAGTAATTCATCAGAGCCTCACACACATTCACACACACTCCTCACATGTGCAAACACTCATCGCTTAACTGAACACACACCAATCATGGCTTTAGAATAGGCCTATAAAAGGCCAAAGGTCGAGTTATAGGTTTGTCGGACTGTGTAATACTGTAATTCACAACCACAAATGCTTACAGTAAAACAATAAATATCTTTGTTTCAATCTTGCTTTCGTGTTTATCGGGAATTTTTCAACATCTCTCTGCCGATTACTTTCAATCTTGTACATAAATGAACATATGAGCTCATGAAAGAAGAGCTTTAGGTTTTGAATAACTGTGTGTATATGATATTGATATATCCAAAAATATAATATTACGGCAAAGGTGTTTGCAACGTAAGACAAACGTTTGCTTTTGAGATGTGTGTGATATTCTGAATGCAGTGCTTCATTCAGCGAGAGATGTGAGGCGTTGGGCATCTTGTGTGCAGTTCGTGGATTTGTGTGTAAAGTTTTGAAAAAAAAGAGGCAAAGTTTTGAAAATGTGTGTAAGCAGTTGAAGAAAACTGTAAATATCTTTGTGGCGTCGGCACTCTTAGATCATCGGCCACTTATGCGTAGGTTTGTGTCTGAATCGTGTGGAGTCTGTGCCGATACGAGTCGTCACGAAACGGTTCGGCTCTTTGGTCTCGTGTGCGAGTGAACGATGATGTGTGTCCAACTCAAACTCACACTCACGGTTACCGAGCTCACACTCACGGTTACCGAGCTCACACTCGCGGTTACCGAGCTCACACTCGCGGTTACCGAGCTCACACTCACGGTTACCGGTTACTGAACTCACACTCACGGTTACCGGTTACTGAGCTCACACTCACGGTTACCGAGCTCACACTCGCAGTTACCGAGCTCACACTTACGGTTACCGGGCTCACACTCACGGTTACCGAGCTCACACTCACGGTTACCGGTTACTGAGCTCACACTCACGGTTACCGAGCTCACACTCACGGTTACCGAGCTCACACTCGCGGTTACCGGGCTCACACTCGCGGTTACCGAGCTCACACTCACGGTTACCGAGCTCACACTCACGGTTACCGGGCTCACACTCGTGGTTACCGGGCTCACACTCACGGTTACCGAGCTCACACTCACGGTTACCGAGCTCACACTCACGGTTACCGGGCTCACACTCACGGTTACCGAGCTCACACTCACGGTTACTGAGCTCACACTCACGGTTACCGAGCTCACACTCAGGGTTACCGAGCTCACACTCACGGTTACCGGTTACCGGACTCACACTCACGGTTACCGAGCTCACACTCACGGTTACCGAGCTCACACTCACGGTTACCGGGCTCACACTCACGGTTAACGAGCTCACACTCACGGTTACCGGCCTCACACTGACGGTTAACGAGCTCACACTCACGGTTACCGGGCTCACACTCACGGTTACCGGGCTCAAACTCTCTACCGAGACTGAAACTGAGAATCTCAGGTCTGTTTGAAGCTCAAATCCAGTTATGATTATGAATTAAAGGAAGAGCAAAGAGAGAGAGATCATGGCCTGACGACGGTACGGAAGGTTAATGGAGCACACACACACACACACACACACGCGAGATCTCCGCTATTGTAGCCTACAGTTCTTCATATTCATATTCTGTATATCAGAGTCAGGGATCGTTTCGAACATGCGTGGATAAATATGTCTGTCGCAGACGTGTCGTATCAAACAACCGCACATCTCAAACCAAAAACAGATATATACAAAAAATACAAATGCCCTAGAATAGATCTATATATATTCATATACATATATAGGTTTTTAATCTTTGAATTACAAATCTGAAAATATCATTTCTTATATCTTTAAGAAAAAGAGGTTTCGGGAACCATGCAGTCGCCCCGCGCGAGATCCGTGTCCTCGGGGCGCGTTCCTGAGCTGACCTCTGACCCCTGACCTCTGACCTCAGCCAAACGTCCTGCGCTCAGAGGCGAGGAGAGATTCCCGTGTGCTCCTACACTTTCGACTCGTTCTCCATGTTGGCCAGGTCCCCGTTCCTCTCGCTGGGCTCGTCGAGTTGACTCAGTTTGCTAGCGACTGACCAGCTGAGCGGCAGACGGGAGCGCGCGGTCATCTCCGCTAGCTCACGCGCGCTGCAACTGGGAGTGCTGGTCTCGTAGATCTCGTGGAAACTGTTGTAGTCCACCTCGTAGAAGCCGTCCTCCAGCGTCAGGACCGGCGTGAAGCGATAGCCCCACTTTATCTCACTCGCCACGTATGAGCTGCGCGCCTGGCACGTCATTCCTGAGGAAACACACAAACACACAGAAGTACAGAGGTGAGGAACCATCTGAGGATCTTAAAGGGATAGTTCACCCAATATTCATGGATAGATGCACTTTTATGATGGACAGATGCACTTTTATCATGGATAGATGCACTTTTATCATGGAAAGATGCACTTTTAGTACAGCATCAGGAAAGATGCTGTATCTCAATACTAGTTTTACTTGATCTTAGTGCTGCGTTCGATACTATAGATCATACATTACTCTTAGATCGACTACAAAATTATACTGGTGTTCAAGGACAAGCACTAAGCTGGTTCAAATCATACCTATCTGACCGCTACCATTTTGTCTATTTAAATGGAGAAAAATCGATCATAACTCCAGTAAACTATGGAGTGCCGCAGGGATCTGTATTAGGCCCTCTGTTATTTTCAATATATATGATGCCACTTGGAAATATTATAAGGAAACATGGAATTAGTTTCCATTGTTATGCTGATGACACTCATGACACTTCACGGCCGGATGAAAACGCTACATTTTCCAAATTGACAGAGTGTGTTAAAGATATAAAAGATTGGATGACGCGTAATTTTCTTTTATTAAATCCAGACAAGACAGAGGTAATACTTATCGGTTCAAAAAACCGCCCACAAAACCTCGCACAATACAACTTTAACATCATAGGATGTCCTGTTACTTTATCCTCTACAGTAAAAGACCTGGGTGTTATACTCGATTGCAACCTGTCTTTTGAAAATCATATTTCATATGTTACAAAAACAGCCTTTTTCCACCTTAGAAACATTGCTAAGCTACGTAATATGCTATCAGTTTCTGATGCAGAAAAGTTAGTTCATGCATTCATGACCTCAAGACTGGATTACTGTAATGCTTTATTAGCTGGTTGTCCTGCATCCTCAATAAACAAGCTACAGTTAGTCCAAAATGCCGCCGCTAGAGTTCTTACGAGATCAAGAAAATATGATCATATAACACCGATTTTATCATCATTGCATTGGTTACCTATAAAGCTCCGTATTAATTATAAGATATTGCTACTGACTTATAAAGCCCTAAACGGCTTAGCTCCAGTCTATTTAACGGATCTTCTATCACCCTATAATCCATCACGCTCTTTAAGATCACTAAATTCAAGGCTTTTGGTCATACCTAGGATATCCAGAACCACCAAAGGAGGGAGAGCATTTTCACATTTGGCTCCAAAACTCTGGAATAGTCTTCCTGATACTGTTCGTTGCTCAGACTCGCTCTCCCAGTTTAAAACTAGATTAAAGTCGCATCTCTTCAGCCAGGCATTCATATAATCCTACAGTTCAAACTACAATCCGGCCTGTAGTTCATAAATGCCAGAGGAGAACTGGCCCCCGACTGAGCCTGGGTTCTCCCAAGGTTTTTTTTTCTCCATTAGGTCACCTGATGGAGTTTTAGGACACCATTAGGTCACTTGATGGAGTTTTTCGGTTCCTTGCCACTGTTGCCTTTGGCTTGCTCAGTTGGGGATATTTAATTTAATTTTATCAATCAATAAATTCCTCTTGAAACAAACTTTGTTGTATTATTTTAATTTAATATTGTGAAGCTGCTTTGATACAATCTGTATTGTGAAAAGCGCTATACAAATAAACTTGACTTGACTTGACTTGACTTGACTTTTATGATGGACAGATGCACTTTTATCATGGATAGATGCACTTTTATCATGGATAGATGCACTTTTATCATGGATAGATGCACTTTTATCATGGAAAGATGCACTTTTATGATGGATAGATGCACTTTTATCATGGATAGATGCACTTTTATGATGGACAGATGCACTTTTATGATGGATAGATGCACTTTTATGATGGACAGATGCACTTTTATCAAGGATAGATACACTTTTATCAAGGATAGATGCACTTTTATGATGGACAGATGCACTTTTATGATGGACAGATTCACTTTCATGATGGACAGATGCACTTTTATGATGGATAGATGGACTTTTATGGACTTCAAAACAGAAACGGCCATTCACTGCCATTATAAAGCTGGGAAGAGCCAGGACATGTATTAATATAACTCTGATTGTGTCAGAAGAGTGTCATATACACCTAGGATGAGTTGAGGGAGAGTAAATCATGGGCTAATTTTCATTTTTGGGTGAACTATCCCTTTAAATGATTAGTTCACTTCAAAATTTAAATGTCCTGATGATTTACTCTCCTCCTCGTCATCCAAGATGTTCATGTCTTTCTTCAGTCGAAAAGAAATGAAGGTTTTTGAGGAAAACACTCCAGGATTGTTCTCCATATAGTGACTTCAATGGAGTCCAACGGGTCGAAGGTCCAGTTGTGAGTTTCAGTGCAGCTTCAAAGTCTCGACACGATCCAGCCGAGGAATAAGAGTCTTATCTAGACAAACCAGCAGACATTTTAGAACAAAATAAACATGTATATACTTTTAACCACAGATGCTGGTCTTGCACTAGCTGTGATGCAACACACATTACGTAATCAGGTTGAAAGGTCACGCGTGACTATATGAAGCGCCTGACAGAAGATTCCCAACAGAAGCTGTTGTTCTCTGAGTGTATGTCGAGAGTCTGTCGCATGAATCAATGACGTGAAGCTTCAGACAGAACAACGGTGTGTGTCCATGCTGAATGCCTCTTCACACACACTTGTGTTCAGAACGCTAAACCAGTCGAGTGTCGGCTGCGGGGGTTCAAAGGTCACCGTCCCCAAACACTGCAAAAGTGTCACATCTGTGAGCGCTCAGAAACACACACGCAGCGCAGAGGAAACACACACACTTATATAACGCGCGTCTCAGAATCAGCACAGGAGCTTCATCACGATGTGTTTCATGAGCTCCACTGCATTAGACTCTCTTCAGCACATTATCATGAACACACACACACACTCCGTCAGCGAGAGCCGCGGGTTTGTTTGATACACAGTTCGCTAGAGAAGTTTCATTCTTCTGCTGTGAGATAAAGTTTAAGCCAAATCCCTTCGTCCTCCACTGGTGTGACAGCTGTGTGTTCAGTGTTATCAGCAGACAACAGCCAGAGCTCACACACACACACACGCATTACCCACACACACACTCTCACACACACACACTCACAAACCCTCACTGCATCCTTTTGATGAGATCTCTCTCACACACACACACACACACACACACACACACTTGCACAGTCACAGACCCTCAGACACTCTCACGAACGCTCACACACAATCTCAGATGCTCACACACACTCACACATGCTCACACACACACACACACACACACACACACACACACACACACACACACACACACACACACACACACACACAACACTTGCACACTCATAGACCCTCACACACTCTCACTCTCACTCACACACAATCTCAGATGCTCACAAATACCCACTAATGCTTGGACTCTCCAAATGCATGCATACACTCACACGTTCACTAATGCTGGCACAAAATCGCACACGCTCACACACGCTCACACACATGCTCACTAATGCTCACACACTCTCACACACACACACACACACACACACACACACACACACACACACACACACACACACACTCATTCGTTCACTAATGCTGGCACAAAATCGCACACGCTCACACACATGCTCACTAATGCTCACACACACTCACACACACACACACACACACACACTCACACATGCTCACTAATGCTCACACACACTCACACACACACACACACACACACACACACACACACTCACACATACTCACACATGCTCACTAATGCTCACTAATGCTCACACACACTCTCACACATGCTCACTAATGCTCACACACGCTCACACATGCTCACTAATTGTTAAGAAGACAGCCAATAAGCGTGCTCTTTACTGCGTGACGTCAGTCAGTTTATGCCTGCTGAAGACAGATGAGAGTTAAGTTTTCTGAGGCTGAGGAAACAGTAGCAATCGTTTTCCATAAAGTGGACATTCCCTTTCGTGAGTCATTGAAAATATGTAAGTTCAATTTGCTGTATTTACTAGGTGACTCTATATTTATGTTAGACAAGTAATTTATGACTTATTGGTCTATTGCCGCTTGCTTGTTCACTCGCACGAGCAGAGTATAGTAATTCCCATGTACAAGTTAATTTTCTGTATTGCTGCCTTACTAAGTTTAATTCTTCATTCAGTGGTTTTAAGTGATGTTTGTAGGTTGTAAACTTATAGTATTTGATATTGTATATTAGTGGATTGTTAATTACTTGTCGATCGTCACATTTACCATGCTGAGTGAAATTAGAATGACCTTTAGCCTACTTTCCTTCCGTGCGCTTCATGCGCCATCTAGTGGCACTGCATAGTACTACAGTAATGTTTTTTCAGTACATTTACTTTGAGAATATGATTGTTTCTTGCCAATTGTGGAAAGTTATTGTTATTACTGTCTTCTCATTGTTATCTTTGTTATTCACAGACCACATCTATATAAATGTCCACCATATGAGACTGTGCTGTCATTTCTGAATAATTTCATTCAATTCTGGGAACTGAATCCTGCCTCAGGTGTCCTGACCGACACACCAATGCGAACACGCACCCACCTGAACTAGTGCACATATAGAACAAAATCCTTTTCACATGGTCCTTCGAGCCGGATATGAGTGTTTACACTGGACCTAGGATGTCAGAACCCCAGAGTATGGAATATCAGATCCAAGGTGCACGGCCTAGACGTTTAGTTCGCCAGCCAGCATACCTCCAAGACTTCGAAGTTCAGTATCCAGCGAACACTCAAGTAACTGTACCTTTCAGACAGATAGCACAGCAGACACAAGGGCGAGAAGATAAACAATGGGACGATACCCCAATTGCTCGTCTGCAAACATCCCTAGATTACAGATTAGAAGAAGGAGCTGAAAGTGGAACACCTGATTCTTTAGAGGTAAAGAGTCCACAAACAGAGCCATGGTTTCTTAAAGACCAGTGGAGTGCACAAGATGACTATAGCCATTCCTTACCTCTGGAACTTCACAAGACAGTGCATGACCTTGAAAAAGAGAATAGAGAGCTTCGTCAATCTCAATTATCAATGAGGGAGGAGATCAGACGACTGACAGAAATCCAACAAGGTATGCAAGACATGTTCATGAGGAGCCAGTCAAGTCAAAGGTCATCTCCCACTGCTAAACAACAGTATCTATCCCAAACCTCTCCAGTGCCCTCACCTAGAACTATTTACAGGGAGTCAGAAACACCTGTGCCTAAACCAGCACCCTGTGCTCATCCAGTACCGGCACCACGCAGAATTCCAACTCCAAAGAGTACAAACCCTTATAGTACAGACAGTAATGCCCAACATGCTCCTCCTCCAGTTCAACATCAGTACGATGACACCCTTTATACTGGTAGAGTAGCAGCCCAGGTTCCCTCCAGTACGCATGACCCCTACAGACATTACCTGGGTCGACAGCAGCCAGAGATGGATAGATCAGCCCCTACTCCCTCCATACCCTCTGCGCATTATTCCGTCCAGCCCAACTGGTTACCCACAAACCCACCGAGGTGGCAGATGAATGTGAATAGACAGGAGACAATCTACAGAGGTCCTCAGCCAACTATACCGTATTTCTCCCATCGAGATCCAGGTGAATTCACCCGCCTTAAGTTAGCCTTGGGTAATCTGTTGCCAGAGGACGCAACTGAACTCTTTAACCCCCTGAGGTCTACGGTATCGCCGGCGATACCAGCTCGCTTTTTTTTTATCAGTGTAAAAGAAACTCATAAATACTCTGTTGACTTTGATTTTCCATAGGAGTTTCATACATCAATCGATTCTGTTAAATGTGTATTATTTTTGTGTATACTCACAATAAAAACAAAGTGTTGTGCTTTTTGCCAAATAAAGAAAAATAAACACGAAGCGAGTTCTGCCTTCTCTCTGCCAGTGTAGTCCATTCTGAAACGCGTCCGAAAATGAACTGTAGCTCAGTGAATACTCAGTCAAACAGACATACAGACACACAGGCATGAAGCTTGAATTCTCTTCTTTTAAATTAAGTAATTTATATAAAAAACAAATATTCTCATCTTGTGAAATCTGTATTAAAAGAGAGCGATTCCAGTCGACCTCATTACAGCTAATTCAGATGTAATGTGACACGCCCACGGAGAGCGCGCACTATTCAAACGCAAATGGCTGAGGCAATCCTGTGAACGCCCCCATCAGCTCGAGAAAACACACAAGTTTATTTAGATCATTACTTGTTTACACCGTCTTGCAGCGCTGTGAGGAATAATACTAATGGAAAATGTCCCTCAGAAGTGCGGGTATATCGAGGAGCGAGCTGAGGAATACTAGTAAGTTTTTTCCTTCTCACGTGAATTTCTTCACGTGGGTTTCTGTTTATGAATGAATAAACGGCAGAGATGCGCGCTGTTTACCACAGCTGGCAAAGACAGTTTAAATTTAAATCGCGTGTGTGAATGAATGATGATGTTTTAGCAAACTGTATTGCTATACTGAGATGAGTAAAAATCGACTGAATGTTGAAATAAAATGTAGGCTATTTGTATAAGCAACGTATTAAACTGCAAATTAACAATATGCCCTAATATTTCATGAAAACAACGTTACAGTCAGACGAAATATGAAAGACAACATTTTGTTTAGTAGATTTGGGTACAGTTTTTACTGTAGAATATACTGCCACATCAAATAAGCTTTTGTTTAGCAATTCCTATATATAAAATACTATTTTTGTCAAAAATAAAGTCATCAACTAAGATGTTAGCTGTTCCAATGTTGGCTATATTCAAACTAATGAATACATAGATAAAATGTAGGCCTATAATAATTTTTTTTACAAAGAAAGAGTACACTTGAAATATTGTTGAAATTGTAATTATTGTTGTAATTGTAACCGTTTTAATAAAATAGCAAAACATATTTACAAGATAGATGTAAGCAAAATCTTAAATGGTCAATATAAGTCTTCTTCTAAATATATCTTTTGTCCTTGCATTGTGGCTCAGTCACTGTGTCACACCTGAATGAATGGCTAATTATTCAGAGTGGGTGGGACATTGTATTCTAAGGTGTAAACCACTCCTCGTTCACGCCCCCCTCGCATATTGGCTTTCCAAGCAAAACCTGTTTTACATCAATTTAAATCAATGTATGGTTTTATGTGAACGATAAAGCAAGACTATTTTCACATAATTTTGAAGAAAAAACTATAGGCGACAACATCCATTAGTCAAAAGTCTTATTGCCACATATTTAGTATGTGTTTTGTGGCCTTATTTCAAAAACTTTAATTTTTAGTTTTTTCGATAACCACGCATAAACATTATTCTCTCAAAAATGAAAACATGTACATACATGTGGCTCACATATTATTGTAGTCCTGTTTGTGCTATATAGAGTGAATTTACACCTTTGCCATTAATATGTTTATAAGCAACTGAAAAAAGCACAAATGTCAGAGCATGTCAGAACACCCCCAGGGCCCAAAAAACCGCTCAGACTCCAGAGGGTTAAGTACCAGGTTCTAGTTGACCACTTAAAGTTAATGGAAGCCCGTTTGATAGCAGATTCATTCTT
Source organism: Leuciscus idus (assembly GCA_021554675.1). NCBI lineage: Eukaryota > Metazoa > Chordata > Actinopteri > Cypriniformes > Leuciscidae > Leuciscus > Leuciscus idus. The sequence goes on along the minus strand of CM038645.1, from coordinate 29,954,478 downwards.
GAACTCCCTTACTCCATATTCAGACACTATGGCAGCACTTACTGAGAGGTATGGGCGACCTCACCAACTTGCACTAAATAGAATAGCTGCTGTAATGGACTCCCCGGACGTCCATTCTGGAGATACTGCAGGCTTTGAACGCTTTGCTCTACAAATCCAGGCACTGGTAGGGTCTCCTGAATACACTGGGCACAGAAGGAGAAGTTGAATTACGGTGTGGATCACATGTGGCTCAACTCCTGACTAAACTACCTCCAGAGTTGCGGTCATCCTTTAGAAGGCACATGAGTTATGAACCAGGTGTTGTGTACACACTCCTTGACTTTGCTAAGTGGCTCAAGTTTGAGTCATGGTGTCAAGACCATGAAAGCATTGGTGGAGACAAAGCTCACAGAGTCAAACAAAGAACAGACATCCGCAGGGATTCCAAGTTGAAATATCAACCAACCACAATACTCCATGGTGCAGATCAACCATCATTATCGGTGCTGCCACAGCCAGCTAAAAGCATAAATAAAAGCAATGCCTTCTGCCCTTACTGTGATGGCAAAGACCACTACCTGAGCCAGTGTACGTCCTTCCAAGCTCTTTCCAAAGACCAAGTGACTGACTGGATAAAATCGAATAATAGATGTTGGAAGTGTGGACGTTCCCATCGGGCTGCGCAGTGCACTCTGAAGAAGCCATGTCGTTTGTGCAATGGAAAGCACTTGCAAATTCTCCACGATGTGAATAGGCCAATGAAGGAAGGCACCTGCCTTGTCAGCTCTTCCAATACACCACTGTACATGGACAGGCCTGAAGGGTCCAATCGAGTCCTTCTCAAGGTCATTAGAGTCATCCTGCAACACAAGGGTCAGAGTTTAGACACATATGCCGTGCTTGATGACGGTTCAGAGCACACAATCCTTCTGTCGTCTGCAGCTCAAAGACTAGGTCTCACAGGGCAGTCAGAGGACTTAGCCTTTAGGACTATAAGGCAGGACATCACAGTGCTTCATGGTACAGCAGTTTCCTTCAGGATCTCAACACCCTCTCAACCTAATAAGAGCTATCTCATCGAGAGAGCCTTTACAGCCGACCCATTGAGCCTAGCAGAACATTCCTATCCTGTTGCAGCCCTTCAACAGAAATACAGCCACTTGCGAGGTCTACCACTTCAGCCCATACATAAAGCCAGCCCACTGCTGTTGATTGGAGCAGACCATCCTCACCTAATAACCCCTATAGAACCAGTCCGCTTTGGTCCACCGTGGGGTCCGGCAGCCATTAAAACACGTCTAGGCTGGACTCTGCAAGGTCCAGCACGAGTTCTTGAAGAGAAATTGAAGTCTCAGCAGTGTCTGCATATCACTATTAATCCTTCAATGGTGGAGCTTTTTCAGAATGTCGAAAGACTCTGGCAGGCCGACGTCCTCCCCATTAGATCCGAAGGGCTGGTCACAAGGTCAAAACAAGATCAAGAAGCGCTTACCCTTCTTCAGACTCAGACCACAAGAGTATTGGTTGATGGAGTTAGCCGATATGCTACCCCACTCCTACGCAAGAGATACATGGCTCTTCTTCAGGCTTCTAAAGAGGCTGTACTGCCAAACCTAAGGAGTACAGAGAAGCGTCTTGAAAGGGACTCCATTAAAGCTGCTGCATACAAGGAAGAAATAAGGAAACTTGAAGTCTCTGGCTATGCACGCAAACTTTCCCCTGAAGAAGTCAACGATGAGGGTGAGTCATGGTTCATTCCTCACCATATGGTTCAACATAATGGAAAGAATCGTGTGGTTTTCAACTGTTCCTTCCAGTTTAGAGGCCACAACTTGAATGACTACCTACTGCCTGGACCAGCGTTAGGCCCATCCTTATTGGGCGTACTGTTACGCTTTCGTGAGCACAGAGTGGCAATAAGTGGTGACATCAAAGGGATGTTTCATCAGGTCCGCCTTCTTCCTGAAGACAAACATCTCCTCCGCTTTGTGTGGTGGGACCTCGACAGAACCAAACCTCCTGATGTTTACGAGTGGCAGGTGTTACCCTTTGGCACCACCTGTAGCCCGTGCTGTGCCATTTACGCCCTTCAACGGCACATCATGGACTACAGCAAGCCCAATGATGATGTCAGAGCCACGGTAGAGAAAAACTTCTATGTGGACAACTGCTTGCAGAGCTTACCGTCACCTGAGGAAGCAAAACAACTAGTGGATAACCGCCAACTTCTGGCCAGTGGTGGTTTCGATCTTCGTCAGTGGGCAAGTAATGTTCCAAGTGTGGTTGAGCACCTGCAAGCAGACGCACGATCCAACAGCACAGAATTGTGGTTGTCACAAGACCGGACTGACATTCAGGAATCCACACTGGGTTTAAAGTGGTACTGCCAATTAGACACTCTTGGGTATAAAACCCGACCAGTGAAGTCTGGACCACGTACCCTTCGACACATCTACAGAGTACTCGCAACTCAGTACGACCCCCTTGGTTTCATCATCCCATTTACCACACAAGCTAAAGTTTTGGTACAAAAGTTGTGGGATAAGCAGAGGGAATGGGATGACCCCAACCTACCGGATGACCTCTTGAAATCCTGGAATGAATGGGAAGAACAACTCCCTACCTTAGCCAGCATTTCACTGCCTCGCTGTTTTGTATCTTTAGACACTGACCAGTTCCAGGTTACCAGACAGATACACATCTTCTGTGATGCCTCTGAGCAGGCTTATGGGTCTGTCTCGTATCTGCGCACAGAAAATGATAGAGGTCAAGTCCAGCTTGCCTTCATCATAGCCAGATCTAAAGTTGCTCCTAAGCGGAGACATACCATACCTCGATTGGAGTTATGCGCAGCCCTGAATGGTGCTCAGCTAGCCAAACTGCTTGAGACTGAACTCACTGTGGGAATCAGCAGAGTGTTTATGTGGACAGATTCCACAACGGTACTCGCCTGGATCAAATCAGAATCTTACAGATTTAAAGTATTCGTCGGAACAAGGATAGCGGAGATCCAAGACCTTACTGCAGGGTGTACGTGGAGGTACGTGGACTCTGATAGGAATACAGCAGATGACCTGACCCGAGGTAAAACCCTCAAAGACCTGTCAGTGACCAACAGATGGAGTCAAGGACCAGCATCCCTCCTTGAACCTGAGTCAGCATGGCCACTAACTCCTAGTATCCAACCTCCGGAGGATAAAGTAGAGCACCGTAAGGGAATTTTTTGTGGCATTTCAACAGAAATTATTCTCCCGAGCATTCCTGATCCTGTCACCTACAGTTCCTGGAAGGAGCTAGTAGAGGCAACAGTCCAGAACCTTAAAGCAACCGAACAGCCGTCAGCGGCTGATTATCAAGCTGCAGAATTACTCATCCTCCAGAAATCCCAGAGTGACAGTTTTCCTGATGAGTACAGATCACTCAAAGCTGGGAAGCCTGTACAGTTAACCAGTCGGTTACTTACCCTTGCACCAGAATTCGACGAGTCCAGCCAGCTCGTCAGAGTTGGTGGCCGCTTGCAAAGGGCTGAAGGACTGGAATCATCAGTAATCCATAGCCAAACTGCTTGAGACTGAACTCACTGTGGGAATCAGCAGAGTGTTTATGTGGACAGATTCCACAACGGTACTCGCCTGGATCAAATCAGAATCTTACAGATTTAAAGTATTCCACAACGGACGCGTCTCAAGCCTATTAGTGATCCAACGCTGCATACTCTTAGAGGTTACGTCCATGGATCACGGCTGAACGCGTCTTCTCCACACTCACTTACAAACAAACTTATAATATAAATTAGTATTAATATTGATAGCATCACTGGTAGCTTCGTTGCTAACTCACTGTCCATCTGTTAAAATGGCGAATATATCAGATGTAAGTAGTCTACCGCTTGGTGCAGGTGAGGACACATTTGAGCTTCACGCACTGCAGTCTGAGCTGGAAGCTGTTGAGAAACAGATCCACAACCTTTTATTGAGACAGGCCGAGCTGAGAGACCGGTGTTTGGCTCTTGAAACATCACGCGCCGATGCACACAAATCAGTGTTTAACGTTACTAACCCGCTGACTCCGACCGCGTCTACTCCGTGCGTTCCTCAGCATCGGTCGAAATCAGCCATGGTCTCGTTCACTCCGGCTCCAACACGCCACCACGAAGCCTGGGTGGTTCCGCAGCAGAAGACGCGAGTCAGGTTTAGACCAAGACTTTCTCCGACCCTCCCGGTTTTCGAGTTATCGACACAAAACCACTTCTCCCCTCTACGCGAAACAGAACGCGATGCTGTGATCATCGGCGATTCCATCGTTCGGCATGTACACGCTACGTTAGGTAAAAGTAAGGTGCAAAGTCACTGCTTTCCTGGTGCTCGTGTTTCTGAAATCGCTGCTCGCGTTCCCGAGATCCTGAACGGTGACGAGCGCGTCGGAACTGTGGTCCTGCACGCGGGAGTGAACGACATCAGGCTGCGCCAGACGGAGATTCTGAAGAAAGACTTCAGGAATCTAATCGATACGGTACGCAGCACATCGCCTGAAACAACGATCATTGTGTCAGGACCGCTTCCCACGTACCGACTAGGGCATTAAAAGTTCAGCAGATTATTTGCGCTAAATGAATGGTTAATGTCATGGTGCAATGAGCAGAAACTGCTCTTTGTAAATAATTGGAATCTGTTTTGGGAGCGTCCTAGGCTTTTCCGTGCTGATGGCTTACACCCAAGCAGATTCGGAGCGGATCTTCTGTCAGATAACATCTCCAAAATGTTAAATACCCTTTGACTAGTAACCAAAAGTCCAAATCATAGTCTCTGCTGCACCAATTCAACTGATATAAATACTAGTGTAGAACATTGCATAGAAACCGTGTCTATTCCTCGTTTAGTGAGATCAAATAATAAATCTAATGCAGGATCTAGGAAAAATCTAATTGTTATTAAAACAGAAAATGTTGCTATTAGTAAACAAAAACTATTTCTAAAGCTAGGTCTTCTAAACATTAGATCACTCACACCTAAGGCAGTTATTGTAAATGAAATGGTCACAGATAATAGCTTCGATATACTTTGCCTTACTGAAACCTGGCTTAAACCAAATGATTATTTCGGTATTAATGAGTCTACTCCTCCTGGATACTGTTATAAGCATGAGCCCCGTCTGATTGGTCGTGGCGGAGGTGTTGCAACCATTTATAAAGATATTCTAAATGTTACCCAGAAAACGGGTTATAAGTTTATTTCATTTGAAGTACTTGTACTAAATGTTACGCTCTTAGATGTTAGAAAAACATCCCTATTATCTCTAGCCTTGGCTACCGTATATAGACCGCCAGGGCCTTACGCTGATTTCCTAAAAGAGTTTGCAGATTTTCTCTCAGACCTATTAGTCAATGTCGATAAAGCACTAATTGTTGGAGATTTTAACATACACGTAGATAATCCAAATGATGCGTTAGGAGCTGCGTTTACAGATTTATTAAATTCATTTGGGGTCAAGCAAAACGTCACCGGACCAACACATCGTCTTAATCATACACTCGATTTAATTATATCACATGGAACCGATCCAACCGATATAGATATCATTCCACAAAGTGATGAAGTCACTGATCACTACATGGTAACTTGCATATTACGTACTGCTGTAATATGTCATGCGGCGTCGCGTTATCAACCAGGCAGAACAATCCTCCCATCCACCATAGATAATTTCTCAAATTGCTTATCTAATCTGTCTCAGCTGCTGCCTGAACCCAAACAAACAGATGAACTAGAAGAACTAACTAGCACTATGAGCACCATTCTCTCTAGAACATTGGATGTGGTTGCACCTATTAAATTAAAAAAGGTCAGAGAGAAAAATAAAGCACCATGGTATAACAATACTACGCATGTTTTAAAGAGAGAAACCCGTATTTTAGAGCGTAAATGGAAACAAACTAATTTAGAGGTCTTTAGAATCGCGTGGAAAGACAGTATGTCACGTTATAAAAAGGCCCTAAAAGCGGCCAGGGCTGAGCACCTCCGCAAACTAATAGAAAACAACCAAAACAATCCAAGGTTTTTATTTAACACCGTGGCTAGACTAACAAATAAACAGACGTCACCCGAACAAAATATCCCGTTACAGTTCAGTAGTAATGATTTCATGAACTTCTTCACTGAGAAAATAGAAAGCATCAGAACCACAATTGTAAACGTTCAATCTTCAATCGCGCCTTATAATTCAGCTTCAATTATCACCCCGAAAGAACAATTACAGTGCTTTACAACTATAGAACAAAAAGAGTTAAATAAACTTATCACTTCATCTAAAACAACAACATGTTTATTAGATCCTATACCAACTAAACTACTGAAAGAAGTGTTACCTGTAGTGGAAGATCCTCTCCTCAATATTATTAACTCGTCTTTATCTTTAGGTCATGTTCCAAGAACATTTAAACTGGCAGTTATAAAACCTCTCATTAAGAAACCACAATTAGATCATAATAATCTAGCAAATTATAGACCCATTTCAAATCTTCCATTTATGTCTAAAATATTAGAAAAAGTGGTGTCCGCTCAACTGGGCTCTTTCTTGCAACAAAATGAGATCTATGAAAAGTTTCAGTCTGGATTCAGACCGCATCATAGCACTGAAACTGCGCTCGTTAAAATCACAAATGATTTACTTTTAGCTTCTGACCAAGGCTGTATCTCAATACTAGTTTTACTTGATCTTAGTGCTGCGTTCGATACTATAGATCATACATTACTCTTAGATCGACTACAAAATTATACTGGTGTTCAAGGACAAGCACTAAGCTGGTTCAAATCATACCTATCTGACCGCTACCATTTTGTCTATTTAAATGGAGAAAAATCGATCATAACTCCAGTAAACTATGGAGTGCCGCAGGGATCTGTATTAGGCCCTCTGTTATTTTCAATATATATGATGCCACTTGGAAATATTATAAGGAAACATGGAATTAGTTTCCATTGTTATGCTGATGACACTCAAATATATATTTCATCACGGCCGGATGAAAACGCAAAATTTTCCAAATTGACAGAGTGTGTTAAAGATATAAAAGATTGGATGACCCGTAATTTTCTTTTATTAAATCCAGACAAGACAGAGGTAATACTTATCGGTTCAAAAAAACGCCCACAAAACCTCGCACAATACAACTTTAACATCATAGGATGTCCTGTTACTTTATCCTCTACAGTAAAAGACCTGGGTGTTATACTCGATTGCAACCTGTCTTTTGAAAATCATATTTCATATGTTACAAAAACAGCATTTTTCCACCTTAGAAACATTGCTAAGCTACGTAATATGCTATCAGTTTCTGATGCAGAAAAGTTAGTTCATGCATTCATGACCTCGAGACTGGATTACTGTAATGCTTTATTAGCTGGTTGTCCTGCATCCTCAATAAACAAGCTACAGTTAGTCCAAAATGCCGCCGCTAGAGTTCTTACTAGATCAAGAAAATATGATCATATAACACCGATTTTATCATCACTGCATTGGTTACCTATAAAGTTCCGTATTAATTACAAGGTATTGCTACTGACCTATAAAGCCCTAAACGGCTTAGCTCCAGTCTATTTAACGGATCTTCTATCACCCTATAATCCATCGCGCTCTTTAAGATCACTAAATTCAAGGCTTTTGGTCATACCTAGGATATCCAGAACCACCAAAGGAGGGAGAGCATTCTCACATTTGGCTCCAAAACTCTGGAATAGTCTTCCTGATACTGTTCGTTGCTCAGACTCGCTCTCCCAGTTTAAAACTAGATTAAAGTCGCATCTCTTCAGCCAGGCATTCATATAATCCTACAGTTCAAACTACAATCCGGCCTCTAGCTCATAAATGCCAGAGGAGAACTGGCCCCCGACTGAGCCTGGGTTCTCCCAAGGTTTTTTTTTTCTCCATTAGGTCACCTGATGGAGTTTTAGGACACCATTAGGTCACTTGATGAAGTTTTTCGGTTCCTTGCCACTGTTGCCTTTGGCTTGCTCAGTTGGGGATATTTTGGGGATATTTAATTTAATTTTATCAATCAATAAATTCCTCTTGAAACAAACTTTGTTGTATTATTTTAATTTAATACTGTGAAGCTGCTTTGATACAATCTGTATTGTGAAAAGCGCTATACAAATAAACTTGACTTGACTTGACTTGACTTAATCCACCCCGTAGTTCTACATCCTCATCATTTCAGTACTAAATTACTAATCCAGGATTACGACAGCAAACTCTGCCACCCAGGACCCGAGAGAGTTTTTGCAGAAATGAGGAGAAACTTTTGGGTATTGAGAGGACGTGAAGCCATACGCAAGCAGCAGCATCTATGCAAAGAGTGTCAAAAGTGGAAGAGCAAGCCAGTTGTTCCCAAAATGGCAGATCTACCGCCGGCCCGCTTGAGACTACATAAACCACCATTCTACAGTACTGGCATGGACTGTTTCGGCCCATTTCAAATTAAAATCGGCCGACGCTGTGAGAAGAGGTGGGGAGTAATCTTTAAGTGCCTAACTACAAGAAATATACATTTGGATCTTCTCACTTCTATAGATACAGACTCATTCTTGATGGCCTTAAGGAGGTTTGTAGCCCGGCGGGGCACACCATTTGAGTTAATCTCAGACCAGGGCACCAATTTCCGTGGAGGAGAAAGAGAGCTGCAAGAAGCCTTTTCTTCTCTCAGCCCTCACCTACAACAACAGCTGGCCAAAAGGAAAATATCCTTCCGCTTCAACCCACCAAATGCTCCACACTTTGGTGGGGCCTGGGAAAGAGAGAGGTGGAGGCAAAGTCAGGTACTGGCTGATCAGTTTTGGTCAAGCTTCGTCCGCTACTACCTACCTACACTACAGTCTCGTAACAAGTGGCATTCTGAGGTCAGGAACATCTCCAATGGAGATGTAATTATGGTTGTAGACCCACAGGTCCCACGTGCATTGTGGTTAGTGGGCAAAGTTATGAAAACCTTTCCTGGTTCAGATGGCTGTATCAGAGCAGCTGAGATCCAAATCAATGATAAGATCTACACCCGACCTGTTGCTCGTTTGATTCCCCTTCCTTCTTTCTCAGACGAGGATTAACCTGTCAAAGACTTAACCCCCACAAACTGATTAAGCCTGTAAATGAACAAATATGCTCAGCATATTTGGGGGCGGCAGTGTTAAGAAGACAGCCAATAAGCGTGCTCTTTACTGCGTGACGTCAGTCAGTTTATGCCTGCTGAAGACAGATGAGAGTTACGTTTTCTGAGGCTGAGGAAACGGTAGCAATCGTTTTCCATAAAGTGGACATTCCCTTTTGTGAGTCATTGAAAATATGTAAGTTCAATTTGCTGTATTTACTAGGTGACTCTATATTTATGTTAGACAAGTAATTTATGACTTATTGGTCTATTGTCGCTTGCTTGTTCACTCGCACGAGCAGAGTATAGTAATTCCCATGTACAAGTTAATTTTCTGTATTGCTGCCTTACTAAGTTTAATTCTTCATTCAGTGGTTTTAAGTGATGTTTGTAGGTTGTAAACTTATAGTATTTGATATTGTATATTAGTGGATTGTTAATTACTTGTCGATCGTCACATTTACCATGCTGAGTGAAATTAGAATGACCTTTAGCCTACTTTCCTTCCGTGCGCTTCATGCGCCATCTAGTGGCACTGCATAGTACTACAGTAATGTTTTTCAGTACATTTACTTTGAGAATATGATTGTTTCTTGCCAATTGTGGAAAGTTATTGTTATTACTGTCTTCTCATTGTTATCTTTGTTATTCACAGACCACATCTATATAAATGTCCACCATATGAGACTGTACTGTCATTTCTGAATAATTTCATTCAATTCTGGGAACTGAATCCAGCCTCAGGTGTCCTGACCGACACAGCAATGCGAACACACACCCATCTGAACTAGTGCACATATAGAACAAAATCCTTTTCACACTAATGCTCACACACGCTCACACACGCTCACTAATGCTCACTAATGCTCACAGTGGCGAACAGGACGAGGCCGAGGGCCGTTAGAGAGCGGCACAAGGCCGGTGGCGTGATTACTGATGAGCGACTCCTGCGCGACGCACCGGTCTCGGATCTCTCACGGAGGAGCGGAAGCATAAAGGAGGAGCGACGGCAGTGGAGAGCGAGAGAGGACAGGCCTGAACTTGTGTTGTGTTTTATTGTGACAGCAGTCGTCCGTGAGAGGCTGCTGTCTTATACTTTCATTTTATATTTGATTTATTTGTATCATTAAAATGTGTTTGAATGTTCGCCGGTTCCTGCCTCCTTCTTCCCACAACATTTAACCGCGTTACACTCACTAATGCTCACACACACTCACTAATGCTCACACACTCACTAATGCTCACACACACTCACTAATGCTCACACACTCACTAATGCTCACACACACTCACTAATGCTCACAGCCTCACACACACTCACTAATATTCACACACACTCACAAATACTCACTAATACTCACACACACACACACACACACACACACACACAAATACTCACTAATACTCACACACAATCACTAATACTCACTAATGCTCTCTCACACACACACACACACACTCACTAATGCTCACACACACTCACTTATACTCACTAATGCTCACAGCCTCACACATGCTCACTAATGCTCACACACTCACTAATGCTCACACACTCACTAATGTTCACACACTCACTAATACTCACACACACTCACTAATGCACACAGCCTCACACATGCTCACTAATGCTCACACACGCTCACACATACTCACTAATGCTCACACACACTCATTAATGCTCACACACACACACACACACACAAATACTCACTAATGCTCACACACGCTCACACATACTCACTAATGCTCACAGCCTCACACGCTCACTAATGCTCACACACACACTAATACACACAGCCTCACACATGCTCACTAATGCTCACACACGCTTACACACACTCACTAATGCTCACACACTCACTAATGCACACAGCCTCACACATGCTCACTAATGCTCACACACGCTTACACACACTCACTAATGTGAGTTCTCTCCTCTCTCCACCTATAGCTGGTGTGTGGTGAGCGCACTGGCGCCGTTGTACTGTGGCTGCCGTCGCATCATCC
>CM038645.1:29935850-29938350 GCA_021554675.1 Leuciscus idus | reverse complement strand
TTGTCCTTCATGACGACTGTGAGGGGGGTGATATTTTTTATAACTCATCCGTTTAAATTGTATTAAGCCTTAAAGTTCTGCATAATTAAGGGCGTGGCCACTTGAGTGACAGGTGGATTGCCGCTGATGTCACTACTAGCCATTTGTCTGCTGTCTGTTAGCGTCACGTCACCTCAGCTAATCCGCCTCGCGGCCCATTGTCGTTTATCCGGGAGTGATGCGCGGTCAAGATGGCGACGGCCGGCTCCACCCACTTTGGGAATGCTCTTCAGAAACTACGGGTGACGTCACGCACACTACGAACATATTTTGATACACTTTTGACATGCGTGTAAACCTGCGTACCTGTGGCCTCCACCATGCCCTCCAGGATCACCACGATCTCCAACTCCTCGTGGGCCAGGTGTTGTTTGGAGATGTCCCAGAACGGGCTGTGCTGGTTGATCTCGTGGCAGATGATGAGCGGAGACACCAGGAACAGCCGGTCGTCTCCCGTGTCGTAGCCCACGTTCATGTCCGTCTGGTTGAGAGGGATGAACTCTCCCTCTTTGGTCTGCTTGGACTTGATGAGTTTGGCTCGGATGGACGCCTCCACGATGTGCGAGTTACGCAGGTCTCCGACGCGGAACATCAGGCAGAGCCGGCCGTCGCGGATGGAGATCACGGCGTGCGTGGAGAACACTAGCGTCTCGGCGCGCTTCTTCGGCTGCGAGATCTTCACGAACATGCAGCCCACCATGAAGGCGTTGACGATGGAGCCGAGCACCGACTGCACCAGCAGGAGCACGATCCCCTCGGGACACTGATCGGTGATCACTCGATAGCCGTAGCCGATGGTGGTCTCCGTCTCGATGGAGAACAGGAACGCAGACACAAAGCCGTTGAGGTTATTAACGCACGGCGTCCACTGGTTGTCCCCGATGTGCTCCAGGTCTCCGCGTATGTACGCGATTAGCCACCACATGAAGCCGAAGAACAGCCAGGTCACGGTGTACACCAGCACGAAGATGAACAGGTTGAACCTCCACTTGAGGTCCACTAGCGTGGTGAAGATGTCCGTCAGGTAGCGGTAGGTCTCGCGCACGTTCCCGTGGTGCACGTTGCACTTGCCGTCCTTGCGTACGTAGCGCTGGGCCTCGGCTCGCTCCCGGTCCCGCTCCGGCTTGGGCTCATCCCGCTTGGGCCGCTTGTGCTGTCGGACCGTCACGGTGCTCTCCACATCCGGCTCCATCGGGACTAATGGAAGATTCTGAGCCTGGAGAGAGAGAGAGAGAGATGGGATCAGTGAGCAGCAGCGATTACCTGGAGTCTTTACTACATTTCAGCGTCATATCTGGTGCTCTTCCGTCATTTTTGACCGGAAAATTTTACTTTTTAAAAAAAAAATTTTTTTTATCGGAATGGTACAAAACTTGGTAAAGGTTTTGGCACTTGCCAAAAGTGATCAAAAATGGCATTGGAAATGAATGGGAGACAAATTTCACCAAGTGAAAACTTTTTTCATAACAATAAACAGAAAATTCTGTAACTTTTTTTATGTTCACTTTTTAAAACTTTTTTCACTTCAGCAATAATCTGCCAAGTGTCGTCTTTAAAAAGAGATCAAATTTAAATCTGTCGCTCTAAAGCATTCAAGATTTACAACAGTTTAAGTTGGAAATTACATTTTCAGGTCTATGCTCAAAAAGTTAATAAATGGATTATAAATACAGCGAAAATATAATTTAGTACCATAAATTCCCCTAAAAATACAAAACATTATCACACTAAAATATAGTACATTCATTTCATTGAAATTACGGTAGAAAGCGGAGTTGAAAAGCGGTAGAGATGAATTGATGATGATGATGATGATGAATACTTTATTCATCCCTTTCGGGAAATTCAAGCATCCAGAAGTTTACACAACTCATAACACTTACAAACAGTAAAAACAGTAAAATCACACAAACATCAATTCTAATAATAAATAAATCAGCTACAACAACCGAAGTAGAATCTATATAGTAAGTTACATGTTTAAAAGACACTTAGTCCTAAGACTAACTAGTTTACTCAAGTTAAATATACAGATTAAAAATTTGCCGATTGTCCCTCAAAAACAAAAGCAAAAAAACAATCCAATAATAAAAATGCAATATGTATTTTCAAACAGTTTGTTTCAAAGCAGCTTTACAGAGATAACAGGAAAATAATGCAACAAAGTTTGTTTCCAGAAGAAACTAGCGTCACAGTCCAGCTTAAGTCAGTTCAGTGATGGTTCATTTCTGTTGTAAAAAAGTTATTAATTTAGTTCATTTATATATACAGCCGCTCTGGAGAAAACCGTGATGTCATCGTCCATGACATCTTTACTGCATTTCAGCGTCATATCAGTTTAAAAGAGTGTGTTTTGGTCACAATAAAGCGTCAGAGATGAGAGAGTGCCTATAAAGCCTCCCGTCGCTATAGTGCAGACACACGCTAGTGCAGACACACGCTAGTGCAGACACCACACACT
>CM038645.1:29928350-29930850 GCA_021554675.1 Leuciscus idus | reverse complement strand
CTGAGTCAGCAGAACAGGCTGACCTCGGACCTCTCAGTCAGCAGAACAGGCTGACCTCTGACCTCACAGTCAGCAGAACAGGCTGACCTCTGACCCCTGACCTCTGAGTCAGCAGAACAGGCTGACCTCTGACCCCTGACCTCTGAGTCAGCAGAACAGGCTGACCTCGGACCTCTCAGTCAGCAGAACAGGCTGACCTCTGACCTCTGAGTCAGCAGAACAGGCTGACCTCTGACCCTTGACCTCTGAGTCAGCAGAACAGGCTGACCTCTGACCTCTCAGTCAGCAGAACAGGCTGACCTCTGACCCCTGACCTCTGAGTCAGCAGAACAGGCTGACCTCTGACCTCTCAGTCAGCAGAACAGGCTGAGACTTTTTTTTATTATCCAACAAACTTTAGTAGTATACAATATAGCATACAGAATTTACATCTTAATACATCCAAATAAAAATAAATGAATAAAAACCTTCCCGGGCTGTACTAATTGATATTCATTAAAGATATGACAAGTCTTTCTTGCTTTTTTATTGACAATGTTGTCCAGACTGGTGCAATAATCTTTAGTCTCATGAAGAATATGAATCAAATTTGGCTTGGATCCTGACCAACTCTTCTTGAGTATATCCTCCCGAGACTCAGAAGAAAAAGGGTTTTGAATTTAGTTTTTTTTCATGTCATCACATTGTTTAGAGCATAAGAAACAAATGGTAAAAAAAAACATTTTTGAAAAATGATATGTTCTTCATATGTTATGATATGTCCTCTGTAGTGGACACCAGGACTCAGTTGTTTAAAAAATAAAATGACATGAAATTATATGTAAAGGCAAAAACAATGGGATTTTTTTTTTTTTCAGTCACCAATAAATTTTGGGGTTTCAGGATTTCTTTTAACCAAAATTTGTATAAAGATGATTCTCAACTATGTTATGAAAGATATAACGGAATGAATTGATACACCATTTTACTTTATGCAATATGTGAGTAAAATGGCCATAAATTAATATTCCCATTCAATGCAATGTATCTATACACTGTATCTAATGTGCACATTAATGTGTTCTTGGAGCAACATGAAAAAAAAGTGTAATAATTGGAGTAATAATTAGCAAAATTGTAATAATAATATCTAATATTTCATAGGATATTGACGTATAATTTATTTCCATATTCTCTTGTTGTGTCTCCCAGAATGCCTGATAAACATGATGTAAGTCCTGATGTCTCTACAGTGGACACGTATGAAATCAATGCCCTGTTCTGGAACAGAAAGTCATTTTTTGATTTGAAACCCCATTACATTTTCCTGAGATGTTGGTTTATGAAAAATAATTTTAAAACTAGTCCGATTTAAATTATAATTACAATATATTATCATATTTCCTACATTTGATCACTAAATTAATGTCAGACATTTTTAAAGACCAAGGAGAAGTTGTTTTCATGGTGAAACCTCCAAACATTTGGTGTCTCTGAAAGGTCCTGAATGTGCTCTTCACAGGACACCCAGGTGTGACATGTGACATGTATGATGTCAGAGACATTCACTATAATATAATGTCCACTACAGTGGATAAAAGTCTATTCCTGGAGGATATGAACTTTTCCCAAAATAAAAAAACGTTGTACAATAAAAGTTAATTATTATTAATATTATTATTATTACTTTCATTGGAATACTACATACATATATCAAAAACAGGCTGAGACCTGCTGATGATGAACGACTGTATAATGATGGACTGGACAGAACTGAACATGTTCTCTTCTCTCAGAGGTGTTTGTCGAACGCTGGCCGTAATCACTGTGCAAACACACACACCCACACCTGAACACACAAACACACACACACACACACACCCACACCTGAACACACAGCAGAGCTCACCTGGCCGTCAGCGCTGAGGGATGCTGGGTAATTCATACGCCGCCTGACTCAGCACAAAAACCACAGAGAACACGAGTTAGTGGAGACGAGAGCGTGACGCCTGTGTGGTGAACCTCTGATTCTCTGAATGTTAAGTCTATTTCTGGCATTGATAAACAGCTCGCTCACTCTCAGTAGGTCACTGCGAGCACAGGCCACCATAAATATTTCATATTTCATCAGTCTCGCTCTGCTCGTGTTGCAGAAGCAGCTGGAGGAGATCTGACTGAGGGATTGCCGATAAACACACCAAACTCACAGCAAGAACTAGAGTCGACTACATCTAGAGACGTTACCATCACAAGTGTGAATATGATATCATAACGTTTAATATGATAAGTTTAGACTTCTTAAAGTCTAGTTAAATCTCAACATGTCAAATCACTACATCTAGACCTAATTCACATCTATATCTTAAAAAAATTTTTTTTTTAAATATGCCACTTATCATCCAATCATGGTTGTATCTCTCCATTAGTGTTACTTGATCTTAGTGCTTCATTTGACACTATCGACCACAACATTCTTTTATATAGACTCCGAAATTATGTTGGCATTAGTGGAATTGCATTA
>CM038645.1:29915850-29918350 GCA_021554675.1 Leuciscus idus | reverse complement strand
CATTTTTGAGGGTTAGCCGTCAGTCCAGCCCGACGTAGCGCAGTCAGCACGTCCCTCGGTCGAAATAAATGTTCCTCCCAACTCTCAGAGTGGATGACCACATCACCCAGGTGGGCTGCATAGGCCTGGTGTGGTCTGAGCACTCGGTCCTTCAGCCTTTGGAAGGTCACTGGTGCCCCATGCAGGCCGCTAGGTAAGACCCGGTAATGCCAATGCCCTTGCAGAGTACTGAAGGCAGTCTTCTCTTTTGCCGAAGTGGAGAAGTGTACTTGCCAGTAACCTTTCGTCAAGTCCAGCGTGGAGATATACCGGGCCGTACCGAGGCGTTCAATGAGTTCATCCACCCGAGGCATGGGGTAGCTATCAAACTATCGGGCTGGACCATGGGCTGGAGGAAGGCTCAATGACTCCTAAGCGGAGCATTTTTTCCACTTCCTCCTCAATGGCTTGTCGATTCTGCAATTCGGTAAGGCCGCTGCCGAACTGTGACACCATGGGGGGTTCGGATGTCATGTGACAGGAGGAGAATACATCACGGAACCTTTGGATCTGGGCTTCCAGTTCTTTCTGGTGTGGGTCGAGCTGTGGATTCAGGTCTACCGCAGGATCAACTTTGTCTGCCATCAAGGCCACCATTGTGGGACCCAGCGCTTTAACAAGTTGACGTGGAAGATCTGCTCACCCCTTTGTCTCCCAGGCTGATGCAACCTATAATTTACGGGTCCAACTCTCTCAACGATGGTGTACGGGCCCTGCTAGGAGGCCAGGAATTTACAAGCCACATTGGGTACTAAGACCAGGACTTGGTCACCAGGAAGAAACTCCTGGGGCTGCGCTAGCCGATCATAGAGTCGCTGCTGGGCACGCTGGGATTCAAGTCAAGTCAAGTCACCCTCATTTATACAGCGCTTTAACAATACAGATTGTTTCAAAGCAGCTTTACAGTGATAATAGGAAATTAAAGTAACAGAGATCATTTTGGCTTTACAGCAGCTCTAGAATAAAGTTATTGTCCAGCTAAAGTTAGTTTTTGATTTATTCACTTCTATTGCAGAGATCATTAGTTATTAACTTAGGGGCCGCTAACACGACACCATTTTAACTGAAAACAGAAACTTTTAATGCATTCTGGCCGTTCATTTGCATGACAACAGTGTTTGGTGGCTCGAGAACGCAAACTTTGAAATAGGTTCCAAGGTGCAGGTTTTGGAAAGTTTTTTTAAAACTTTATCATCTCCGTGTAAACTTCAAAAACGTGAATCTGTGAAAATCCACCAGGACCAAAATGTATTCGTAGCCCTGTACAGACTTTGGCAGCGCCCCACGATGTCCATCCTAATGCGTGAAAACGGGCAGGGGAAGGTCTCTGAGGAGCAGTTCGTTGGCATACTGCACAGTAGTGATGTTACATATGACACTGAGGGCCCTATCTTGCACCCAGCACAATTTACTTTGTATACCGACGCATGTATCATTCCTATTTTGCACCCGCGCACAGCGGACTTTTCCCTCCACAGACGCATGTCGGTAAATTAGGGAATGAACTTGCGCTCCCGGGGGCGGTTCAGTGAAAAGAGGAGGCGTGTTCCAGCGCAAATGTTCCCTGGTGCTATATTGCAGGTTTAGAAAACAATTCCGCCACTGACCAGGAGAAACCTAGTCTAAAGTCAGTGACGCGTTGCGCATGCTATTCATATGCTATTTTAAGGGCGCATGCTTGGCCATAATGTAGCGTGTGCACAACGCACATACACTTTGATTCTCTCATCTACACAGAAGAAGCAGTTTTAATTTTTGCAAATCATACATTATTACAAGGAAAAATATTCCACACGAGGGAAATCATTGTTGTGTCCATGAAGATGTGAAAAAATAGGCATAAATCTAGCTAACACAATTTCCCAAATTATTATACGCCTGTTTAACCGAAGCTTTGGGTGTGTTTCTCCATCCCCAATGTCACTTCTCTGTGTTTTACGGTATGTGTTTTACGGTATGTAAGGGAATGTGAGATGACGCTCTGATTGGTTTATTTCACGTTACGCCCAAACCACACCTATGAGTAATGAAGCTACTTCAGACCAACACATTTTAGATTAGCGTCGGGCACAGGAATCATTTATCCCGCTGGTATAATAGCAACAGCACCCGAGATCCACCCACAAAGTTACTTGCGTTTCGTGTTTGATACTTGCGTTTCAGATCGTTAAAATAGGGCCCTGAAGCTTCAAAGCACGTATAGAGTACACAGCGCAATTTCTCATGAAGCTCCATGCCGGAGTGTGTATTTTTTCCAGAGAAACACGTGATCACCGAAAAACGAAGCCTCATTTTTCTTTCCCAGTCTCTAAAAAGGGTTTTTGGAAGCTGAAGTCCATTTACTAACATGTTTTATATATTAGCCTATATTTGGGGGTATAGCCTACCCTGACTTGTGACCAGCAGTGTTTCAAGCGATGGTCCTCTCGTTGTTCTCTTCCTAGGGATCCGTTCCTTGTGA
>CM038645.1:29880850-29910850 GCA_021554675.1 Leuciscus idus | reverse complement strand
GTAAACATACACGCCACTTTCAAGTCAAGTGGCGTGTTATTTATACGCATTTTGAGCTATCCGCGTGTATGTCCACGCCGAAACGAACCGTCATCTTCCGCGTGTATGTCTACGCCGTTAAACGTCAGAGTGATTCCGCGTGTATGTGTACGCCGTTAAATGTCCGAGCGAAACTGAGCAAAATGTATATCTACATCTGGGGAGCAATATTTTTTTTCCTAGGATGGTAGGGGAACACTCATAAATGGTATTAACCCCAGTGACGGGTAGGTTTAGGGACGCGGTTGGGGTAGGTCATATATATTTATATATACAGTAATGTAACGTTAAGTCACCGGCGTTGATAAACACGCTGAAAATCGATTATGCGTGTTGATAACACGCCAAAAATGGAAATACGAATTGGCGTGTCATACATACGCCATTTCATGAGAACAGGTCATGAACCGCATTGACAGCTACCTAAGTTTGAAAACCCCGCAATCTACTATGTTGTTTGAGGGGCAGGCGGTGCCGGCGTGCGTCACTGTTAGTGGGAGGGAGTGTCTGTTGTGAGGTAAGGGGCGCCGTGTGTGTGTGTGTGTGTGTGTGTGTGTGCGCGCGCGTGCGCGCGTGTGTGTGAGTGAGTGAGACTCGTTTATATACTGTCTATGGTGAGACTGCCTGCTGAACATTGGGTCGCAGGAATAAGGATCTGAAGTGCCAGTGTTTCGGCAACAAAAACCCGCCGAACTGATCCGAAACCAGCCCAATTTTTATCCACCCGCCCAAACCCATTTTTGCCCGCAAAATAGATTGCAAAACCGCCCAATTGGGTGGTAAACCGCCCAATCTGGCAACCCTGTTTATTTTACTCATAAACTGAAAAACCGTGGAAGAATGAGAACATCGAGCAGAGACTCTGCTGAAGTCATGTGACGCCTCAGCTGAGCCATACACTCTTATTCTTTTAAAAAATAAAGAGCTATATATCTTCACTCATTTTTCTTCTCCAGTAAATGTATCTTGATTTAAGAATGTTTAGATATTTGTGCTGGAAAATTGGTTGAAATTTCAGAGACAGAGGGAAGCAGAGAACGTTCTGTGACGCTTCCACAGTTTCGGTGCAGTTTGAGCTCGAGCGCGAACATTACACTCGTACATGTGTGTTTATACAGGAGCTCAGAGCCGAAGCTGAGGGAGGTGTGTGTGTGTGTGTGTGTGTGTGTGTGTGTGTGTGTGTGTGTGTGTGTGTGTGTGTGTGTGGCTCATCTACAGTACAGGAGCTCAGAGCCGAGGATGAAGGAGGCGTGTGTGTGTGTGTGTGTGTGTGTGTGTGTGTGTGTGTGTGTGTGTGTGGCTCATCTACAGTACAGGAGCTCAGAGCCGAGGATGAAGGAGGCGTGTGTGTGTGTGTGTGTGTGTGTGTGTGTGTGTGTGTGTGTGTGTGTGTGTGTGTGTGTGTGTGTGTGTGTGTGTGGCTCATCTACAGTACAGGAGCTCAGAGCCGAAGCTGAGGGAGGCGTGCGTGTGTGTGTGTGTGTGTGTGTGTGTGTGTGTGGCTCGTCTACAGTACAGGAGCTCAGAGCCGAGGATGAAGGAGGCGTGTGTGTGTGTGTGTGTGTGTGTGTGTGTGTGTGTGTGTGTGTGTGTGTGTGTGTGGCTCATCTACAGTACAGGAGCTCAGAGCCGAGGATGAAGGAGGCGCGCACGTGTGTGTGTGTGTGTGTGTGTGTGTGTGTGTGTGTGTGTGTGTGTGTGTGGCTCATCTACAATACAGGAGCTCAGAGCCGAAGCTGAGGGAGGCGTGTGTGTGTGTGTGTGTGTGTGTGTGTGTGTGTGTGTGTGTGTGTGTGTGTGTGTGTGGCTCGTCTACAGTACAGGAGCTCAGAGCCGAGGATGAAGGAGGCGTGTGTGTGTGTGTGTGTGTGTGTGTGTGTGTGTGTGTGTGTGGCTCGTCTACAGTACAGGAGCTCAGAGCCGAGGATGAAGGAGGCGTGTGTGTGTGTGTGTGTGTGTGGCTCATCTACAATACAGGAGCTCAGAGCCGAAGCTGAGGGAGGCGTGTGTGTGTGTGTGTGTGTGTGTGTGTGTGTGTGTGTGTGTGTGTGTGTGTGTGTGTGTGTGTGGCTCGTCTACAGTACAGGAGCTCAGAGCCGAGGATGAAGGAGGCGTGTGTGTGTGTGTGTGTGTGTGTGTGTGTGTGTGTGTGTGTGGCTCATCTACAGTACAGGAGCTCAGAGCCGAAGCTGAGGGAGGCGTGTGTGTGTGTGTGTGTGTGTGTGTGTGTGTGTGTGTGTGTGTGTGTGTGTGTGTGTGTGTGTGTTTGTGGCTCGTCTACAGTACAGGAGCTCAGAGCCGAAGCTGAGGGAGGCGTGTGTGTGTTTCAGCTGTATTGAGCGCCACCTGCTGGAAACAGACGGAACTGCAGCGCGGATCATCAAGACGTCTTTGATATTTAGATGACTATTTTATTTACTTTGACGAGTTATGATTTGAGATATCTGTGAATATGACTAGTCGTCAAAGATATCTGCACATTATTCTGAAGAAATTCAAGAATTACAGTGATGGGGAATCATGCAACATTCTCACTAGTGGAGATTACTTAATACATATTTATAGATTAGATCACATTTAAATTTTGCACCGGAAATATCAATAATAAAATTCCTTCATGTGTCACATACATGTGATGTAGTTATGACGTGAATAACAGGAAAGGAGAAAATGTCAATAGAATATAAAGAAGAATTCATAGAATGATACCTAATGCAAAATCAATTATAAATACATTTAATTACAGCTTTTACTAGTCAAATCTCATTTGTAGACGTAAAAGTAGTATAAAGTATGACTAGTCAGATATCTCATATAAACTTAAAGTCAATGATGAGGAGTCAAATCTGCAGAATATACTGTAATATTAATGGCTAGTTAAAACAGTCAGTGGCAGGAAACGCTAAAACGGGTCAGCAAAGGTCAAGGCAAGGTCACGTGACGTCATCAGTCGAACACGAACACATCAACCCCTCACACTTATAAGATTTTTAAACAAAACAAACCACTTTTATGATTTATTTTCACACAGAATCTGTTGCTCCATCGATGTTCAAGTGTATGTTTCTGCAATCACGCGAGAACAGTGACACGCACATTCCTCTGAAGGTAAGCCTATTCATGGGTTTCATCAGGTCCCTTTCCACAGGTGTATTAATCAAGCACAATGCAGTCTGCATTCATAATCTAGGTGCTTGATTTTATACACCTGTGGAAAGGGACCTGATGAAACCCATGAATATGAAGAGTTATTTCTCAATGTTCTCTGAACGTTCAACATGTCCAGTTTATTAAATGTTTTGAAAACGTGTTTTCCGAGGTTATACGATACATTACATCCTTCAAACATGGAACATTACCTGTGAAGGTTCTCTGAACGTCCTGAAACAAGGAGTAACATTTAAAAACACGTTATGAACTATTGTTTCATGAAATAAATGTATCAGACTGTAAATATAGCAGATCTGTAGGTGTATTGCAAGCATATAAACATCAAATACTGGCACATTTCTGTTACTCTGAAGATATTAAGTCTTGTTTATGAAACATGCATCAAAATGAAGTGAGTTTGAGTTTAAAACAAGAACTAATATCTGCTAACGGAAGCAGACAAATAACTTTAAATCAAAGGGAAACTAAGATTGTTCTTACCTCACTTACATATTAGTTCTTGTTTTAAGCTCAAACTCACTTTTTTTCAGAAAACAAGACTTAATATTGTCAGTCCTCTTGCTTCTCCAGTATCTTGATTGATTAAGAATGTCAGATGTGTGTGCTGTGAAACGAGAAGCACTGAGGAAGAGTGTGATGTTTGCAGTGCTGACTGTACGAGTGTGATGGTGTGTATCAGATCTTTCTGTGTGTTTGGACTCATAACAGTAATATATGAGACAGAAGGAGGCGTTCCTGAGAACCGGCTCGACTAGTCTGACTGTAAGGACTCTCATTAACTGTCCTCAACATCACGGTGACGCAGAGTCACACAAACACCAGAACAGCAGAAGAACGGAGACATTCGACCGGCTCAGATTACAGGTGAGAAACCAGCAGAAACTCTCTGGATCTGACAGATTAAAGGCGGTTATGCAGTTATGAATCTCCTCGTTTATATACAGTGTTTATGAATGTGTGTTTGTGAACTTGAGCCGCTCTGTTAAATATACAACTCTGAGGAACTGTTGATTAACTCAGGAGAACAGCAGAGAGAGAGTTTACCCGCAGTCTGAAGTCTGAAGCATCTGAGAATGAGTTAAAGATTATCATTAGCCGACTGTGATGAAGAGGACCTAAAGGAGAACTGTGACTGAATGATATTAACACTGTCTGGATTCTCCACTTCTGTCTCCCGATGGAGTTCAGGATCACGTGGGTTTAAAGATCGGCTGTATTATAAGTGTCCACTAGTCTCTCCTTCCCCACAGATTAAACATTATCAAAATGATTCCAGTTCACATGGATTCGCGGAAACGACAAATAATTCTGCATTATGGCAGACAAGTCATTTAGTGATGTCACTTTGTAAAGAAGGACTACACACCTGCGCATATATATATTCAAACACACATATCTATAGACTAAACACGTGATACGCATGTGATTCACGTTTTTGAAGTTTACACGGAGATGATAACGTTTTTCATGAATTTTCTAAACTTGTGCCTTGGATCCTGTTTCAGAGTTTGCGTTCTCGAGCCTCAAACACTGTTATTATGCAAATGAGCAGCCAGAACACATTAAATGTTTTCTGTTAGAACAGTGTCATGTTAGCGGTCGGTAAGTTAATAACTAATAACTAACTAATAATAACTAAACTAATCTTTTCAACGGAAGTGAATCAATCTAAACTAACTTTATCTGGACAATGACTTTATTCTAGAGCTGCTGTAAAGCCTAAACAATCTCTGTTACTGTAATCTCCTATTATCACTGTAAAGCTGCTGTGAAACATCTATATTGTTAAACGCTGTATAAATGAAGATGACTTGATTATTATTGATTTGACTGAATCAGATGAATGTATCTGTATAATGACTGTCCTTTAGAGCTGCTTTACAGCAGTTTGTCTCATATTGATGAAGTTTCATCATCGACAACGTTTACATGCAACCAAATAATCCGTTAGTAATGGGATTGACGGCTCAATCGCACTGAAAATCCTTCATGTAAACACTTTAATTGATCCGACTGAGCTCGATCCCACTGACACGTCGATCAGATTGAAATGGGTTTATTCCTTTTCTAATGCGATCCAGAGAACATGTGAACACTTGATCGACTGAAACTGAAAGGACTGCGCATGTGCAATGATGTAGAAATAGTGTAATGTAGAAATAGCGTAATGATGTAGAAATAGTGTAATGATGTAGAAATAGCGTAGTGAAGTAGAAATGTAGAAATAGCGTAATGATGTAGAAATAGTGTAATGATGTAGAAATAGCGTAGTGAAGTAGAAATGTAGAAATAGCGTAATGATGTAGAAATAGTGTAATGATGTAGAAATGTAGAATTAGCGTAATGATGTAGAAATAGTGTAATGTAGAAATAGCGTAATGATGTAGAAATAGTGTAATGACGTAGAAATAGCGTAGTGAAGTAGAAATGTAGAAATAGCGTAATGATGTAGAAATAGTGTAATGATGTAGAAATAGCGTAATGATGTAGAAATGTAGAAATAGCGTAATGACGTAGAAATAGTGTAATGATGTAGAAATAGCGTAATGATGTAGAAATGTAGAAATAGCGTAATGATGTAGAAATAGCATAGTGAAGTAGAAATGTAGAAATAGCGTAATGATGTAGAAATAGTGTAATGATGTAGAAATGTAGAAATAGCGTAATGATGTAGAAATAGTGTAGTGAAGTAGAAATGTAGAAATAGCGTAATGATGTAGAAATAGCGTAGTGAAGTAGAAATGTAGAAATAGCGTAGTGAAGTAGAAATGTAGAAATAGCGTAATGATGTAGAAATAGTGTAATGATGTAGAAATAGTGTAGTGAAGTAGAAATGTAGAAATAGCGTAATGATGTAGAAATAGCATAGTGAAGTAGAAATGTAGAAATAGCGTAATGATGTAGAAATAGCGTAGTGAAGTAGAAATAGTGTAATGATGTCGAAATAGCGTAATGATGTAGAAATGTAGAAATAGTGTAATGATGTAGAAATAGCGTAATGATGTAGAAATGTAGAAATAGGGTAATGACGTAGAAATAGCGTAATGATGTAGAAATAGCGTAATGATGTAGAAATGTAGAAATAGTGTAATGATGTAGAAATAGCGTAATGATGTAGAAATGTAGAAATAGGGTAATGACGTAGAAATAGTGTAATGATGTAGAAATAGCGTAATGATGTAGAAATGTAGAAATAGCGTAATGACGTAGAAATAGTGTAATGATGTAGAAATAGCGTAATGATGTAGAAATGTAGAAATAGCGTAATGATGTAGAAATAGCGTAATGTAGAAATAGCGTAATGATGTAGAAATAGTGTAATGATGTAGAAATGTAGAAATAGCGTAATGATGTAGAAATAGCGTAATGTAGAAATAGCATAATGATGTAGAAAGTGTAATGACGTAGAGATAGCGTAATGATGTAGAAATAGCGTAATGATGTAGAAATAGTGTAATGATGTAGAAATGTAGAAATAGCGTAATGATGTAGAAATAGCGTAATGTAGAAATAGCGTAATGATGTAGAAATAGTGTAATGATGTAGAAATAGTGTAATGATGTAGAAATAGTGTAGTGAAGTAGAAATGTAGAAATAGCGTAATGATGTAAAAATAGTGTAATGATGTAGAAATGTAGAAATAGCGTAATGATGTAGAAATAGCGTAGTGAAGTAGAAATGTAGAAATAGCGTAATGATGTAGAAATAGTGTAATGATGTAGAAATGTAGAAATAGCGTAATGATGTAGAAATAGCGTAGGGAAGTAGAAATAGCGTAGTGAAGTAGAAATAGCGTAATGATGTCGAAATAGCGTAATGATGTAGAAATGTAGAAATAGTGTAATGATGTAGAAATAGCGTAATGATGTAGAAATGTAGAAATAGGGTAATGACGTAGAAATAGCGTAATGATGTAGAAATGTAGAAATAGTGTAATGATGTAGAAATAGCGTAATGATGTAGAAATGTAGAAATAGCGTAATGACGTAGAAATAGTGTAATGATGTAGAAATAGCGTAATGATGTAGAAATGTAGAAATAGCATAATGACGTAGAAATAGCGTAATGATGTAGAAATGTAGAAATAGCGTAATGACGTAGAAATAGCGTAATGATGTAGAAATGTAGAAATAGCGTAATGACGTAGAAATAGTGTAATGATGTAGAAATAGCGTAATGATGTAGAAATGTAGAAATAGCGTAATGATGTAGAAATAGCGTAATGATGTAGAAATGTAGAAATAGCGTAATGACGTAGAAATAGTGTAATGATGTAGAAATAGCGTAATGATGTAGAAATGTAGAAATAGCGTAATGACGTAGAAATAGCGTAATGATGTAGAAATGTAGAAATAGCGTAATGACGTAGAAATAGTGTAATGATGTAGAAATAGCGTAATGATGTAGAAATGTGGAAATAGCGTAATGATGTAGAAATAGCATAGTGAAGTAGAAATGTAGAAATAGCGTAATGATGTAGAAATAGTGTAATGATGTAGAAATAGAGTAATGATGTAGAAATAGAGTAATGATGTAGAAATGTAGAAATAGCGTAATGACGGAGAAATAGTGTAATGATGTAGAAATAGCGTAATGATGTAGAAATGTAGAAATAGCGTAATGATGTAGAAATAGCGTAATGATGTAGAAATGTAGAAATAGCGTAATGACGTAGAAATAGTGTAATGATGTAGAAATAGTGTAATGATGTAGAAATAGCATAATGATGTAGAAATGTAGAAATGGCGTAATGATGTAGAAATGTAGAAATAGCGCAATGACGTAGAAAGAGCGTAATGACGTAGAAATAGCATAATGATGTAGAAATGTAGAAATAGTGTAAGGATGTAGAAATGTAGAAATAGCGTAGTGAAGTAGAAATAGCGTAATGACATAGAAATAGTGTAATGATGTAGAAATGTAGAAATAGCGTAATGATGTTGAAATAGCGTAGTGAAGTAGAAATAGCGCAATGATG
This sequence comes from Leuciscus idus, assembly GCA_021554675.1. Taxonomy (NCBI): domain Eukaryota; kingdom Metazoa; phylum Chordata; class Actinopteri; order Cypriniformes; family Leuciscidae; genus Leuciscus; species Leuciscus idus. The sequence goes on along the minus strand of CM038645.1, from coordinate 29,902,662 downwards.
TAGAAATAGCGTAATGACATAGAAATAGCGTAATGACGTAGAAATAGCGTAATGATGTAGAAATGGCGTAATGATGTAGAAATGTAGAAATAGCGCAATGACGTAGAAATAGCGTAATGACGTAGAAATAGCGTAATGATGTAGAAATAGCGTAATGATGTAGAAATGTAGAAATAGCGTAATGATGTAGAAAGCGTAATGATGTAGAAATAGTGTAATGATGTAGAAATAGAGTAATGATGTAGAAATGTAGAAATAGCGTAATGACGTAGAAATAGTGTAATGATGTAGAAATAGCGTAATGATGTAGAAATAGCGTAATGATGTAGAAATAGTGTAATGATGTAGAAATAGCGTAATGATGTAGAAATAGCGTAATGATGTAGAAATGTAGAAATAGCGTAATGATGTAGAAAGCGTAATGATGTAGAAATAGTGTAATGATGTAGAAATAGAGTAATGATGTAGAAATGTAGAAATAGCGTAATGACGGAGAAATAGTGTAATGATGTAGAAATAGCGTAATGATGTAGAAATGTAGAAATAGCGTAATGATGTAGAAATAGTGTAATGATGTAGAAATAGTGTAATGATGTAGAAATAGCGTAATGATGTAGAAATGTAGAAATAGCGTAATGACGTAGAAATAGTGTAATGATGTAGAAATAGTGTAATGATGTAGAAATAGCATAATGATGTAGAAATGTAGAAATAGCGTAATGATGTAGAAATAGTGTAATGATGTAGAAATAGCGTAATGATGTAGAAATGTAGAAATAGCGTAATGATGTAGAAATAGCGTAGTGAAGTAGAAATAGCGCAATGATGTAGAAATAGCGTAATGACAGAAATAGCGTAATGACGTAGAAATAGCGTAATGATGTAGAAATGGCGTAATGATGTAGAAATGTAGAAATAGCGCAATGACGTAGAAAGAGCGTAATGACGTAGAAATAGCATAATGATGTAGAAATGTAGAAATAGTGTAAGGATGTAGAAATGTAGAAATAGCGTAGTGAAGTAGAAATAGCGTAGTGAAGTAGAAATAGCGTAATGACATAGAAATAGCGTAGTGATGTAGAAATAGCGTAGTGAAGTAGAAATAGCGTAATGACGTAGAAATAGCGCAATGACGTAGAAATAGCGCAATGACGTAGAAATAGCGTAATGACGTAGAAATAGCGTAATGATGTAGAAATAGCGTAATGATGTAGAAATAGCGTAATGACGTAGAAATAGTGTAATGATGTAGAAATAGCGCAATGGCGTAAAAATTGCGTAATGATGTAGAAATAGCGTAATGATGTAGAAATATTGAATGACGTAGAAATATCGTAATGATGTAGAAATAGCGTAATGATGTAGAAATGTTGTAATGACGTAGAAATAGCGTAATGATGTAGAAATAGCGTAATGATGTAGAAATAGCGTAATGATGTCGAAATATTGAATGACGTAGAAATATCGTAATGACGTAGAAATAGCGTAATGATGTAGAAATAGCGTAACGATGTAGAAATAGCGTAGTGATGTAGAAATAGCGTAACGATGTAGAAATAGCGTAATGATGTAGAAATAGCGTAATGACATTTGACGCGCTGAACGAGACACTTATTCGACGTTCCTGTTGAATAAAGTGTGGTATAAACGAGTGTCTCGTCCTTTCTCTGCGTGTGTGAAGTGGAGCAGGACAACGGTCCACCAGTGCTGGCTTCAGACTCTCATCCACACACGACTGGTTTTGGGCACTTTATTTAGTTTATATAAACACTACGTTCGGATTCATCAATCAGATTGAATTCGGTCCGATTGAAACAAAAGCTGATCATGTAAACATAGCCACTGATTCTGTTATTCTCCTGTTTATCCCTGTGGAGCTGCTGGAGTTAGCCCGTGTTTTCTCCTCCTCAGGACAGAAGCTCAGGATGACGGAGAGCGTGCGGCGCCTGGTGTCCAAAGACGGCCACAGTAACGTGAAGATCGATAACGTGGAGGGAATGATCAAGCTGTTCCTGCACGACATCTGGACCACGGTGGTGGACATCAAATGGCGTTACAAGATCACTCTCTTCGCCTCCACCTTCGTCATGACGTGGTTCGTGTTCGGCGTCGTGTTCTACCTCATCGGCCTGAGCCACGGCGACTTCGACTCGGACCCGTCCTCCAATCACACGCCGTGCGTGATGAACGTGGACTCGCTAACCGGCGCGTACCTGTTCTCCCTGGAGACTCAGAGCACCATCGGCTACGGCTTCCGGCACGTGTCCGAGGAATGTCCTCTCGCGATCCTGACGCTAGTGTTACAGCTAGTGCTAACAGGGCTAGCCGAGATCTTCGTCACCGGAGCGTTTCTCGCTAAGCTAGCACGACCGAAGAAGCGTGCGGGCAGCATCCGGTTCAGTCGCGTGGTGGTGGTGTGTGTGCGGGACGGGAGGCTACGTCTCATGGTACGCGTCGCTAACCTAAGGAACAGCCTGTTGATTCAGTGCCAGCTCTCGGGGAAACTTCTATCGACTCGCGTCACGCAAGAGGGAGAGAAGATCCTCGTTCATCAGGAGAACGTTGACTTCCAGCTGGACTCGAGCGGAGAGTGTCCGTTCCTCTTGCTACCGCTAACCTTCTCGCACGCGCTGGACGAGAGAAGCCCGCTAGCTAACCTCACGGCGGACGAGCTCACGAGGCGAGAGTTCGAGCTGCTCGTGACCCTGAACGGGACCGTCGAGTCCACGGCCTCCTCCTGCCAGAGCCGGACCTCATACACGCCTCAGGAGATCCTGTGGGCTCACGAGTTCACGCCGGTGCTGTCCCACACGAGCGGGGGGAAACTCACCGCGGACCTCAGCGTGTTCGACAGGGTGACGGTGTGCAGCGACCCGCGGATGAGCCACTGCGACGCGGAGAAGCTCCAGCTGGAGGAGGAGTACAGGCGGGAATGAGGAGAGCTGGGAGATCTGTGTGACGGAAACACTCCATTACTCCTCATTCCTGTCGATCGAAGTGAATCCGGAATGATTTATCTGTGACTTTATTTAAAGTGTGATTTATTCCTGTGATCAAAGCTGCAATTATTTGATAAAAAAATACAGTAAAAATTGTGAAATATTATTATAATGTAAATCAGCTGTTCTCCGTGTGAATATCTAGTAAAGTGTAATTTATTCCTGTGATCAAAGTTGAATTTTCCGCATCATTACTCCAGTCTTCAGTGTCACACTCAATTTACTCCTTGTTCATGTTTCTGCTCTCATTGGAAATAATTTTTCTGTGGCTTTATTTAAAGTGTAATTTATTCCTGTGATTAAAGCTGCATTTATTTAATTAAAAATACAGTAAAAATCACAAATGAATGTGTGAGTAAATGTTTCTTGATCCTCAAATCATCATATTAGAGTGATTTGTGAAGGATCATGTGACACTGAAGACTGAAGTAATGATGCTGAACATTCAGCTTTGATCACAGGAATAAATTACACTTTACTGTATATTCACATAGAAAACAGATGATTGTCTTATTTAATCAGAATATAATGTCTTCACCATCAATCGCTGTAAATGATCCTCCACCTTCACATAGAGACACTATCCAATCTATCCACAGTTTGTATTTTCTGTGTTTCTGGTTTGTTTTACTCTTAATATATTTTAATCCATTTCAGAACTTCTGCAATTGTTTGAGAAAAAAATATTTGATCCATGTTTCCCTTTGAATAAATATGTGACTTATATTTGTGTTTTAAACCCAACAAACTCTACATTGAAATATACATTGTCTTCAAATGATTATACAGTTCATGACTGTTGTGGCAACAGAGACACTCGGACAACCAGTGTGTGTGTGTGTGTGTGTGAGAGAGAGAGAGTGTATGTGTGTGTGTGTGTGAGAGAGAGAGAGAGAGAGAGAGAGAGTGAGTGTGTGTGTGTGTGAGAGAGAGAGTGTATGTGTGTGTGTGTGTGTGTGTGTGTGTGTGTGTGTGTGTGTGTGTGTGTGTGTTTTGAGGCAACAGTCGCTAGTCTCTGTTTATGAATGGAACAAGAGACACTGTGGGTGTTTCTTTACTCAAACGAGAAGAATGACGTTGTTGAAAATAGTTTATTAAAATGATTCAGTAGAAAACCATATAATTTATCCAAGTATATGTTTTCTTCCCCTTGTCAACAATCTCAAGAGCATCAGGGCGTCTCTGAGCGAACTGATCTGATCTGGGTTCAGTCGGTCAGAGCCCGTGTGCTGCCAGTCCAGCGTCATACGAACACGCGTGTGTGTGTGTGTGTGTGTGTGTGTGTGTGTGTGTGTTCACTGTAAACAACTGATAATACAGAGAATCATCAAACTGCCGTTTCTCTACGTCTGTGGTAAAATGTCTGTGTTTGGCTGGCTGAGATCAACTCGTAGTGTTTAAATGCATAAGTTATATATCTATTATATAAAAAGAATTATAACACTGAACTGTATACTTCAATCTTACAAACGCACAGCGTTTGTGACTCAGAACATCATCATAATAATTAATAATAATACTGGTATCTTTGGTACATCTCTTCAGCTGGATCCCTCTATAAGGTATGGAAGCTGGTTTCCGCCACAGAAGAAAAAAAGAGGAAAAAAAGTAATTGCGACTTTTTATATAAACTCGGAATTGCGAGAAAAAGTCAGAATTGCGAGAGAAAAAGTCAGATTTGTGGATATAAACTTTGAATTGCGAGATAAAGTCAGAATTGCAAGATAAAAGTCAGAATTATGAGATATAAACTCAGAATTGCGAGAAAAAGTCAGAATTGTGAGAAAGTCAAAATTGCAAATATAAACTCGGAATTGCGAGAAAAAGTCAAAATTATGAAATATAAAATAGGTATTGTGAGAAATATTTCAAAATTGTGAGATATAAACTAGGAATTGCAAGAAAAAGTCAGAATTACGAGATATAAACTCGGAACTGCGAGAAAAAGTCAGAATTACGAGATATAAACTCGGAATTGCGGAAAAAAAGTCGCAGTCACCTGGCGTGAACAAGCTCCCATAGTAAGGCACGGGTTCATATAAATGCACCTCGGTCTTTAAAGGTTTGATGTGATTAAAAACATCTGAAAGCTTTAAATTCCAGTTTTGGCCATTTTCAAGGCAAGTATCGATCTCTGATGCCATACGGGCGACATAATACTGATAAAATATGGCAAGAGATTAATCTTCATCTTCTCACATACCTCAGCGTCCTCTCTCACCTCACACGCCTGTCTCTCTTCCTCCGACCTGTCTCACGTTCTCTCTCTCTCTCTCTCTCTGAACTCCCTCTGATATGTGTGTTTGTACAATACGGTACACATGAACATATAGCTGAATAAGTACTTGATCATGCAGCGTAAAAGCCCCTTCTACATGTTATATTGCCACTTTCACATTCCCGTCGCTGAATCCACGCGGCTCCCGGATTCCAGACGCTTTCTCCTGCTTTATATCCGGCGAGTGCCGGCGGATGGTTGGGATTCTCCAGTTTGGTGTCTTGAGATGTTCATGATGTAGATGTCTAGTAGTAGGAGGGCATGTGTGTGGGGGGGTGTCGTGGTCCGGGGTAGATTCCCGATCCCGGAGCGTTCCAGTACGGACTCGGGCCGCTGAAGAACCCGGACGATGTGACGTTCATGGCCTGAGGATGCGGAGACATGAAGTTCATCTTCTGCGGGTGTGTGTGGTACGAGCTCATGTAGGGCAGATCCGCCGGGTACTTGTACATGGACGAGTCGGGGGGGTGTGGCTGAAGGGCCTGCGCGATGCCGTGGAAGTCGAACTTGTACGCGTAGCGTTTGCCATGCACTTTGGTCATGATGTTCTTGTCGTAGTAGTAGCGCAGGGCTCGACTCAGCTTGTCGTAGTTCATGTTGGGTTTGCTCTTCCTCTCACCCCAGCGCCGCGCCACCTCGTCGGGGTCGGTCATCTTGAACTCGCCGTTGGTTCCTTCCCACGTGATGCAGGACGAGTTGCCGCTGTCGGACAGAAGCTCCAGGAGGAACTGCCACAGCTGGATCTGACCTGAGCCTGATGACACATTAGGGTCACTACTTAAACTAATTAACAAATTAGACAATTACTAGAAGTTTATACAACTTTATCTGCCTACATACAGTACACTCATCTCAACTGTTATTTTTTTTAAATCGTTCAGCTCTATACAACATCGCAAAATACATATCGTAAGTATATATTGTACAGCGCTTTATATTGTTGCAAAATGTAACTATATATCGTACAGCTCTATATATCGTTGCAAAACGTAACTATATATCGTACAGCTCTATGTATCGTTGCAAAACGTAACTATATATGTACAGCTCTCTATATATAACAAAACATAACTATATTTCGTACAACTCTATATATCGTACAGCTCTATATATCGTTGCAAAACGTAACTATATATCGTACAGCTCTATGTATCGTAGCAAAACGTAACTATATATCGTACAGCTCTATATATCGTTGCAAAACGTATCTATATATCGTACAGCACTATATGTTTTAGCAAAACGTAACTATATATATCGTACAGCTCTCTATATATCACAAAACATAACTATATATCGTACAACTATATATATATATATATATATATATATATATATCGCAAAACGTAACTATATATATCGCAAAACATAACTATATTTCGTACAACTATATATATATATATATATATATATATATATATATATATATCGCAAAACGTAACTATATATATCGTACAGCTCTATATATATCGCAAAACATAACTATATATCGTACAACTCTATATATATCGCAAAACGTAACTATATATATCATACAGCTCTATATATATTGCAAAACATAACTATATTTCGTACAACTATATATCGTACCAAATGTAACTATATATTGTACAGATCTATATATCGTCCCAAATGTAACTATATCATGCAGCTCTATATAACGTCGCAAAATGTAACTATATGTCGTACAGTTCTATATATCGTTGCAAAACGTATCTATATATCGTACAGCTCTATATGTTTTAGCAAAACGTAACTATATATATTGTACAGCTCTCTATACATCACAAAACATAACTATTTATCGTACAACTCTAAATTTTGTCCAAAACATATATCATACAGCTCTATATATTGTCCCAAACATAAATATATATTGTACAGCTCTATATACCGTCCCAAACGAAACTATATCATGCAGCTCTATATATCGTCACAAAATGTAACTATATATCATACAGCTCTTAATATCATCGCAAAACGTAACTATATATATATTGTACAACTCTATATATATCGCAAAACATAACTATATTTCGTACAACTCTATATATCGTACCAAATGTAACTATATCATGCAGCTCTATATATCGTCGCAAAATGTAACTATACATTGTAGAGCACTTTATATTGTAGCAAAATGTAACTATACATCGTACAACTCTTTATATCATCACAAAACGTAACTATATATCGTGGCAAAACTTAAATTTATATATCGTACAGCTCTATATTTTGTGCAAAACTTAACTATATATCGCACAAAACATAACTACTGTATATATTGTACAGCTCTATATATATCGCAAAACATAACTATATATTGTACAACTCTATATTTTGTCCCAAACGTAACTATCTTGTACAGCTCTATATATCCTCACAAAATGTATCTATAAATTCTACAGCACTTAATACTGTCGCAAAATGTAACTATATCGTACAGCTTTATATATCGCTGCAAAATTTAACTATACATTATACAGCACTATATATTGTAGCAAAATGTAACTATATTTCATACAGCACTATATATTGTAGCAAAACTTTATATCGTACAGCTCTATATATCGTAGCAAAACATAATATTATTTTGCAGGGTTAGGTTAGGTTTATATAAAGTTTGATATATAATTAAATGTCAAACTTTATCTGCGTACATACAGTACTCTCACATAAAGCAGTATGTACTATAAATGTAAGTATATTATTGTCCAACTCTAATCGGTGAAATGCAGCTATAAGGCATTAAGATATTCAGAACATAAATATTAACATCAAGCTGCTTTGAAACAATGTGTATTGTGTAAAGTGCTATATAATAAATCTGCCTGTCAGGACTGAGTCTATAAGAGCTCTGACTCTCACCTGGATTGGCCAGCCTGCTGCTCGTCGGCCCTAAGATCTGATACGGGTCTGCAGAGAAGACGACAAACATCAGACACAAATCAACCCGTTCACTTCATTTATGCTTTATTTGATTTCCTTTATTTAAGCTTTCTGCATTCGCTCCTGTCATGTGTGACTATTGTCTCGTGTGTCATAAATAACATGATAAATGTGGTATGCTAACTATAAAAAAAATCAATTTTTCCATGAACTGTGGAAATTAAAGCAACAAAATCAGTCAATCTCATCACAAAAATCACCAGAAGAGTGAAATATTACACCATATATGAATATAAACATGTATCTTGTAAAGAAGCATCACTGACACAGAATGAAGGTTCAGTGTCGGATATTTATAAAACATTTTTAAATCAGGCAATATCACAGTCAGTCCTTCTATATTTCACCTGCTCTAAATGCAACAACTGTGTTATTGTGCTTTATATTTTCTGTCTAATAGATTCTATGTTCATTTTCCCAAGTCATATCAGGAAAACAAAACCGCTCCATCATTTAAAACAGTTCATTGGGAAATCAGCTGAAACTAGTTTGTAGAGTTATTTTCTTCCTAACAATTTGTTTTGTTTTGAATAAATATCTGAGGTATTATTGTTGAATGCGATGCTGTAGTTGTGTTTGCTGAACTGATCTGAAACGATCTGCTCGTGTCTAGATTACCCATGATCCTCTCACCTAACTGAGCTCTCTGCTCTTCAGCTTTGCTCAGGATGGCAGCAGAACTCTGGGAAACTGAGGAAAAGACACACTCAGGTTAAACAGTCTCTGACAGTGGCTAAAGCGAGCAGTGAACATCTGTCCAACCTTTAGCAGCAGACACAGGCTGAGTCCATCCAGAGCGCCTGACCACGTCATAGCTGACCTCTGAGAGAGAACACACACGTCATGATGAGACAGAGAGAGTGTGTGAGAGTGTGTGTGTGTATATATGTGTGTGTGTGTGTGTGTGTGTGACCTGCTCTGCTGGCTCCTCTGCTGTTGTCTGCAGGGTAAACGGGGGCGTTGGGGAAGATGAAACTCGCTCCTCCTGAAAGACACACGAGTAGAAAACATCAGCGACACGACGCCTGTTAAACTGATCGCATTCAGCATCATGCAGCTCATGCACAACAACTGGGGAACCGCAGCGCTGCATGCACATCAGACAGTGTGTGTGTGTGTGTGTGTTTGTGTGTGTGACTGCTGTAAGCGGTAGGGGCGGAGGGGGCGGTGTCAAAGACGGTGGGGTGGGGTCATATGCAGTGGGGGCGGAGTCAGAGGCAGTGGGGGCGAGACTGGGGCGGAGCTGCAGTGCTGCTTACCTGTATTGCGAGCATGCATTAACCGCGGGGAGTTTTGCAAGGCTTTGTCAACATCATCTGAAGTCAAATGAGGAAGTGGAGCTGAGAAACAAAACATTCACATGAAAAATAAAAGAATAAAACAACTGAAGAAACATCCTGTGACATGACGCTGACAGAGAGAGACAGACGGATGAAGACAGACAGATGAAAACAGAGAACGTCTTTCTCTCTCATCTCATGCATATCAAAGAAAAATGATCTCTACTTCACATATTTTACCCCAAAATCCACTACAATTTTTTTTTTAATTATATTTTATATTTAAACCATGAAGATGTTTCACACTGTGACAGTTAAACACATTCTGCAACAAACTCTTGTTACTGTAATGCACAGAAATCTCATTCTCATCACTTCTGACATGTTCATTTGAATCAGCATTAAATAAATTATGTCTGAGAGCTGAAGGTGAAATGAGCTTCTGTTTGATCACAATCATGTCACAATGCAAAACATTCCGGTAACACTTTCTATGAAGCCCATGCATATAATGAATTATAGCTCCATTTATACTATTTATAAGTATTACTATTTTATAAATATATTTATAAGTAGTATTACTATTTTATAAATATATTAACAGACTCATTACGACCTATACTACATATTTAAAGAACAGTTATAGATACATTTATATTATTTTTATAATTACTATAATTACTATAATTATAATTTGCTTTTTCAATGTGCATGCTCATAATCCATAATACACTGATTTATAAGTATTAATTAGTCAGTTGTATGGATCCATTAATGTATTTATAAAGATGCAACCTGCGTTGCTATAATGTTATCTTATTAGTTACAATGACTTTTTAGTAATTCAGTTTTATTTCTGTCAAATAAGTCAATATATTGTAATTAATAGCCATGTTGTGTTCTTATAAATACTTATTTACTTATAATTCCCTTCCTCCCGTCAAGACAACCCTTCCAGAGTCTCCTCCCCTCAAGACCACCCTTCCAGAGCCTCCTCCCGTCGAGACAACCCTTCTAGAGCCTCGTCCCATCAAGACAACCCTTCCAGAGTCTCCTTCCCTCAAGACATCCTTTCCAGAGTCTCCTCCCCTCAAGACCACCCTTCCAGAGCCTCATCCCGTTGAGACCACCCTTCCAGAATCTTGTTCCGTCGAGACCACCATCCAGTCTCATCCAGTAGAGACTGCCCTTATAGAGTCTCATCCTGTCGAGACAACCCTTCCAGAGTCTCCTCCCCTCAAGACCACCCTTCCAGAGCCTCGTCCCGTTGAGACCACCCTTCCAGAATCTTGTTCCGTCGAGAACACCCTTCCAGTCTCATCCCGTAGAGACCGCCCTTATAGAGTCTCATCCTGTCGAGACATCCCTTCCAGAGTCTCTAACCGTCTAGACCGCCCTTCCAGAGTCTCGTTCTATGGAGACCACCCTTCCAGAGTCTCCTCCCGTCAAGACCACCCTTGCAGAGTCTCCTCCTGTCGAGACCACCCTTCCAGAGTCTCCTCCTGTCGAGACCACCCTTCCAGAGTCTCCTCCTGTCGAGACCACCCTTCCAAAGTCTCCTCCTGTCGAGACCACCCTTCCTTCTAGTCTCATCCTGTCGAGACCGCCTTTCCAGAGTCTCCTCCTGTCGAGACCACCCTTCTAGAGTCTCATCCTGTCGAGACCACCCTTCCAGAGTCTCATCCTGTCGAGACCGCCCTTCCAGAGTCTCCTCCTGTCGAGACCACCCTTGCAGAGTCTCCTCCTGTCGAGACCACCCTTCCAGAGTCTCCTCCCGTTGAGACCACCCTTCTAGAGTCTCATCCCGTCGATACCACCCTTCTAGAGTCTCATCCTGTCGAGACTGCCCTTCCAGAGTCTCCTCCTGTCGAGACCACCCTTCCAGAGTCTCCTCCTGTCGAGACCACCCTTCCAGAGTCTCCTCCTGTCGAGACCACCCTTCCAGAGTCTCCTCCCGTCAAGACCACCCTTCCAGAGTCTCCTCCCGTCGAGACCACCCTTCTAGAGTCTCCTCCCGTCGAGACCGCCCTTCTAGAGTCTCTTCCCGTCGAGACCGCCCTTCTAGAGTCTCATCCTGTCGATACCGCCCTTCTAGAGTCTCATCCTGTCGAGACTGCCCTTCCAGAGTCTCGTTCCATCGAGACCGCCCTTCCAGAGTCTCCTCCCGTCAAGACCACCATTCCAGAGTCTCCTCCCGTCAAGCCCAGCCTTCCAGAGTCTCGTTCCGTGGAGACCATCCGTTCAGTCTCGTCCCGTGGAGACCACCCTTCCAGAGTCTCCTCCCATCAAGACCACCCTTCCAGAGTCTCCTCCCATCGAGACTGCCATTCTAGAGTCTCATCCTGTCGAGACAACCCTTCCAGAGTCTCCTCCCGTCGAGAAAACCCTTCCAGAGCCTCGTCCCGTCGAGACAACCCTTCCAGAGCCTCCTCCCGTGGAGACCACCCTTCCAGAGTCTCGTTCCATCGAGACCACCCTTCCAGAGCCTCGTCCCGTCGAGACAACCCTTCCAGAGTCTTGTTCCGTCGAGACCACCCTTCCAGAGCCTCCTCCCGTGGAGACCACCCTTCCAGAGTCTCGTTCCGTCGAGACCACCCTTCCAGAGTCTCGTTCCGTCGAGACCGCCCTTCCAGAGTCTCGTTCCATCGAGACCGCCCTTCCAGTCTCGTCCCGTGTAGACCACCCTTCCAGAGCCTCCTCCCGTGGAGACCACCCTTCCAGAGTCTCGTTCCATCGAGACCACCCTTCCAGAGCCTCCTCCCGTGGAGACCAGCCTTCCAGAGTCTCGTTCCATCGAGACCACCCTTCCAGAGCCTCGTCCCGTCGAGACAACCCTTCCAGAGTCTCGTTCCGTCGAAACCACCCTTCCAGAGTCTCGTTCCGTCGAGACCGCCCTTCCAGAGTCTCGTACCATCGAGACCGCCCTTCCAGTCTCGTCCCGTGGAGACAACCCTTCCAGAGTCTCCTCCCGTCGAGAAAACCCTTCCAGAGCCTCGTCCCGTCGAGACAACCCTTCCAGAGCCTCCTCCCGTGGAGACCACCCTTCCAGAGTCTCGTTCCATCGAGACCACCCTTCCAGAGCCTCGTCCCGTCGAGACAACCCTTCCAGAGTCTCGTTCCGTCGAGACCATACTTCCAGAGCCTCCTCCCGTGGAGACCACCCTTCCAGAGTCTCGTTCCGTCGAGACCACCCTTCCAGAGTCTCGTTCCGTCGAGACCGCCCTTCCAGAGTCTCGTTCCATCGAGACCACCCTTCCAGAGCCTCCTCCCGTGGAGACCAGCCTTCCAGAGTCTCGTTCCATCGAGACCACCCTTCCAGAGCCTCGTCCCGTCGAGACAACCCTTCCAGAGTCTCGTTCCGTCGAAACCACCCTTCCAGAGTCTCGTTCCGTCGAGACCGCCCTTCCAGAGTCTCGTACCATCGAGACCGCCCTTCCAGTCTCGTCCCGTGGAGACAACCCTTCCAGAGTCTCCTCCCGTCGAGAAAACCCTTCCAGAGCCTCGTCCCGTCGAGACAACCCTTCCAGAGCCTCCTCCCGTGGAGACCACCCTTCCAGAGTCTCGTTCCATCGAGACCACCCTTCCAGAGCCTCGTCCCGTCGAGACAACCCTTCCAGAGTCTCGTTCCGTCGAGACCATACTTCCAGAGCCTCCTCCCGTGGAGACCACCCTTCCAGAGTCTCGTTCCGTCGAGACCACCCTTCCAGAGTCTCGTTCCGTCGAGACCGCCCTTCCAGAGTCTCGTTCCATCGAGACCGCCCTTCCAGAGTCTCGTCCCGTGGAGACCACCCTTCCAGAGCCTCCTCCCGTGGAGACCACCCTTCCAGAGTCTCGTTCCATCGAGACCACCCTTCCAGAGCCTCCTCCCGTGGAGACCAGCCTTCCAGAGTCTCGTTCCATCGAGACCACCCTTCCAGAGCCTCGTCCCGTCGAGACAACCCTTCCAGAGTCTCGTTCCGTCGAAACCACCCTTCCAGAGTCTCGTTCCGTCGAGACCGCCCTTCCAGAGTCTCGTTCCATCGAGACCGCCCTTCCAGTCTCGTCCCGTGGAGACAACCCTTCCAGAGTCTCCTCCCGTCGAGAAAACCCTTCCAGAGCCTCGTCCCGTCGAGACAACCCTTCCAGAGCCTCCTCCCGTGGAGACCACCCTTCCAGAGTCTCGTTCCATCGAGACCACCCTTCCAGAGCCTCGTCCCGTCGAGACAACCCTTCCAGAGTCTTGTTCCGTCGAGACCACCCTTCCAGAGCCTCCTCCCGTGGAGACCACCCTTCCAGAGTCTCGTTCCGTCGAGACCACCCTTCCAGAGTCTCGTTCCGTCGAGACCGCCCTTCCAGAGTCTCGTTCCATCGAGACCGCCCTTCCAGTCTCGTCCCGTGGAGACCACCCTTCCAGAGCCTCCTCCCGTGGAGACCACCCTTCCAGAGTCTCGTTCCATCGAGACCACCCTTCCAGAGCCTCCTCCCGTGGAGACCAGCCTTCCAGAGTCTCGTTCCATCGAGACCACCCTTCCAGAGCCTCGTCCCGTCGAGACCAGCCTTCCAGAGTCTCGTTCCATCGAGACCACCCTTCCAGAGTCTCGTTCCGTCGAGACCGCCCTTCCAGAGTCTCGTTCCATCGAGACCGCCCTTCCAGTCTCGTCCCGTGGAGACCACCCTTCCAGAGCCTCCTCCCGTGGAGACCACCCTTCCAGAGTCTCGTTCCATCGAGACCACCCTTCCAGAGCCTCCTCCCGTGGAGACCACCCTTCCAGAGTCTCGTTCCATCGAGACCACCCTTCCAGAGCCTCCTCCCGTGGAGACCACCCTTCCAGAGTCTCGTTCCATCGAGACCACCCTTCCAGAGCCTCGTCCCGTCGAGACAACCCTTCCAGAGTCTCGTTCCGTCGAGACCACCCTTCCAGAGTCTCGTTCCGTCGAGACCACCCTTCCAGAGTCTCGTTCCGTCGAAACTGCCCTTCCAGAGTCTCGTTCCATCGAGACCGCCCTTCCAGTCTCGTCCCGTGGAGACCACCCTTCCAGAGCCTCCTCCCGTGGAGACCACCCTTCCAGAGTCTCGTTCCATCGAGACCACCCTTCTAGAGCCTCCTCCCGTGGAGACCACCCTTCCAGAGCCTCATCCCGTCGAGACCACCCTTCCAGAACCTCGTCCCGTCGAGACAACCCTTCCAGAGTCTCGTTCCGTCGAGACCACCCTTCCAGTCTCGTCCCGTAGAGACCACCCTTCCAGAGTCTCGTCCCATCGAGACCGCCCTTCCAGTCTCGTCCCGTGGAGACCACCCTTCCAGAGTCTCGTACCGTTGAGACCGCCCTTCCAGAGTCTCCTCCCGTCAAGCCTATCAAAATACTCACTATTCACCATCATTCTTCCTCTCCTGTGTCTCCATACTGTAAAAGTTGCAAGACCTGATCCTGATCACCCTGTAGGGTTTATTCTGAGATAACAACCGGCTGAATGTACATTATGCCTTATAATGAATTATAGCCTCATTTATACTTATTTATGTAAGCATGGTCTTCATAGAAAGTGTAATCAACATTTCTTTAGACTTTATTTAGTGAACAAACTCCATCGCACACCTGCGAGTGATAGGTGCGTAGGATAATAAGACCAACCAGGTGGATCGTTTCAACAGACAAGCAATTCCCGCACACTATCGTAACTTGCAAGGAAATAATATTTATTCACACAACGTTTCGGTCACACGACCTTCATCAGGAGTGAATCACCATCACCTCCTGATGAAGGTCGTGTGACCGAAACGTTGTGTGAATAAATATTATTTCCTTGCAAGTTACGATAGTGTGCGGGAATTGCTTGTCTGTTTAGACTTTATTTAAAATATAATTCAGTTTAAAACGTTATGTTTTAAAAATCTAAATTTTACTTAAAATTTAAATGATAATATATACATTTTCTGACTTTCGGGGGGGAAGTATGACCTGGACAGGTCTGATGAGATTCACACAGGTAAAATCTGATGTATTAATGCATGTTAATGAGTCGTGTGAAAGTGAGGTCAGAGGTCAGTGGAGTGAATGAGGTCAGAGGTCAGCAGAGTGAATGAGATCAGAGGTCAGTAATGAAGAGCTTATGAAGCGTCATGATGAGCAGCTGATGCACGCACACAGAGAGAGAGAGAGAGACAGACGGGCGAGAGACACTCACTCTCTCTGAGGTAGTGCAGGTGAAATAGCAGGATCTCGGCCGTGTAGCTGCCGGTCAGACACACACACACACACACACACACAGAGAGAGAGACAGGCGAGAGACACTCACTCTCTCTGAGGTAGTGCAGGTGAGACAGCAGGATCTCGGCTGTGTAGCTGCTGGTCAATCGCTGGACGTCGTCTTTGCTCATCTTGCAGAGCTGCTTCCCATCGACGCTGTGGAACAGAGACACATCCACCTCCGGCAGTCCGAACTCCTTCACGGCCCACTCCAGCCACTGACACACGTGATCCGCTGACCACAGACTGGGATCTGTCACACACAGGAGCATAGGTCAATCACACACACACACTCCAGCCACTGACACACGTGATCCGCTGACCACAGACTGGGATCTGTCACACACAGAGCACAGGTCAATCACACACACACACACACACACACACACACACACACACACACACACACACACACACTCCAGCCACTGACACACGTGATCCGCTGACCACAGACTGGGATCTGTCACACACAGAGCGCATGTCAATCACACACACACACACACACACACACACACACACACACACACACACACTCCAGCCACTGACACACGTGATCCGCTGACCACAGACTGGGATCTGTCACACACAGGAGCACAAGTCAATCACACACACACACACACACACACACACACACTCCAGCCACTGACACACGTGATCCGCTGACCACAGACTGGGATCTGTCACACACAGGAGCACAGGTCAATCTCACACACACACACACACACACACACACACACACACTCCAGCCACTGACACACGTGATCCGCTGACCACAGACTGGGATCTGTCACACACAGAGCGCAGGTCAATCACACACACACACACACACACACACACACACACTCACTCACTCCAGCCACTGACACACGTGATCCACTGACCACAGACTGGGATCTGTCACACACAGGAGCACAGGTCAATCACACACACACACACACACACACACACTCCAGCCACTGACACACGTGATCCGCTGACCACAGACTGGGATCTGTCACACACAGAGCGCAGGTCAATCACACACACACACACACACACACACTCCAGCCACTGACACACGTGATCCGCTGACCACAGACTGGGATCTGTCACACACAGGAGCACAGGTCAATCACACACACACACACACACACACACACACACACACACACTCCAGCCACTGACACACGTGATCCGCTGACCACAGACTGGGATCTGTCACACACAGAGCGCAGGTCAATCACACACACACACACACACACACACACTCCAGCCACTGACACACGTGATCCACTGACCACAGACTGGGATCTGTCACACACAGAGCACAGGTCAATCACTCACACACACACACACACACACACACACACACACACACACACACACACACACACACACACACACACACACACACACACACACACACACATCAACTCTGATTCAGTTGATTTGATTAATTTCAACATTCAATTGAAATAGAATAGTTCTGCCCTCATATTTAAAGGGGTCATGAACTGAGAATTAAAAATTTCCTTGATCTTTTGACAGTTAAGAGTTCGTTATACTATAAAAATATCCTGTAAGTTTCAAAACTCAAAACTTCCCTGTTGTTCCAAAAAACAGCTTTTATTGAAACCAAGGCCAGAAAACGACAGGATCTGAGAAGTGGAGATTATGACGTCAAGACGTTAAGACCGCCTTTACAGAAGAACATCAACAGGTTCAATACCATTCCCTTCCAAACGATCCTAATGCAAGGAAAGTGTTGTTGGTTTTTCAACAATGTGAAAGTCTCAGTAGTGCATTATTTGTTTGTATTCGGTACATTTCACTGTGGATTATTTGGTAAATCAGTCGCAATTTTGGCGCAGGCTTTGCAAACAGACTTTTACGATATGCCAGCAGCGCCACAAACATGTAAGTAACCATGTTTATTTTAATGCCTGATCTGTGATCAGTGATTTCTGATGTGTAATTATTCAAGTTCAGACAGATTATCTTTCTCTTAAAATCGTTCAATACTGTTTATGCAACAGTAAATCAAGCCAGTGACTAAACGATCAACTTCACATCGTTTCTCTTAGTAAAATAATCGTATTTAAACTGTGATTAAATTATATACAGAAAGAGATCAAAGAACGCTCCCTTTCCAATCGCCCAAGCTGTCAATCACACAGCGCGAGTTTATCTGGACACTTGCCAAAACTAGTTATGAAATCAATGACGCTGTTACACTGCACAACAAAGCTCTTACTGTATTTACATCGTGTTTCCATTGGTATTTGGTGAAAGCATTCGTGAGAGTGCAGAAACTGCATTGCAATGATGAGATCACTTCATTCACGCGATCAACAGACTGTCCGTCATCTGCTCAGTGCTCATCACTGCAACCTTTCATGTGATGGGAATAGATCTAAAAAATAATGCTATAATCATTACTTTTCATGATTCGTTAATCTCGATAGCTGTAATAGTCAAGTCAAGTCAAGTCAAGTTTATTTGTATAGCGCTTTTCACAATACAGATTGCATCAAAGCAGCTTCACAGTATTAAATTAAAATAATACAACAAAGTTTGTTTCAAGAGGAATTTATTGATTGATAAAATTAAATTAAATATCCCCAAAATATCCCCAACTGAGCAAGCCAAAGGCAACAGTGGCAAGGAACCGAAAAACTCCATCAAGTGACCTAATGGTGTCCTAAAACTCCATCAGGTGACCTAATGGAGAAAAAAAACCTTGGGAGAACCCAATGTAATAGTAAAAATGTAGTAAAAGATTTCGAGAGAGAGAGTTCCACATGTAATACTTGCTAGTTTACACTCAAGTCTCACAGCAGCCAATCACAGCAGTGGGCGTTTACACTGAAGTCTCACAACAGCCAATCACAGCAGTGGGCGTTTACACTGAGGTCTCACAGCAGCCAATCACAGCAGTGGGCATTTACACTGAAGTCTCACAGCAGCCAATCACAGCAGCCAATCACAGCAGTGGGTGTTTACAATGAAGTCTCACAGCCAATCACAGCAGTGGGCGTTTACAATGAAGTCACACAGCCAATCACAGCAGTGGGCGTTTACAATGAAGTCTCACAGCCAATCACAGCAGTGGGCATTTACACTGAAGTCTCACACAGACACGCCCCTTTAAACAGAGCATTCAAATCAGAGGCTAAAATCAGGCTAGGAAAAATGCCTTTTATTTCTAAATTATGAAAAAATGTTTAATGTAAAATCATACTAACATTATACAATAATAAAATAATCCAGTTCATGACCCCTTTAAAATATTTTGAGTGTGTGTGTGTGTGTGTGAGGGAGAGAGAGAGAGAGAGAGAGAGAGAGAGAGAGAGAGAGAGAGAGAGAGAGAGAGTGTGTGTGTGTATGTGTGTTGTGTATGACTTGACTGACTTAAAAAATATATAATGTTTTGTTGCAAAATAGACTAAGCAACCATCTCTGTTGTGTCATTATATTGCTCTTCCTGTCATTTTAATTCTAATTCCAGTTCAATTGGACTGAACTTTAGTCATAATTCACTGCTAGTTAACAGAGATCTAAAGCATTGACTGATGTTAGAAGGAATGGCTGTTCAGCTGAGTGTGTGTTTGAGCGTCTCCGATCTCTATCTGCGCTCCTCCTGCACATTCTTGTGAACGCGTGTCAATTGTCCTGATTCATGACCGAAAAAAACAGGATGTTGCTGTTGCAGAGCTTCACTGTTCCTCACAACTGAGCAGGAAGTGCAGAGAAACTCTTACTCAAACCATGAAGACTGCATGCAGCGCAGAGTGAGTGTGTGTGTGTGTGTGTGTGTGTGTGTGTGTGTGTGTGTGTGTGTGTGTGTGTGTGTGTTACCTGCAGGTACGATCACTCTGCGTTCATTGGTGATCATGTTGGGCGGTGGAATGTGTTTTTCCTCCATGTAGTTGCTGTACATCACTGGAACATTCACAACTGGAGACATTTTACCTTTCACCACTGGACAGTCATCAGGAGAACTTCTGCACACACACACACACACACACACACACGGGTCAGATGTGCATTTCCTGAAGGAAATATCAGTGCTCGCATGAAGAACTCGGGGTGCAAATATTTTGCTTTCAGATACTGAGCGCTGAACCTTCACTTCATGCAAGCCAATGTAAGATTATCAAACTATCAAACTAAAAACAACAAAAACACAGACTGAAATAATCTACAAAAGCAAAAATACACTTTTGGGGTCATTATGAACTTAATATATTTTATTCATCAAGGAAGGACACATTAAAATGATCAAAAGTGACAGTAAAGACATTTATAATGTTACAAAAGATTCTATTTCAGGTAAATTATATTCTTTTTAACTTTCTTTTCATCAAAGAATCCTGAAATAAAGATGTAAAAAACATGTTTCTTGATCATCAAATCTTCATATTAGAGTGATTTGTGAAGGATCATGTGACACTGAAGACTGGAGTAATGATGCTGAACATTCAGCTTTGATCACAGGAATAAATTACACTTTACTAGATATTCACATAGAAAACAGCTGATTTACACTGGAATAATATTTCACTGAATTTACTGTATTTTTATCAGATAAATTCAGCCTTGATGAACAGAAGAGACTCTTAAAAAAACATATTCCCAACCCCAAACTGTTAGACTGTTCAGTCTGAAGTAATGGCAGTAATGTGAGGAGAATAAACAGAAGAGAAAGTTGATGTTGGAGCGGCACAGATATGTTGACGTCCAGAGCTTTTCTTCTCATCACTCATTATTCTCACACGAAGACACAGATGTGAGGGATTCTGCTGGAATGCCATCAAACTCCAAACCAACAGCCACAGGCTCCAGGCGAGTCCCGCTCATGTGTCCACCAACTGTTGGGCTCGAGGAGACGGAAAGTTCTACTCGTCGAGCTCATGAACTCGCACACATCCATAAAACAGCAGATCAGGAGCTTCTGTCATACCGCCATGGAGTTTCATCATCAGAGCGACTGAGAGCGGCTGCACATGAACACACACACAGCTTCTTTCCCAGCCTCAATGGATCCATGAAAAACCCTTTGACATCCATAGACCACCAAAGGTTCTTCATAGTGGAAAAAGGATCTTTAGATTATTCAAATGTTTTTCACAGTAGGAAAAAATGGCTTTACTTGAAGCCTTTTTATACAATGCATTATAAACCAATTAAATCAATTAATTATCCCATGTAATGCACTGTATGATCGCATGAATAATCGAACCACACGGTGCTTGCCTGACTGCACTGTGCCGAGTGTAGGGTTTGGTGGAGGGGGGGTGATGGTGTGGGGTTGTTTGGTGGAGGGGGGGGGGTGATGGTGTGGGGTTGTTTGGTGTACAGACTAGGTCCATAAACACATGGATGAGGAGTCTGGTGTGGAGGAACTGGAGTCCTGCGTTCTGGGATGAACTAGAGCGAGACTGAGAGCTTCTCGTCCAGCATCAGTGTCTGACCTCACTAATGCCCTTCTAGAAGAGGGTTAGGGTTAGGGTTAGTAATTCCCATAAACACACTCCTAAACCTTGTGGAGAGTTGAAGCTGTTATAGATGCAAAGGGTGGAGCAACTCCATATTAAACCCTACGGATCAGGAATGGGATGTCATTAAAGTTCATGTGCATGTAAAGGCAGACAACCTAAAAGTTTTGAAGTTTTACCAATGCTTCGTTTAAAATTGTGCTGAGCTGCAAATCCTTTACCTAAATCAAAAATGACCCGCCATTTACACTGCTTATAAATCTCTCATTATGCCATATTATCACCAAATATTGGAATTGATCTTTTTGTCAACGTGTTTACTTTCAATTAGCACATGTTCTGTGCACTGAGTGAAAGAAGTTAAAGGGTTAGTTCACCCAAAACTGAAAGTTCTGTCAGTAATGACTCTCCCTCATGTTGTTCAACCCCGTCAGACTCTCGTTCATCTTCAGAACACAGATTAAGATCGACAGGAATATGAAGGAATACACATTGCATCTGCCGGCCCAGAAAAGTTAGTAAAGACATTGTTAAAATAGTCCAAGTGTCTACAGTGGCTCAACCTTAAGTTTATCAAGCGACGAGAATACTTTTTGTGCGC
>CM038645.1:29870850-29875850 GCA_021554675.1 Leuciscus idus | reverse complement strand
TTGATGAATTTTGCAACATCAACACAGTCATTGAACTGAATAGAGCTGAATAATGATCCCACACTGCACTAACTGATGCTCTTCCTCAGTGTTTCTGTCTCGTTCTCCAGCACAAATATCTAAACATTCTTAAATCAAGATACATTTACTGAAGAAAAGCTAAATGAGTAAAGATATTGAGTCTTGTTTCATCGTAACATGGTCATTTTCCTGTTTATCACTGTGAAAACTCTTTAAAAACAATGTGTACTGTATAAAGTGCTGTAGAAATAAAGCTGACTTGATAAACAGATGGAGAGAGTTTGAGCGAATAAAGCAGTGAGGGAAATAATCGTCTTTAAGAATAAAGCAGCGTTTGATTCCAGCAGGAGTTTCTGTGAAGCTCAATGAGTGCCTTGGTTTATTCAGACAGGAAGTGCTCTGACATCATTTCCTGCATTCCTGACAGCACGGGATAACAGGGGCTGGGAATGGAAAAGAGGAAAGAGCCCATCCGTCGACATTCGTGAGGGAGGAAGACGCCCATCGTTAACACCACATTAACCTCAGAACCTTTACTGAAGCCGCAGCCAATGACGTGCGAGCGGGGCGGGGCTATCGGATTGACTGACAGGTGCAGGAAACCTGTTTGAACTCAATCAGAAATAAATCTTCTAAATAAATCAGAATGATATTGTAAACAGGAAAGGAAAGATCATCCTGTTTATGCGTTTGATCAGACGGAACATGTCTGTCTGCTGCTCAGATAACATCATAAATCTGACTCTCCAATAAAGCTGAAGGAAACATGAAGAGAAACGCAGAGAAAAACAGAGATGTGATGAGATTCACAGTCAAACGTCTGTGCGAATCATCTGAGTCGAACACGCGTCTGTTTACATGATGATGCGATTATGACCCGTTTCACTGCTTCTTAAAGGGACAGTTCACTATAAAATCATCATTCCGTCATCGTTCACGCAAGTCATTCAAGCCTGTTGAGTTTCTTTCTTCTGTGGAACACAAAAGAAGATATTTTTAAAGCCCCCCTGTTAATTTTTAAAAAAATGTTTTAATGTAGTTTATTGTTGTTTTATTGTTCTCCTTAGAACTGCAGTGAACCAAAGACAGTCTCAAACACACGCTTTGAAATCTCTGGTGTTTCTGACATCACAAACTACCTTTTAACCAATCAGATCAACGTGTGATCGTCAACCAGTAGATCTCTGAGCTGAGCAAGTGAGTGGAGGCGGGGTGAATTTGCATATTCATAGAACCGCGCATACTAAATGAAGCAAGGGTGTCGAGTTACATTCAAGATATTTTAAGGCATGAATGTTTTAATATAATTTTGGTGATCAAAGTTTGAGTTGAAAGAGAATAGAGTTAGTGAAGAGAATAGAGTTAGTGAAAAGAATAGAGTAAGTGAAAAGAATAGAGTTAGTGAAGAGAATAGAGTTAGTGAAAATAATAGAGTAGTTAGTAAAGAGAAGAGTAAGTGAAGAGATAGAGTTAGTGAAGAGAGTTAGTGACGAGAATAGAGCTAGTGAAAAGAATAGAGTAAGTGAAGAGAATAGAGTTAGTGAAAATAATAGAGTAAGTGAAGAGAATAGAGTAAGTGAAGAGAATAGAGTAAGTGAAAAGAATAGTTAGTGAAAAGAATAGAGTAAGTGAAGAGAATAGAGATAGTGAAGAGAATAGAGTAAGTGAAGAGAATAGAGTAAGTGAAGAGTAAGTGAAGAGAATAGAGTTAGTAAAGAGAATAGAGTAAGTGAAGAGAATAGTTAGTGAAAAGAATAGAGTAAGTGAAGAGAATAGAGTTAGTGAAGAGAATAGAGTAAGTGAAAAGAATAGAGTAAGTGAAAAGAATAGAGTTAGTGAAGAGAATAGAGTAAGTGAAGAGAATAGAGTAAGTGAAAATAGAGTTAGTGAAGAGAATAGAGTAAGTGAAGAGAATAGTTAGTGAAGAGAATAGAGTAAGTGAAGAGAATAGAGTTAGTGAAGAGAAAAGAGTAAGTGAAGTCAAGTCAAGTCAAGTCAAGTATATTTGTATAGCGCTTTTCACAATACAGATTGTATCAAAGCAGCTTCACAGTATTAAATTAAAATAATACAACAAGGTTTGTTTCAAGTGGAATTTATTGATTGTTAAAATTAAATTAAATATCCCCAAAATATCCCCAACTGAGCAAGCCAAAGGCAACAGTGGCAAGGAACCGAAAAACTCCATCAAGTGACCTAATGGTGTCCTAAAACTCCATCAGGTGACCTAATGGAGAAAAAAAAAACCTTTGGAGTACCCAGGCTCAGTCGGGGGCCAGTTCTCCTCTGGCATTTATGAGCTAGAGGCCGGATTGTAGTTTGAACTGTAGGATTATATGAATGCCTGGCTGAAGAGATGCGACTTTAATCTAGTTTTAAACTGGGAGAGCGAGTCTGAGCAACGAACAGTATCAGGAAGACTATTCCAGAGTTTTGGAGCCAAATGTGAAAATGCTCTCCCTCCTTTGGTGGTTCTGGATATCCTAGGTATGACCAAAAGCCTTGAATTTAGTGATCTTAAAGAGCGCGATGGATTATAGGGCGATAGAAGATCCGTTAAATAGACTGGAGCTAAGCCGTTTAGGGCTTTATAAGTCAGTAGCAATACCTTGTAATTAATACGGAACTTTATAGGTAACCAATGCAGTGATGATAAAATCGGTGTTATATGATCATATTTTCTTGATCTCGTAAGAACTCTAGCGGCTGCATTTTGGACTTACTGTAGCTTGTTTATTGAGGATGCAGGACAACCAGCTAATAAAGCATTACAGTAATCCAGTCTCGAGGTCATGAATGCATGAACTAACTTTTCTGCATCAGAAACTGATAGCATATTACGTAGCTTAGCAATGTTTCTAAGGTGGAAAAAGGCTGTTTTTGTAACATATGAAATATGATTTTCAAAAGACAGGTTGCAATCGAGTATAACAGAAGAGAATAGAGTTAGTGAAGAGAAGAGAATAGAGTAAGTGAAGAGAATAGTTAGTGAAGAGAAGAGAATAAAGTGAAGAGAATAGAGTTAGTGAAGAGAATAGAGTAAGTGAAGAGAATAGTTAGTGAAGAGAAGAGAATAGAGTAAGTGAAGAGAATAGAGTTAGTGAAGAGAATAGTTAGTGAAGAGAATAGAGTAAGTGAAGAGAATGGTTAGTGAAGAGAAGAGAATAGAGTAAGTGAAGAGAATAGAGTAAGTGAAGAGAATAGAGTTAGTGAAAAGAATAGAGTTAGTGAAAAGAATAGAGTAAGTGAAGAGAATAGAGTTAGTGAAAAGAATAGAGTTAGTGAAAAGAATAGAGTAAGTGAAGAGAATAGAGTAAGTGAAGAGAATAGAGTTAGTGAAGAGAATAGAGTTAGCAAAGAGAAGAGAATAGAGTTAGTGAAGAGAATAGAGTAAGTGAAGAGAATAGAGTTAGTGAAGAGAATAGAGTAAGAGAATAGAGTTAGTGAAAAGAATAGAGTAAGTGAAGAGAATAGAGTTAGTGAAAAGAATAGAGTAAGTGAAGAGAATAGAGTTAGTGAAGAGAATAGAGTTAGTGAAGAGAATAGAGTAAGTGAAGAGAATAGTTAGTGAAGAGAAGAGAATAAAGTGAAGAGAATAGAGTTAGTGAAGAGAATAGTTAGTGAAGAGAAGAAAATAGAGTAAGTGAAGAGAATAGAGTTAGTGAAGAGAATAGAGTAAGTGAAGAGAATAGTTAGTGAAGAGAATAGAGTAAGTGAAGAGAATAGAGTAAGTGAAAAGAATAGAGTAAGTGAAGAGAATAGAGTAAGTGAAGAGAATAGAGTTAGTGAAGAGAATAGAGTTAGCAAAGAGAAGAGAATAGAGTTAGTGAAGAGAATAGAGTAAGTGAAGAGAATAGAGTTAGTGAAGAGAAGAGAATAGAGTTAGTGAAGAGAATGGAGTAAGAGAATAGAGTAAGTGAAGAGAATAGAGTTAGTGAAGAGAATAGAGTAAGAGAATAGAGTTAGTGAAGAGAATAGAGTTAGTGAAGAGAATAGAGTAAGTGAAGAGAATAGAGTTAGTGAAGAGATTAGAGTAAGTGAAGAGAATAGAGTTAGTGAAGAGAATAGAGTTAGCGAAGAGAAGAGAATAGAGTTAGTGAAGAGAATAGAGTAAGAGAATAGAGTAAGAGAATAGAGTAAGTGAAGAGAATAGTTAGTGAAGAGAATAGAGTTCGTGAAGAGAATAGAGTTAGCGAAGAGAAGAGAATAGAGTAAGTGAAGAGAATAGCGTTAGTGAAGAGAAGAGAATAGAGTAAGTGAAGAGAATAGAGTAAGTGAAGAGAATAGAGTTAGTGAAGAGAAGAGAATAGAGTAAGTGAAGAGTTTGAGTTAGTGAAGAGAAGAGAATAGAGTAAGTGAAGAGAATAGAGTTAGTGAAGAGAATAGAGTAAGTAAAGAGAATAGAGTTAGTGAAGAGAATAGAGTTAGTGAAGATAAGAGAATAGAGTAAGTGAAGAGTTTGAGTTAGTGAAGAGAAGAGAATAGAGTAAGTGAAGAGAATAGAGTTAGTGAAGAGAATAGAGTAAGTGAAGAGAATAGAGTTAGTGAAGAGAATAGAGTTAGTGAAGAGAAGAGAATAGAGTTAGTGAAGAAAATAGAGTAAGTGAAGAGAATAGAGTTAGCGAAGAGAAGAGAATAGAGTAAGTGAAGAGAATAGAGTAAGTGAAGAGAAAAGAGTTAGTGAAGAGAATAGAGTTAGTGAAAAGAATAGGCAAGGCAAGGCAAGTTTATTTATATAGCACATTTCATACACAATGGCAATTCAAAGTGCTTTACATAGAAGAAATTGAAATAATAAAAAGAAATAAAAATAATTAAAACAGTTTAGAAAAATAAAATAAAATACAGTACAGTACAAACAGTCGGACGAACAGCGGCACAGTGCTCATTCAGTAAATGCACAGCTAAACAGAAGTGTTCTGAGTCTGGATTTGAATGTGACTACTGTAGGAGCACATCTGATCTCTTCTGATAATAAT
>CM038645.1:29850850-29860850 GCA_021554675.1 Leuciscus idus | reverse complement strand
TAAGAAGAGATAGAGAAAGAGTGTGTGTGAGTGTGTGTGTGGTGCGTGTGTGAGGTGTGTGAGTGTGTCTGTGCATGTGTGTGTGTGTGTGTGTGTGTGTGTGTGTGTGGTGTGTGTGTATGTGTGTGAGGTGCATGTGTGTGAGGTGCGTGTGAGGTGTGTGTGTGTGGTCTTCTCAGACGCCTCTAATAGTCCGTAAAGAATTACACCACTTAGCATATTTTCAGCAAATTAGCCACGTGTGTGTGTGTGTGTGTGGCGTTTGGCCGACAGTCTGTGTATTCTCAGAGAATTGTTGCTGCCAGTCTGCGGTCGGCCGTTCCTCTTTTCTGATTGGACAAGAGCAGTTGAGTGGGTGTGTCTGGAATAACATTCTAACACACTACACTCACTCCTACTGTGTGTACTCTCACATCATGTAGGTACAATTTCTATTTGAACCCCCTGATGTCTTGCTACATCAGCAGTAAATGTGAGCACATTATAATGTATCCCACAATGTACTGACCTGGACGCCACATTTACAAGTGAGAGTAGCAGAATAGTGAGTGTAGAATAGTGAGTGTAGGCTACGAGTGATTCGAAAGGTGAGACTGTTTTAAAGTACGGTCACGTGTTTCAATCTGGCGAAAGATTTCACTCAAATTGGTCATATGTAAATCCCCCATTCTCCGACTGAGCTGATTGGTTTGAAAGTGACTTGAAAGCAACGCTACTCTACTGACAAGGCAAATTCTACTAACATTTCGTTAATGTGATTGTACGTTTATGAATGTACACTCACCCTAAAGGATTATTAGGAACACCATACTAATACTGTGTTTGACCCCCTTTCGCCTTCAGAACTGCCTTAATTCTACGTGGCATTGATTCAACAAGGTGCTGAAAGCATTCTTTAGAAATGTTGGCCCATATTAATAGGATAGCATCTTGCAGTTGATGGAGATTTGTGGGATGCACATCCAGGGCACGAAGCTCCCGTTCCACCACATCCCAAAGATATTGGGTTGAGATCTGGTGACTGTGGGGGCCATTTTAGTACAGTGAACTCATTGTCATGTTCAAGAAACCAATTTGATATGATTCGAGCTTTGTGACATGGTGCATTATCCTGCTGGAAGTAGCCATCAGTGGATGGGTACATGGTGGTCATAAAGGGATGGACATGGTCAGAAACAATGCTCAGGTAGGCCGTGGCATTTAAACGATGCCCAATTGGCACTAAGGGGCCTAAAGTGTGCCAAGAAAACATCCCCCACACCATTACACCACCACCACCAGCCTGCACAGTGGTAACAAGGCATGATGGATCCATGTTCTCATTCTGTTTACGCCAAATTCTGACTCTACCATCTGAATGTCTCAACAGAAATCAAGCCTCTTTTTCCTATTTGTAGTGGAGATGAGTGGTACCCGGTGGGGTCTTCTGCTGTTGCAGCCCATCCGCCTCAAGGTTGTGCGTGTTGTGGCTTCACAAATGCTTTGCTGCATACCTCGGTTGTAACGAGTGGTTATTTCAGTCAAAGTTGCTCTTCTATCAGCTTGAATCAGTCGGCCCATTCTCCTCTGACCTCTAGCATCAACAAGGCATTTTCGCCCACAGGACTGCCGCATACTGGATGTTTTTCCCTTTTCACACCATTCTTTGTAAACCCTAGAAATGGTTGTGCGTGAAAATCCCAGTAACTGAGCAGATTGTGAAATACTCAGACCGGCCCGTCTGGCACCAGCAACCATGCCACGCTCAAAATTGCTTAAATCACCTTTCTTTCCCATTCTGACATTCAGTTTGGAGTTCAGGAGATTGTCTTGACCAGGACCACACCCCTAAATGCATTGAAGCAACTGCCATGTGATTGGTTGATTAGATAATTGCATTAATGAGAAATTGAACAGGTGTTCCTAATAATCCTTTAGGTGAGAGTATACTGCGCAAAACTAAGAATAAATAGCTATAAAGCATAAAGAAATAAAAATTCAAACGTAACAACGAGGCTCATCAACAGCAAACCCAGGGAACGTTCTCTCAAAGTTATGGACAAACATTCCTCCAGTAACGGTAATAGAACGTTCGTTCAATGTTATCTGGTCTTTAATAATGTTCTCAACACATTAGCACAAAAACATTATTTATGCATCATTCATAGAATGTATTTTCCTAAAAAATTATTCAAAAGTAACGTTACCATAACATTTGAAGAACGATACATTGGAATGTTCCCATAATGTTCACATTACCAAGAAAAAACTTATTTTTTTAAACAGGACGTTTTGAACATTCATAAATACAATTTTCATAAACGTTGAAAACGTTCTGAGAAGATATGTTTGTTGGGAGGGTCAGCGGTCATGTCCAGTAGCGGTTTTTGGCACGGGCGAACCGGGCAATCGCCCGGGGCGGCATTTTTGGGGGGGGGCGGCGCCGCCGGCGGTTTTCTATTATCTATCATTTCACTGTGTGGGGAATTGGCAAATTTGCGCCCCCTGCAGCTGCAGGCGCCCCTGCTTGCTGAGAAGATGCCGTGCACAGAAGCTGTTTGTTTGAGAAGGGGAAAGGGGAGGGGGCGCGGAGGCGCGGGCGCGGATGAAAGTTCACCTCTGGGTCTCTCCCAAATGGAACGGACAAGGGGGGGGGGGGGGGGGGGGGGAACGGGGGATTCATATAGTTATCTAAGTCAGTCACACCGCGACTTTCTTCCAAATAACGCACATTTCATTCATAATATTATAAATACAGGCCTCTATATTTCCTGCACATTTTTGTTTTTCTGAATTGTCTGAATGGCTAATAAAAATAGGTAATACAAAACGATTACTTGGTCACCACCACCAAGGTGAATTGGTTTAGTCTTGACTTCTGGTCGTGACTCGTCGTGAGTGACAGTTGGTATGGGGGGGATCAGGGGAAATCTGTTGATTGTCGATGTCGACGTGCCAAATAAGAGATGGACAAGAAAGGTCAAAGCCATCAGGTGCCCAATTTAGAAACGAGCGAAAGATAAAGGTATGCAACTATGTTTTCTCTGTATGATTACGGTATCCATGTCATGAATGAAGGGGTAATATTAATTGGTGGGTTTAACTCTTATTTGTTAGCCTTTTTGCTATGATTCTTTCTATGCTTAACAATAATTCGGTTTTAACTCAAACACGAGATCTAATTTCACCATAATACTGTGCTTTGCAACAAAACTGTTACAAGTTCAGTTATTACACTGCAAAAAATGCTTTTCTTACTTAGTATTTTTGTCTTGTTTCCAGTCCAAATATCAAACATTTCTTAAATAAAGATGCATAACGTTATTTTACTAAAGTAGTAAAATGACATAAGATATTAAGTCTTGTTTTCCGGGGAAATAAAAAAAATTGAGTTTTTGCTTAAAACAAGCAAAACATGATCTGCCAATGGGGTAAGAAAAATTTCTTATGGGGGGTAGGGCGCTCGAAGGGGGTCTCGCCCAGGGTGTAATTCAATGTAGAACCGCCACTGGTCATGTCTAACTTTGATAAAAGGTTTTGATCCACTTCAATGTTGACGACTGGATGAACTAGTGGCGTTGGTTTCTAGAGGAAAATACGAGCTCATCATCAGAGAGTCGAAACGTTCCTCAGATCCAAGAGTTTCCCACAATCCCGTTCTCATGGCTTCGGCTGCGGTGGGTCTCCACACGGGTCGGCCAGAACCAGCACCAGAACCAACATCACAACTAATGTGTGCTGGAGTCCAGGAAAAATACACGCGTGTCCAAGCGCTTCTGTTTCAGTCTGACCCAGTTCCTGATCCAACACAAGCTCTGCTCACAACAGCTGATCTCAGCCCTGCTGTCACTCTGACCCTACACTCGCTGACACACCAGCCTTTCATATTCCACTGGCTTTCAAGTCAACGTTTATTTTATTTTAAAGCAGCAAAGATGATTTTAGTTGCAGTAACGTGGCGGTACAACAGTGACTGAATGTTTTATTTTAATTTCAAGGAAAGCAATATATTTTAGTTTGATAATGATTTTTATTTAATATTTTGTATTTTTATGGTACTACATTATATTTAATGTACACTTGGCAGATTATTGCTGAAGTGAAAAAAAGTTTTAAAAATTGAATTGTTATGAAAAATGCACAAAATATTGTTTAATTTTTTTATATGAAATCAATATTTTCAAAAACATGTTTTACTCTAAAACTGTGAGAAAATCAAAGCCATAAATCTAAACAAGTTGTGTTCCAAATTTGAGGCTGATATCTCAAAACTGATCTTTCAGTGAGATGTAGTTTGGCTGCAGTTCCAGATGCTTCCACTAGAGGAAACTCGTCTCTCATTCATTTACAATACGTCATTTCTGACCGCGAGGAGCTCAAGTGTGACTATTGTTTTCAGGACCATTGAACCTGTTCCAATCATGACCATGATTTTTTTGTGTGTTCACATACTAAGTGCCAAAACCTTTGCCAAGTTTCGTACCATTCTGATCAAGTAAAAAAAAATAAAAAAAAATTAAAGTAGAACTAATTTTTGGTCAAAAATTACCGAAGAGCAATTGCAAGTTATAAAGTCCAAGTCTAAGGAAAAAAAGACTGACTTTTTTTCCAGAATTGCCTGTTTAAACTGAAAAAACAATTGCAATTGTGACTTTATATCTCACAATTCTGACTTTATAACACGCAATTGCAACTTTAGAGCTCACAATTCTGACTTTATAACACGCAATTGCAACTTTATATCTCACAATTCTGACTTTATAACACGCAATTGCAACTTTAGAGCTCACAATTCTGACTTTATAACACGCAATTGCAACTTTATATCTCACAATTCTGACTTTATAACATGCAATTGCAACTTTATATCTCACAATTCTGACTTTATAACACGCAATTGCAACTTTATATCTCACAATTCTGACTTTATAACACGCAATTGCAACTTTATATCTCACAATTCTGACTTTATAACACGCAATTGCAACTTTATATCTCACAATTCTGACTTTATAACATGCAATTGCAACTTTATATCTCACAATTCTGACTTTATAACACGCAATTGCAACTTTAGAGCTCACAATTCTGAGATAAAAAGTCACAATTACATTTTTCATTTTTCATTCTGCGGCGGAAACAAGCTTTCATAGATGAACGCCACAATACGTAAGAATAGATCTGTCGCTACTTCCACTTGTCTTGAGTTTGAAATTGAAAATGCAGAATTTGGGTAAAAATAAATAAACAAAATAAGCAGCTATATACTGGGTCCCAGTCCACTTTGACCCCAGAGATGGAGAACCAGACACACGTGACGAGGTTCACGGCCTGTAAAACACACACGCGCTCCGCTCTAAAATTAGTTTTCACTGCCTATAACAGCAGATTTACTGGCTGCTTTAATTTGCAGTCTGCAGGCCGTCACACAACACAACACAACAGGACAGGACGAACACACACACTCACGTGAACACACACATGCTTTCAATCAGGCAGTGCTGTGTCGGTTTACCGCTTCATTCCTCTCCGCGCGCCTGAAGCTCATTCCTGCTTTATCCGGGAGCTGTTCGCATTCACATGTGTCAGGGTGTGTTCCACTAAACACAAACTACACAACAACAACCACACACAACCAGAGAGAAGGATCTTCTGCATCGTTCACTCACATCATGTCCCGACAGAAGCCAAGCTGTATTTCTATAAGGCGTTATTCAACACAGATTGTCAACACAGCAAACAAAAATACGTTATTTCTCAATGTTCTCTGAACGTTCAAAACGTCACTTTTTTTATGTTTTTAAGTGAACCATCCAACATTATGAGAACGTTACTTTTCAATGTTCTCTGAACGTTCTCTGTAACATTTAATAAAATGTCCAAAAAATTTCAGAAGAAAACATTCCAGGAATGAATGATGTATAAATAATGTTTTTGTGCAAATGTTTTAAGACCAGATAACTTTGAATGAACGTTCTTTCACCAGATGAACGTTTGGCATTCACTGTAATAAACAGGAAAATAACAAATTCCAAATTCAGTTTCAGTTTCAGCTCTCCAGAAGACAATACTGTCATGATTCAGACCAGTTCAGGTTTTGTTCTCATATGATTCAGTCAAATCGATAATATTACTGAATATTAAGTATATAAGTATATAAACAATGGAATAAAACAAATATTCACACAATGAAAGTCAGTGTGTTTTTAAAACAACTTTGGACCCCATTGACTTTCATTATACGGACCAAAAACACTTTTTCTAAATATCTTCTTTTGTGTTCCACAAAAACAAGCAAGTCATACAGGTTTGAAACGACACGAGTAAATGACCGAGTTAAGAAACACACTTCTGCATGTGCACTAGAAACTCCCTAGAAGAGACTCAAACTGATAATAAGTATAATAGTATATAATACGCAAGTCTTTCAGTCTTACCACTTCAAAATGTCACATTTAATTCAGTGTGTTACTTGCTGTTTCTTTCAGATTATTTGTGAAATTTACAAGCAATTTTTGAGTGCAAGTAAATCCTGCAACAGAATGTTTTCAACATCATTACATAAAGCGTCGTTCATGCTGCGGTGAAAACAAATAAAATAACTATAAAAACTGGTGGTTTTGCAATACCAATACATAGATATAATAAAATGAAAAACAACTGGGAAAAAGGTCAAACAAGCAACTTTGCAATTTTCAGACTTGAGACAGACTGACCCTATTTTATTCTATTACATGCGGAAGAAGTGAGGTTCTGACAGAGGTGACGCTCGTACACAATCACGGCTCTTTGAGAGAAAGTTGCAAACAAAAGCACGATCGGTGATTCATTTGCAAACGGTGTGAAGCCAAAAACTGCAGCCGGCAAATCAATCTCTGAGCAAGAGAATTATTCATATCACAAGGAGAAAATATGGAGAGGAAATAGATCAAATATTTTATTTCAGCATCCTCCCTGTTTCAGATTAGCCTGATTTACAGAGAGAGAGAGAGAGAGAGAGAGAGAATCTGCAGATCAACGACTCATAAATCACACAGAATCAGCCACATCACCAACCAACCCATCCGGCTCATTCCAGAGGCCATACATGACCCTGCAACTCATCTATCCTCTAAACCACACTCATATAAACCTCTGCTCACTGAAACACTCTCAATAATGTTAATGTTAAATATTACATTATTTCAAATAATGCTTCTGCAGTGGAGGAGACTCATATCTACACTTTACAGATGCATTATAAATGAGAAATATTGAGATGAAATTCATAACAAATGCCCTGCATTCACATGATCATCAAAACTAGGGATGTACGATATATATCGGTCATCATATCAGTATCGGCCGACTTATGTTCATTATTAATGTTACCGTTATCAGCCCGATAAGAAAATTTGTCCGATATATTAAAGCTGATAAATAATGTATAATTTCCTTCAGCTGAGACTCTTCAGATGCGCACTGTTCAACATGATGCTTTAGAATTGCTTGAAATATGATAGGAATCACTTCAAAAAAGGAAAATACAGTTCAGTGCAGCATAAGCAGCGCAAGTCTGTCATATCGGCTACAGAACATTATAATGAGAACGTCATAATTGTGTGATTGAGACGTGGCTTTTAATGGTGAGACTTTTGTTTTTGTAATCAGGCTCTCAAAAATTATATAAAAATGTGGATTTTGATTTATCGGCCAATATATCGGTTATCGGCTTTCAAATATGAAGAATTATCGGTTATCGGCTTTCAAATATCAAGAATTATCGGTTAGCGGCTTTCAAATATGAAAAATTATCGGTTATCGGCTTTCAAATATGAAGAATTATCGGTTATCGGCTTTCAAATATCAAGAATTATCGTTATCGGCTTTCAAATATCAAGAATTATCGGTTATCGGCTTTCAAATATCAAGAATTATCGGTTATCGGCTTTCAAATATCAAGAATTATCGGTTATCGGCTTTCAAATATCAAGAATTATCGGTTATCGGCTTTCAAATATAAAGAATTATCGGTTATCGGCTTTCAAATATCAAGAATTATCGGTTATGGGTATCGGCCAAAATGTTGATGTGGGTGCATCTCTAATGAGGACTTGATCAGTCGTCGCACTCGACCTGCTGAGCTCCAGAAGAGAAGACAACATTAAACTAACGTACATTACAAAAAATAATACTTCTATTCAGCAAGAACACATTAAATTGATCAAAAGTGACAGTAAAGACATTTATAATGTTAAAACATAAATGAATGCTGTTCTTTTGAACTTTCTATTCATCAAACCCAGCTGACAGGGAACGTCTGGCAACAAACAAACATTCTTCCAGTACATTACAGAACATTTGTTCAAAGTTATCTGGTCCTCAATAATGTTCTCAAAACACTACTTGTACATCATTCATGGAGCATTTTATTTCTGAAACATTTCAGTTGGACGTTCTTCTGATGTTTTTTAAATGTTACTTGTTTCAGGTCGTTCAGAGAACATTCTAAAGTAATGTTCCATAATGTTTGAAGAATGATACAATGTAACGTTCCCTTAAAGGGCACCTATTATGCAAAATTCACTTTTACATGTTGTTTGAACATAAATGAGTGTCGGCAGTGTGTGTACACAACCACCATATGATGATACAAATCCACATACTCCTTTTATTAATCTCCATAAATCATAAGCAGTGTCTCAAAACAAGCCGTTTGCAGATTCTAGCAGTGTGACGTCACATTATACAGGCCCTGCCCACGACTGCAGACGGACTCTGCCTATTAGCATAGACCCGCCCACGACTGCAGACGGACTCTGCCTATTAGCATAGACCCGCCCACGACTGCAGACGGACTCTGCCTATTAGCATAGACCCGCCCACGACTGCAGACGGACTCTGCCTATTAGTAGACACCCGCCCACGACTGCAGACGGACTCCTCCTATTAGCATAGGCCCGCCCACGACTGCAGACGGACTCTGCCTATTAGCATAGACCCGCCACGACTGCAGACGGACTCTGCCTATTAGTATACACCCGCCCACGACTGCAGACGGACTCCTCCTATTAGCATAGGCCCGCCCACGACTGCAGACGGACTCTGCCTATTAGTATATACCCGCCCACGACTGCTGACGGACTCTGCCTATTAGCATAGACCCGCCCACGACTGCAGACGGACTCTGCCTATTAGCATAGACCCGCCCACGACTGCAGACGGACTCCTCCTATTAGCATAGGCCCGCCCACGACTGCAGACGGACTCTGCCTATTAGTATACACCCGCCCACGACTGCTGACGGACTCTGCCTATTAGCATAGACCCGCCCACGACTGCAGACGGACTCTGCCTATTAGCATAGACCCGCCCACGACTGCAGATGGACTCTGCCTATTAGCATAGACCCGCCCACGACTGCTGACGGACTCTTCCTATTAGCATAGACCCGCCCACGACTGCTGACGGACTCTGGCTATTAGCATAGACCCGCCCTCAGTGAGCTGTTTATCTCCTCTCAGCTTTTAACAGCAGCATCCAAGTAAGAGATGTATTCTTATTAAAGCTACTAAGGTTATTCAGTCAAGAGCAGTGACTTTTCTTTAAAGGTCCCATGACATGCTACTTTTTGTAGGCTTTAATATAGGCCTTAGTGGTCCCTAGTACTGTATCTGAAATCTCTTTCCAAAAATTCAGCCTCGGTGCAGAATTATAGCCACTACAAGCCAGTCCCAGAATGAGCTTCCTTCAGACGGGCCGTTTCGGTGTCTGTAGCCTTAAATGATAATGAGGAGGAGAAAGGCGGCGCAAGATGGTCAAGGCCACACCCACCCTCCAACGGTACCATGGCGTGCATGTTTACGTTGGATATATTGCAATGGCACGAAGACACGCAGTCTTTCAAGCATTTCAGTTTGACCCAGAATCTGATCCAGATGGAGAAGCAACGGATGAAGAAGTTGCAACTCAGCGGCTCCAGCAGGACGTTTCCGAATGGTTAGTTTAAAATATTATGTCTGGATACGGTACTTTATTCGGA
>CM038645.1:29818350-29843350 GCA_021554675.1 Leuciscus idus | reverse complement strand
CAGCCAGTCGTCCAAATAGTTCCGAATTCTCACGCCCCTTCGTCTGAGGGCCTTCTTCGGTACTAAGAAGTAACGGCTGTAAAACCCCGACTCGCTCTCGGCCAAGGGGACGGTCTCTACCGCTCCTTTTCTTCAGGAAGTAGGTGTCAGGAAGTAGGTGTGCTACTTCCTGATTCACTGAAGTTTCGACCCGGGCTGTGAAGCGCGGCGGTCTGCGAGCGAATTGTAGCGAATAGCCCCGTTTCACTATCTCTAGCACCCATTTTGAGAATGAAATAGAATGTAGAATGAAATCTGGGCTCCGGTCGCTGATATTCAGGGACTCGGGGACCCGGCCATGATGACATACTTTGTTCACCAAGTTCATATTCACTGGGGCAGTAATTTACACCTGAAACACCGCCAGCGTGAGCTGGGGCATTATGTGTGTGCGTAACACAGATACAGTCGTGTTCATAGGTAGGGGTGAGCACTGTACAGCAGGCACATTTCCTACACTTAAAACATGAACGGCATGAGCCGGTTTGACTGATATGGACCCCGTGAGACACTGCGTGGGTAATGCTTATGTGTAGGGGTGAACACTGGGTAGTGGGCACTTTTCCTACATTTATAACACTTTCAGCGTGAGCCGGACCAACAGACATAATGAGTTTTTTCTGGGTTGCTGTGAAAACGGCGTTTGGGTACAGGCGAGCGGGTTGTATAACAGGCTCGTTGGCTGCAAAATACACTCCTCCAGTCACCTCTGCTGTGGGAACTGTGAGAGTGAAGCGTTGGGAAGAGTACTGCAAGCTCAGAGGAGAGTGCAGTATAATTTATATCTGCCGCCAGAGCCAGGATTCGAACACGGGTCTCTGGCACGAAAGC
Source organism: Leuciscus idus (assembly GCA_021554675.1). Taxonomy (NCBI): domain Eukaryota; kingdom Metazoa; phylum Chordata; class Actinopteri; order Cypriniformes; family Leuciscidae; genus Leuciscus; species Leuciscus idus. The sequence goes on along the minus strand of CM038645.1, from coordinate 29,842,480 downwards.
CTTAGATTTCGCCACAGGGGGAAATGACATAAGCTTTCAGTTAGCGTGAGCAGATAAGAGAGCGTCATGAGAGTCATGCGGAGGGCACCGGCGTGGGCTCATATGTTTAAAATGCTCATAATACTCGAGCCCCGCCATTTGAACGGGAGGGCGCGAGGAGCGGGTTCGTTTTCTGTACGTAAGAAAGCTGGCCGTGAGCTCACGATACACGCGGGGATTCCACCGGTGTGCATTCACGAACAGGATCGCATTCCGGTGGTCTCTGCGGGCAGCGCTTTTCGGTGCGACCCGAACGAGAGAGGCGGAAGCGGGGTCCATGTTGGAAATGGCTAGTCGAGCCCGCAGGGTCAACGTAGTCATGGGGTCGCTTTCTGGGCAGCCGCCCTGGGAAAGCGCGTGCACTTGAAATGAGGCATTTGAATCAACGCCTCGGCTCTTTTAGCGAATAACACACACAGAAGCGAGTAAAAAGGATATGGGCGCCGGATAGCGCAGCTGGCACGCTGAGTGCTGTTCGACGGCGCAGCTTCTCTTCTCAGAAGATCCAGCGAAGTGAGTCACTCTCTGAAAGGAGACGAAATCATAGTGCAACCTGGGCGATGGGTATTTATAGGCCTAGGCCACACCCATATTGGCGGGCCAAGACGTCACGCGGGGATAGCCTCCCATTGGCGCTGAAGTCGCACTGATAGGTTGCAGCAGTTGCCGCAGAGCAGCCAATAGGCGCGCGAGCTGCCTCACCTAGGTCTGCTGCTGCAGCAAATGCGTTTTAAATTATTACAAATTAAGGATAATTTTTTGCTTCAATATTCTCGAGAAAAGGAGTTTTTCCCGTAGCGTAAGTTAAACTCACGCAACACTCGTTCCCTCTCTAGAGAGAACCGAGGTTACATTAGTAACCGAGTGTCGTTTTACATACATAACTTAAATTTACAGTAAAAAATATATTTCATAATAGCCTGACGTCGTCATACTCAGATTCTAGTCAGAATATGAGTCTGATACTGCTCCATTGGGCTTTCATTATGGGGCGTGTTTCAACCGAACCAGGAAGGAAAATGCCTCTGTCTGCACTCAATTGGATAGACCTATAACCAATCAGAGCAACGGAGTAAGTGACGTATGTTTTTCATTCATGTTTCCGATCGACAAATGCCTTGATCGTGGTTCTCTGTTCCTCTTTTAAAATGAATGCGCTGTCGATATCTTCTATAACAGACGCGATGGCGGAATCTACACATAATGTTTTATAAACAAAGTTCGAGAGGAGCACGTTCAAATAATCAATCCAATCAACTTGCCATCAAACAATGACCGTCTGGTCTACACTATCAGCATTAGAGGAAGCATATATTTATTCACTTTGTCAACTCACCTAACATTCCTTGACAGTTTTCAGCATCCCTCCACTCACTCTCGGCCTGTTCTTCCACAGCCTGGAATACGGGGGGAGTAGCCTACTTTGGGTTCGGGCCGAATACCGAGCCCGGAGCCTCTCCTCGGACAGCATACCAAATATGCATTTATTCTATCTGACTTATTTGTAAGTGTGAACTCGTGAAATAACAATTCTCCAGCGGCAGTCATCTTTGTTGTAAACGAATTCAACCCAAGCGCTCGTCGGTGACGTGGATGATTACGTTACGTTGCTCATCTGTCCAAGAAAATCGCAACTTTTCATTTTCCGTCGGTCTTAGTACATGATGTAACTACAGAAGTGTCAAATTTTAAATAGGAAAAATATCAAAACTCTTTGTTCATTTTTTTGGGAGTTGTAAAATGAGCCTATTTCCAAAAAAAGTGGAGTATCCCTTTAACAACATTACATGTAACATAAAACCCTATAACTGGTTAGAAAAAAACTAAGAAAAACTATGAAGAAACAGTTATTTCAGCAGAAAGACATCAGATGTGGAGCGTCACGCAGGGAATTGTGGGAATGTCAATTTACGGTTTTCACTGTAAATTATACAGTGACTTGTTCTTTTTCTCTTCCAAAAACTGTAAATTTACATTAAATGTACGGTTAGATTTAATGTAACAGATACACAGTTTTTCACCGTATAAAGTACGGAAACTTTCTTTTAAGTGAATAACAGGTTTCCACCGCAGCATTTTTACAGTATTTTACCTTTAAATCACAATAATTTTTTACAGTGATCGCTTGCATGAACCTCTGACCTCTCCAGCGCTCACACACACACACACACACGCACACACACACACACACACACACACACACACACACACATCGCACACTCAGCTGATACACACACACACACACACACTGAAAGTTCTTCACATAAATGTCTTTATTTTGGGTTTGTAGCGACAATGACCTTCTTGTCATTTAGAAGTGTTGTAGGATTAGAGATCCACACACGAGACGCTTCAGTCCAGTACTGTGTTTATCTCTTTATTTATCACAGTTCCGATGCCAAAACACATTATAATCCACAAGTTTGCATGTCCACATCCGATCCTGACACGGTCACGTGGTTTCCCTGATTAGTTCCACCTGACTTCACTTGCTCTCTGGTTACAGATAGACCTATTAAACCCCACACTCCCCCCCAGTGTCCAACAGTGGAACTGCAGCATATCATACAGAGAACATTATTGCTCTCACACAGGTTATTAAAATAAACTCTCACACCAGATCAAACACACTCACACTCACTCATACACATACACTCACTCATACACACACACTGTCTGGTGTGTAACCCCTATACATCACATTTAGGATAATTCTACTTTCATTGTGTTTGTTTCTGTTTTACACTTCGTTTTTGCTCTGTTAATAACCCTGACCATTATTGTCATGTTGTTGTTTTACATTTTTAGTTTTCCCCTCATTACAGTTTTTTTTCCAATTGCTAACACACAATTTTGCACTTGGCTGGTTTTATCAAAACACTGAACACCCAAACTGCAGAACACCTCATATATCCTGCAGAACTACACACACACAGCATTATCACAATCAGACTCTTGCAGGAAACGACACACACTTCACTCATATTAGCAGAGTTTAGTCTCAGCATCTACACACTGCTGGCGTAATGAAGAGCGCTCTCATCTTCAGTGTGCTTCGCCATAATACTAAAATACATACATATTTGCAGATACACACACACATACACACACACACACACACACACACACACACACACACACACACACACGCGCGGTTGAAACGGAAGTTGCGCTGGTCTCTTCTGTCGTATATCCGAGTGAAACACTTCTGGAACAAGAACAAATCAATGAACATTAATGATGTGCATCAGTAAATAATGTAGGCCTGCAATAAACACTGCAATATTCCATAAATAAAAAAAAGGAAGTGTAAATTTTGATTTGCTAACAGTGATGTGAAGATGCTGGTGTTCTCCAGCAGGAGGCGCTGTAGACACACAGATGAACCTCTGATGATGATGCGCAGTCTCGCAGAACCCCAGAACTCAGACATGTGCGGGTGTTCGGAACACAACACGCTCGGAGCGGGACTGTGTGTTTACAGTCTGTCCTTGACCTCTTCAGGCGTTATGAATATGAATATGAGCACCTAACGAACATTCGGTGTCCATGGAAACCAGCGCTTCTCACTCACAGCACTGTCTGGGTGCGAGGGAGAGAAGAGGTTACGCGCGCGCGCGAGTGTTTTCACGGACACGAGACCAGGGCCACGGGTTGCTAAGTAACAGTCGATGCGAGAGAGAGGACAGAAGTTGATCTTCAGATTCAGTGATACTGGATTCATAATGCAGAAACACTGCAAACAACAACAAACACATCAGATATTCCTGAGGGAAAGCGATCATGCGTGAACACTAACATCTGTAACATATTTTAAAACTCACTACTTGTTTGAGAACGTTCAGTTCAGAGAACATTCAAAGGTAACATTCACATAATGTTTGAAGAATAATACAATGGATGTTTCGTTAACGTTCACATAAGCAAGAACATTTTTACAAACGGGTCGTTAATAAATAACGTTTTGGGAACATTAGCAGATTTTCTTAGAACATGTTTTCTTAGCTGGTTAATTACCCAGCATGCATCACAGCGCAAAGAACTTGTGTATTTGCGTGTTCATTCATATTTAAAGTCATAAGTCAATATTTTCCAATTCACCATTGCATGTCAAATGTGTGTGGAATAATAGCTCATGTTTACTGTAATATCTGTGGATCGTTTTGCATGTAAGGACTTGTTTTGGTTGAGACGAGTTCTGATCAGCGTAATTAGCCCTCTCTGCACACATGTAAAAACACTAAATAGTCAATAATTTTATCCCTTAAAACTCATCTTTGATCACCAAAATTACATATTTAAACGTTCTTGCCTTAAAACATCTTGAATGTAAACACTTGAAAGAGCTGTTTTCAACCAAGTAACATCATTCTTGTCTCTGAACAACCAGCTGGACGCCAACCAATCCGGCTTCAAGAAAGGACACTCAACTGAGACTGCATTACTGTCGGTCACAGAAGCCCTACGGATCGCAAAAGCTGCTTCCAAATCCTCAGTTCTCATTCTTCTGGATCTGTCTGCTGCTTTCGACACTGTGAATCATCAGATCCTTATGCCCAGCCTCTCAGCACTGGGCATCACAGGAACCTCCCTCCACTGGTTTGAGTCCTATCTCACAGGTAGGTCCTTCAGGGTCGCATGGAGAGGCGAGGCATCCAGAGCACATCAGCTGACCACAGGGGTTCCTCAGGGTTCAGTTCTTGGTCCCCTCCTCTTCTCCATCTACACCACATCACTGGGACACATCATACAGGCACATGGTTTTTCCTACCACTGCTATGCTGATGACACACAGCTCTTCCTCTCATTTCAACCAGATGATCCCACAGTAGCTGCACGGATCTCAAGCTGTCTAGCGGACATCTCGACATGGATGAAGGAACATCACCTGCAGCTCAACCTGGCAAAGACTGAGCTTCTCGTCCTCCCTGCCAATCCGTCTCTGCAACACGACTTCACTATCCAGCTAGACTCATCATCAATCACCCCATCAATGTCGGTCAGAAATCTTGGAGTAACAGTTGATGACCAGCTGACCTTCACAGATCACATTTCAAAGACAGCTCGATCATGCAGGTTTGCACTGCACAACATCAGGAAGATCAGGCCTTTCCTAACTGAGCATGCAACACAACTTATCGTCCAGGCCCTGGTCATTACTAGGCTTGACTACTGCAATGCTCTTCTGGCTGGACTTCCATCATGTGCAACTAAACCCCTACAGATGATCCAGAATGCTGCAGCTCGAATTGTCTTCAACGAGCCCAAAAGGGCCCACGTCACTCCTCTGTTCATCTCTCTGCACTGGCTACCTCTCTCTGCTCGCATCAAGTTCAAGGCATTGACGCTTGCTTACAGATCTGTCACAGGCTCAGCTCCCTCCTACTTTCACTCACTCCTACAAGTCTACATCCCTACCAGAAGCCTTCGGTCGGTCAACGAGCGACGTCTCGTGGTCCCATCACAGAGAGCCAAAAAATCACTTTCCAGAACATTCTCATTCACAGTTCCATGCTGGTGGAATGATCTCCCCACCGGCATCCGGAATGCAGAATCCATGACAACATTCAAAAAAGAGCTGAAAACTCTTCTCTTCCGTGAGCACTTAACCTCCTAAAAAAAAAAAAAAAATATATACTGTATATATATTTTCCTGTAAATTCTCGCTTATCGGGCTTATGCTACTCTGAATAATGCCTGAACTTCGTATTTTGAGCACTTCTTGCGTTGTTTTTTGCCTCTTCACGATGACTTGCTTAATTTAGTCCCAATTTGTCAAGTCAAGTCAAGTCAAGTATATTTGTATAGCGCTTTTCACAATACAGATTGTATCAAAGCAGCTTCACAGTATTAAATTAAAATAATACAACAAAGTTTGTTTCAAGAGGAATTTATTGATTGATAAAATTAAATTAAATATCCCCAACTGAGCAAGCCAAAGGCAACAGTGGCAAGGAACCGAAAAACTCCATCAAGTGACCTAATAGTGTCCTAAAACTCCATCAGGTGACCTAATGGAGAAAAAAAACCTTGGGAGAACCCAGGCTCAGTCGGGGGCCAGTTCTCCTCTGGCATTTATGAGCTAGAGGCCGGATTGTAGTTTGAACTGTAGGATTATATGAATGCCTGGCTGAAGAGATGCGACTTTAATCTAGTTTTAAACTGGGAGAGCGAGTCTGAGCAACGAACAGTATCAGGAAGACTATTCCAGAGTTTTGGAGCCAAATGTGAAAATGCTCTCCCTCCTTTGGTGGTTCTGGATATCCTAGGTATGACCAAAAGCCTTGAATTTAGTGATCTTAAAGAGCGCGATGGATTATAGGGCGATAGAAGATCCGTTAAATAGACTGGAGCTAAGCCGTTTAGGGCTTTATAAGTCAGTAGCAATATCTTATAATTAATACGGAGCTTTATAGGTAACCAATGCAGTGATGATAAAATCGGTGTTATATGATCATATTTTCTTGATCTCGTAAGAACTCTAGCGGCGGCATTTTGGACTAACTGTAGCTTGTTTATTGAGGATGCAGGACAACCAGCTAATAAAGCATTACAGTAATCCAGTCTCGAGGTCATGAATGCATGAACTAACTTTTCTGCATCAGAAACTGATAGCATATTACGTAGCTTAGCAATGTTTCTAAGGTGGAAAAAGGCTGTTTTTGTAACATATGAAATATGATTTTCAAAAGACAGGTTGCAATCGAGTATAACACCCAGGTCTTTTACTGTAGAGGATAAAGTAACAGGACATCCTATGATGTTAAAGTTGTATTGTGCGAGGTTTTGTGGGCGGTTTTTTGAACCGATAAGTATTACCTCTGTCTTGTCTGGATTTAATAAAAGAAAATTACGCGTCATCCAATCTTTTATATCTTTAACACACTCTGTCAATTTGGAAAATTTACGTTTTCATCCGGCCGTGATGAAATATATATTTGAGTGTCATCAGCATAACAATGGAAACTAATTCCATGTTTCCTTATAATATTTCCAAGTGGCATCATATATATGGAAAATAACAGAGGGCCTAATACAGATCCCTGCGGCACTTTAGTTTACTGGAGTTATGATCGATTTTTCTCCATTTAAATAGACAAAATGGTAGCGGTCAGATAGGTATGATTTGAACCAGCTTAGTGCTTGTCCTTGAACACCAGTATAATTTTGTAGTCGATCTAAGAGTAATGTATGATCTATAGTATCGAACGCAGCACTAAGATCAAGTAAAACTAGTATTGAGATACAGCCTTGGTCAGAAGCTAAAAGTAAATCATTTGTGATTTTAACGAGCGCAGTTTCAGTGCTATGATGCGGTCTGAATCCAGACTGAAACTTTTCATAGATATCATTTTGTTGCAAGAAAGAGCCCAGTTGAGCGGACACCACTTTTTCTAATATTTTAGACATAAATGGAAGATTTGAAATGGGTCTATAATTTGCTAGATTATTATGATCTAATTGTGGTTTCTTAATGAGAGGTTTTATAACTGCCAGTTTAAATGTTCTTGGAACATGACCTAAAGATAAAGACGAGTTAATAATATTGAGGAGAGGCTCTTCCACTACAGGTAACACTTCTTTCAGTAGTTTAGTTGGTATAGGATCTAATAAACATGTTGTTGTTTTAGATGAAGTGATAAGTTTATTTAACTCTTTTTGTTCTATAGTTGTAAAGCACTGTAATTGTTCTTTCGGGGTGATAATTGAAGCTGAATTATAAGGCGCGATTGAAGATTGAACGTTTACAATTGTGGTTCTGATGCTTTCTATTTTCTCAGTGAAGAAGTTCATGAAATCATTACTACTGAACTGTAACGGGATATTTTGTTCGGGTGACGTCTGTTTATTTGTTAGTCTAGCCACGGTGTTAAATAGAAACCTTGGATTGTTTTGGTTGTTTTCTATTAGTTTGCGGAGGTGCTCAGCCCTGGCCGCTTTTAGGGCCTTTTTATAACGTGACTTGTAAGTCGCTTTGGACAAAAGCGTCTGCTAAATGACTAAATGTAAATGTAAATGTAACTCGACACCCTTGCCTCATTTAGTATGCACAGTTCTATGAATATGCAAATTCACCCCGCCTCCACTCACTCACTCAGCTCAGAGATTCACTGGTTGACGATCACACGTTGATCTGATTGGTTACAAGGTAGTTTGTGACGTCAGAAACACCAGCGATTTCAAAGCGTGTTTTTGAGACTGTCTTTGGTTCACTGCAGTTTTAAGGAGGAAATACTCAGCAATGGTGTCGACTTATGAACTTACACATGGTTTGTCTTAAAGCGTATTAAAAACACCACATAGACACATAAACTACATTAAACGCTGGATCTTCACCACAGGGGGACTTTAAATGAAAAGAAAGTAAAATCTGATGTGAACAAGAAACTTGTTGAAACTTGCTATAAAAAAAAAAACAGAAATTTGAAATTTAAAATATAAAAACTCCTTTATGAATTGAGCCAAAAACTACTTTTTTTTTGCATTAAACTGCCTAATTTCCCCAAAGTTCATGATGCATTAAGATATTGTGTGGTCATGCTGCAGATAGATGTTATGAGTCATGAAGATGAGAAACCCTCACTGTCCTTTAGAGAGTGTCAGATCTGTCCAGCTCTGCCGGATCTGTGTGAAGCGAGAGCTCATGAGAAACACGAGGACAACACAGGCTTCACAGCGGTGCCATACAGAGGAACCAGTTCTGCACAGTGAACAACATTGGGTTATTCTTTTGGGTTACACTGTTGGGTCACTATGTTGGGTTATTTTCCAAAAATGTTAAATGTTAAAATCATTGGGAAATTTCTAGTAATAACCCTGTTATTGGGTTAAATTGTTGGGTGTTGTATATACACTTGTGTATTTTGAATTTATGTACACAATTATGTATATTTACATTCAATTCTAGACTCTCCAATATTTAGTTTGTCATTTAAAAATATTTTTGTTGAGACATATTTATTGTTTTATACACATAAATAATCTCTATTTAAAAAAACAAGTCTGTCATATCGGCTACATAAAATTATAATAAGAACATTATAATTGTGTGTTTGGGACGTGTTTTGTAATCAGGCTTTCAAAAATTATATCAAAATGTGGATTTAGATTTATCTGCCAATATATCAGTTATCGGCTTTCAAATATAAAGAATTATCGGTCTCGGCCCAAATGTGTACATCCGTGCATCCCGAGTCTCCCAGCACTGTGGGAAGCAGACACACTCTGCCAGTTTACATCTAGACTACACACACATCTCTTTATCCTGGTATACACAGAACACATTATACATTTCTATAATTGAAATCAGTGAAATGATTGTTATGCTGCATAAACGAGTTCAGCCGGAACCGGGAGCAGATCCTGTAACACCTGATGTACTCATACATCATGAGGAGGATGGCGTCTACACTAACTACACTGCTTATCTGCATAAATTGGACCCGGACAGGTTCAGTGTGAGGATTGAACCCGGACAGGTTCAGTGTGAGGATTGGACCTGGACAGGTTCAGTGTGAGTACTGGACCCGGACAGGTTCAGTGTGAGTATCGGACCCGGACAGGTTCAGTGTGAGGATCGGACCCGGACAGGTTCAGTGTGAGTATTGAACCCGGACAGGTTCAGTGTGAGGATTGGACCCGGACAGGTTCAGTGTGAGTACTGGACCCGGACAGGTTTAGTGTGAGTATCGGACCCGGACAGGTTCAGTGTGAGTACTGGACCCGGACAGGTTCAGTGTGAGTACTGGACCCAGACAGGTTCAGTGTGAGGATTGGACCTGGACAGGTTCAGTGTGAGTACTGGACCCGGACAGGTTCAGTGTGAGTACTGGACCCGGACAGGTTCAGTGTGAGGATCGGACCCGGACAGGTTCAGTGTGAGTATTGAACCCGGACAGGTTCAGTGTGAGGATTGGACCCGGACAGGTTCAGTGTGAGTACTGGACCCGGACAGGTTTAGTGTGAGTATCGGACCCGGACAGGTTCAGTGTGAGTACTGGACCCGGACAGGTTCAGTGTGAGTACTGGACCCGGACAGGTTCAGTGTGAGGATTGGACCCGGACAGATTCAGTGTGAGTACTGGACCCGGACAGGTTCAGTGTGAGTACTGGACCCGGACAGGTTCAGTGTGAGGATTGGACCCGGACAGATTCAGTGTGAGTACTGGACCCGGACAGGTTCAGTGTGAGTACTGGACCCGGACAGGTTCAGTGTGAGGATTGGACCCTGACAGGTTCAGTGTGAGTACTGGACCCGGACAGGTTCAGTGTGAGTACTGGACCCGGACAGGTTCAGTGTGAGTACTATACCCGGACAGGTTCAGTGTGAGTACTGGACCCGGACAGGTTCAGTGTGAGGATTGGACCCGGACAGGTTCAGTGTGAGGATCGGACCCGGACAGGTTCAGTGTGAGTACTGGACCCGGACAGGTTCAGTGTGAGGATCGGACCCGGACAGGTTCAGTGTGAGGATCGGACCCGGACAGGTTCAGTGTGAGGATCGGACCCGGACAGGTTCAGTGTGAGGATCGGACCCGGACAGGTTCAGTGTGAGGATCGGACCCTGACAGGTTCAGTGTGAGGATCGGACCCGGACAGGTTCAGTGTGAGGATTGGACCCTGACAGGTTCAGTGTGAGTACTGGACCCGGACAGGTTCAGTGTGAGTACTGGACCCGGACAGGTTCAGTGTGAGGATTGGACCCGGACAGATTCAGTGTGAGTACTGGACCCGGACAGGTTCAGTGTGAGTACTGGACCCGGACAGGTTCAGTGTGAGGATCGGACCCTGACAGGTTCAGTGTGAGTACTGGACCCGGACAGGTTCAGTGTGAGTACTGGACCCGGACAGGTTCAGTGTGAGTACTGGACCCGGACAGGTTCAGTGTGAGTACTGGACCCGGACAGGTTCAGTGTGAGTACTGGACCCGGACAGGTTCAGTGTGAGTACTGGACCCGGACAGGTTCAGTGTGAGGATCGGACCCGGACAGGTTCAGTGTGAGTACTGGACCCGGACAGGTTCAGTGTGAGTACTGGACCCGGACAGGTTCAGTGTGAGGATCGGACCCGGACAGGTTCAGTGTGAGGATCGGACCCGGACAGGTTCAGTGTGAGGATCGGACCCGGACAGGTTCAGTGTGAGGATCGGACCCGGACAGGTTCAGTGTGAGGATCGGACCCGGACAGGTTCAGTGTGAGGATCGGACCCGGACAGGTTCAGTGTGAGGATCGGACCCGGACAGGTTCAGTGTGAGTTGTTGATGGAGTCGGTCAGGTTGGAGTGTGTATAAGACTCATTCACACTCTCAGCAGGATCACACACACTCCTCTGTGTCAGCGTGTCCTCCCACACACACACTCAGTATTCAGTGTGACCGCCGCTGATCTGCTATTGTCTTCTCAGAGCCTCAGAGAGAAGAAGACGAGAACCACTGAAGATGAAGAACATGCATGAGTCTCTCACTGCACATGCTTATTAAAATCTTCTTCACACTACGACAAATGCTTCTTTTGAGAACAGACGACTGAAAGGTTCGAGACCACTCACTTAATAATGCTAAATAACCCAGCGAGTGACCCAGCTATGGGCTGGTATAGCAGCTCCTTCCCAACCATGGGTTACTTTAGCCCGATGCATGGGTTAAAGGCCAGCTGGGTTTAAAGTAACCCTACAGTTAAGTTAACTATTTATTTTTATTTATGACATTATTTTAATAAATAAAATACACTTTTTTTTCTTTTTTTTGAATACAGATTGTTTATGTGTATAAAACAATAAATATGTCTCTACAAAAATATTTTTAAATGACAAACTAAATATTGGAGAGTCTAGAATTGAATGTAAATATACATAATTGTGTACATAAATTCAAAACACACAAGTGTACATACAACACAGGTATTTAACCCAACAGCCGGGTTATTACGATACATTACACAATGATTTTAACATTTATGGAAAATAACCCAACATAGTGACCCAATATGTGTAACCCAAGGGTTTTTATTGTGTACTGTATTTCCTTAATGATCCGTTTAATTTTTATACTTTATAAAAAATTATTATTATTTATTACACAAATATCTCTTTAAAAGTTGTATTATAATTGCACCTGGGTTTGTTTCCCAAATCGTTTTCCCTATTTTTAATGAAATAATGCGCGTACGGATAATATCACATCATTGTAACTCAAGCCAAACAGTGAGTTACTGTATATGAGGTTTTATTATATATTTAAAATTATTATTATTTCCAGAATTACACATTGTATAATACAGTATACTATACACATATTCCACATATAAGGTTCAAAATGAATGCAGAGCATCATAAGATATGAGGAACATCACAGGTAACACTTATATATCAAAGATGATGACTTTGAAAGATGCTAAACAGTCAATTCACACGTTAAGGAAAATAAGAAAAGAAAAGACATGTACAGTATAACTAAAGGGAAGAGGAGGAATGTAAGTGTTTATAGATGACTATAGTTCTGGTTGCTGAGAGTCTCTGTAGTGTTTCAAAGTAAATCTTCATCTCAGCTTTAACATGGTAAACGTTAGGAATCCTTTCATTTACATTTGTGTATATAAAACTTACCAGGTAATATAATGAGATTTAACATAAAAACGTGATTCTTGTCTATATATTTTTTGTCATAATAAAAAAAAAACATCACTTTTCTCTCTATGAATTTTGATTCCACTTAAAATATTAATAAATATTCCACATCAATCCCCCCCAAAAATCACATACATTCAAAGAAAAGATGCACATAGTTCCAGTCTCCTGCAGAACACACACATCCAGATGGATCATTCTTATAGCTTTTTAGGAACTGGTTTGTTGGATAAATGTTATGTATAATTTTAAAGTATATTTCATCAACTTTATTATTGATACAATATTTGATATTATAAGTCCAAATCATTCTCCAATTCAAATTTTCTAAATGTTCATTCCAAAAGTATATATTTCGAGGTGTTGCAGAGCTATGAACCAGGCATCGGTCTTTAATATCAGCAGCATTTAACAATACCTGTGTTTTAAACAGTGCTTATGAGGGTCATCACTGCCTCCTGGAAGACTCAAGTGTCTGTATGTGCTTAATGTAATGTTTAATTCAGTTCAACTTGAAAATTGTATTAGAAGTACCGAAATCAAGCACATTCAAACCTCCTCGATTATAAGAATTACATCAAATATTTGTATTTAAATAGTGTGACTTTTCCATATGAAGTTGAATAAGGTAGAATCAGTTTTTTGTATGGTATATCTAACACTTTTGCAGGATAGACTAAACGAGACAGTTTGAGATTAAGGAACTCTACCTTTGAGTGATAAATCCCTCATGAAACACATATCAAATTTCTCTTTCATTTTAACCATAAGGGGCTGGAAACTGGATTGCACTCTGACTGATTGATTTTTACAAATATTGATACCAAGATACGTAACTTCCTCCCTAATTGGAATACCTTCAAATTCGGTTAAAAGAATATCATTGTCTTTAAGTGGAAAAGAGTAAACATTTATTTTACTGTTTATGAGTGTGCTCTGTCTCCTGTGCGCGCGCGGCCCTGGTGTGTCTCTGGCCCCTCCCACCTCTATCGTCATCATCATTATCCGTGAGCGCGCGCGCTGAACTCGCTCATAAATGCTGAAGATTCGCTCACGCGCACAGACGAAACACAAGCTAAACGCGTTCACTAACCCATCGACACACTCACACACACTCATATATCTATCTATCTATCTATCACGAGCTGCGAATATCAGCGCCATCGATCGATATCAGGACTCAGGAGTGTAATCGATCAGAGGAATAAAACAAACCGCGGAATTACTTCATCTATTTCTGCGGGAACTCAACAGGTTAGTGGCATTAACCCGATCAATACTACAATATTATTAATATCAGACATTAACCCGATCAATACTACAATATTATTAATATCAGACATTAACCCGATCAATACTACAATATTATTAATATCAGACATTAACCCGATCAATACTACAATATTATTAATATCAGACATTAACCCGATCAATACTACAGTATTATTAATATCAGCCATTCACATGATTTGCAGACACCAGTTTGATTCTGTTCATTCTACTTTTAATTCTATTCGTTTCATGTTCTGTCTTGTTTATAATCATTGTGTATTTTGATTCTGCAGTTGTGATGTGAAATATACATGAATAATCTGATTCAGATAATGACTAAATCATGTACTTTAGTGTTATATAATGTATATGAAGCTGAATCACTGTGTTCTGCTCATCAGTGACTCATGAATCACAATCACGTTTGACTCGCAGAAACTTTGTCACAGATTCACTTCTGATCAGACATTAATCACTTTAATTAGACACGTTAAAATCTACGCATTTACTGTTGTTGATTTGCAGTTAGATGGAAGAAGAAATAATGATTATGATAATAATAATAATATGTATTTGTTATAAATATGTTCTTGCTTCCTCAGGTCTCAATGTGCAACATGGAGCCTATGTTACCTGGATTTAGAAACACACTAAAGGTAAGATCAGTGTTTATTTTTGGATTATTTCTCAGCCAGGTTTGTGTGTTTGATGTTACACACCCAGATGTGCTCGTTTATTATCAGACACACATCTGCTTGTTGTGTGAGCGCGCTCTCGATTAGATCTGTGCTGTGATTGGTCGAGAGGAGAGCTGCTGTAAAGTCATTGGAGGTCAGCTCCGGTTCGCCCACGCAGTTCACTCTAGCACGGAACCGGAAAGCCATATATGGCCGTGCGCTCCCATTGGTGGATTGGCTCTAGTGATGATGTCATGCGTAAGGGCGTGTCCTCTGGGTTTTTCCTGCCCGTGCCGGTTTGAACTCAATAAAGAGTGTGTGTGTGTGTGTGTGTGTGTGTGTGTGTGTGTGTGTGTGTGTGTGTGTGTGTGTGTGTGTGTGTGTGTGTGTGTGTGTGTGTTTGTGTGTGTGTGTGTGTGTGTGTGTGTGTGTGTGAGTGAGAGAGATATTATCTTTAACCTGTTCACTGTAACCCCCACTTTTTGAGCATAGATCTGAATTGTAATGGTTGAACTCAATTACAGGTTGTAATTCCTGAACGCTTCTGAAAACGACCTAAGAATGGTCAGTTCTTAAAGGAACACTCAGCGGATTATTGCAGAAGTGAAAGCACTTCAAAACTGAAAGTGTATAAAAGTTATAGAAGTGTGTCTACTGTTAAGCAAACTTACTGAACTAAGCATTATATATTACAGATTTTTTTTACTAAATAATTTGGCCCCTGTAGACAATGATTTTATCCCTTAAAACTCATCTTTGATCACCAAAATTATATATTTAAAAGTGTTTTCTTTAAAAAAAATCTTCATGCCTTAAAATGTATTGAATGTAACTCGACACTCTTGCCTCATTTAGTATGTGCAGTTCTATGAATATGCAAATTCACCCCGCCTCCACTCACTCACTCAGCTCAGAGATCCACTGGTTGACGATCACACGTTGATCTGATTGGTTACAAGGTAGTTTGTGACGTCAGAAACACCAGCGATTTCAAAGCGTGTTTTTGAGACTGTCTTTGGTTCACTGCAGTTTTAAGGAGGAAATATTCAGCAATGGTGTCGACTTATGAACTTACACATGGTTTCTCTTAAAGCGTATTAAAAACACCACATAGACACATAAACTACATTAACCACTGGATTTTAAAGTTGGTTCCTGTGAGATTTTGTTTTGGTACTTTACCGATTCTGATGCGTTCTCCAAGATTTCGAGGCACATGAGTATGAAACAGTAGTGATGTCCACCCATACACCATTGAGAATAAACACTGCAACCTGTCAATGTTTGATGTCATGGTGACTTCAGCTGTTTAAAGCCGCTTGTGTGTGTGTGTTCTCCTCAGCGTCAGGCGGCGTTCGAGATGTTTGAGGACCCGATGTCTCTGTTCTCCAGCTTCTGTCCGCTGGAGGAGGAGCAGGAGGTGCCGTCTGGACTGGACTGCTTCTCTCAGGGTAATAACACCATCACTGCGGTCGGGCATCGCTTCAGTTACGATTTCTATCGATTCCTATTTCCAATTCCAATAAAGTAAAACAAAAAACCCCTGTAAGTTCATAGCAGATGTCCATGTGTGTGTGTTTCAGACGCGGGTGTGTGTGCGGTGCCGCTGCTGACGCCCTGCAGTAAAGCCGTGGTCAGTCAGGCGCTGAAGGACAGTTTCAACGGCTTCTCGAAGGTCCAGCGCATCTGTGGCATCTCCAGCAGTGAGTCTCCGTCTCCTGAACACTGGACACTAGCGGTGCAGCGGGTCGGAGATATCCGTGATCCGTACGGTTCGGCACGCATGTGATTCACGGATTAACTGCTAAATTTAATGTTGTATCGAAGAACTTCAAGTGAGCTTTAAGTAATAAATTATTATTATTATTGTCTCAAAAACCATAAATGATCCGCTCCGTGAGTTTTGTGACCCGTTGCACCACTACTGACCACTTGTTTGTTTTGAGGACGATGTGTTTGTAATGATCTCTGTCCCGTAGACCCGCAGAAGTGGAGCAAGCAACACGTGTCCCAGTGGCTGTACTGGGCGTCCGGAGAGTTCAGCCTCACCAACATCAACTTCTTTAAGTTCGACATGAGCGGGCAGGAGCTGTGCGACCTGGGAAAGGACGGCTTCCTGGATCTGGCTCCGGATTTCGTGGGCGATATTCTGTGGGAACATCTGGAGCAGATGATGAGAGGTAACACAGCTCTCAGACTAATGTAGAATAGTGAATTCTTGTCTGAGCTTTTTCATTGACTAAAACTCTAATCAAATGTAAAGACTAATGATGCACGATATATATCAGCCACCATATCAGTATCGGCCGAAATATGTTCATTATTAATGTTATCGTTACCGGCCGGATAAGAAAATTTGGCCGATATATTAAAACCGATAAATAATGTATAATTTCCATCAGATATTCAGATATTCAACACTTCAGATGTTCAACAGTTCAACATGATGATTTTAGAATTGCTTGAAATATGATTGAAATCACTTCAAAAAAGGAAATTATCGGTTATCGGCTTTCAAATATAATGCATTATTAGTTATTGGCTTTTAAATATAAAGAATTATCGGTTGTCGGCTTTTAAATACAAAGAATTATCGGTTATCGGCTTTTAAACATAAAGAATTATCGGTTGTCGGCTTTTAAACATAAAGAATTATCGGTTGTCGGCTTTTAAATATAAAGAATTATCGGTTGTCGGCTTTTAAATACAAAGAATTATCGGTTGTCGGCTTTTAAATACAAAGAATTATCGGTTATCGGCTTTTAAACATAAAGAATTATCGGTTGTCGGCTTTTAAACATAAAGAATTATCGGTTATCGGCTTTTAAATATAAAGAATTATCGGTTGTCGGCTTTTAAATATAAAAAATTATCGGTTATTGGTATAAGCCAAAATGTTGATATGGGTGCATGTGTGATTCCCGAGCTGACGTCTGATTGGGTGTTTTCTTCCTCAGCCTGTCAGGAGGGTGACGAGGTGAAAGTCTCTGAGTGTGGATGGACGAGCAGCAGTTCCAGCAGTAAGTGTTGTTTCTGTCCATGTCTGTCAGGATGTTTACATGCTCTGATTTCCGTCAATCTTTATTTATCTCAGAATCTCAGAGAGAAGAGAGTCTGTGCATTTTAACAATTCAAGCTGATTCAAGGCGAGACACTACAGGCATTGTTTTTTCATGCATTTGGTCTATTTTGCTCACATAACATTTGCTTCTATTCAGCCTAGTGGAAAGAAAACATGCAAAATGCAAATTTAAGTGTTTATTTTATTGCACTTTATCTCTTTGCATCTGTTGATTTTAATTTCAATACATAGTTTGAGTCAGAAATCTCCACTTCAGCAGCTTTACACAGACCAAACTTTAGTTTTATAATCATTCTGTTTGTTTGCTTATATATATATATATATATATATATATATATATATATATATATATATATATATATATATATATCCTCGCCTTATTTATACAACATTTTATTTCTAAAAACATGGTGAAAATTTTTTCTTTCTTTCTGTTGACAGTATTTTCTGATTTATGGAGTGAAAAACTTGGTTATATCCAATGTTTCCAAAGTTTCAGCAAATGGTTGCATGTTTAAACAAAACATTCCAGAAAACTAATAATACAAAGCATTTGTCTTAATGTACTGTAATTAATCATCTGTGGAAAGAATGATGACATCTAGTTAAAGTGTTTACCTTATTCACCTGTAGTGTCTTGTCTTAATAGAGTCAGAGGTTCAGAACAAGCCCTGAGGGGTTTGCTGTGGAACATCAACAGCGATCTTGTAATCTGACTACAGTGTGATGTGTGTTTGTGTCTGAAGGTCTCAGTCTGGAGGAATGTTCTCTGAAAGTTCCTGATAATCGCATGAGTCTCCTCCGAGAGCTCTTCGAGACGTCTAATGATTCAGCCCTGTTGGCATCGGGTCAGGAGCTCTCCATGTATCCCAAACCTCAGCTCAGCACCGTCAGCATCAGCTACATGAGTCGAGAGTCGTCCGCCGCTAAAGCTGCTCAGCGTCTCAATACAACAGGTCAGATATCAGATATCTCACACACCCGTCATCGCCAGTGTTGGGGAAACGCCTTACAACTTATTACATAATCACATTACTTTTTCGATGTAACAAGTAACGCATTACAAGTAACATGCATTAATTAATCAGATTACTTTTTCGATGTAACAAGTAACGCATTACAAGTAACATGCATTTCGTAGTCAGATTACTTTTTCGATGTAACAACGCATTACAAGTAACATGCATTTCGTAATCCGATTACTTTTTCGATGTAACAAGTAACGCATTACAAGTAACATGCATTTCGTAGTCAGATTACTTTTTCAATGTAACAAGTAACGCATTACAAGTAACATGCATTTCGTAGTCAGATTACTTTTTCGATGTAACAAGTAATGCATTACAAGTAACATGCATTTCGTAGTCAGATTACTTTTTCGATGTAACAAGTAACGCATTACAAGTAACATGCATTTCGTAATCCGATTACTTTTTCGATGTAACAAGTAACGCATTACAAGTAACATACATTTCGTAGTCAGATTACTTTTTCAATGTAACAAGTAACACATTACAAGTCACATGCATTTTGTAGTCAGATTACTTTTTTGATGTAACAAGTAAAGTAACTCATTAACTAAGTAACATAATTCGATACTTTTTTAGGGAGCAACGCAAGATTGTATGTCCCATCACCAGTCGTTACAGTGAGTTGATGTACTAGAGTGTGTGTAGTAACCGAACGCTGTGTGTCTCCACAGTCTCGTCCCGGGATCAGACGTCGGTGGAGAGTGTGGAGAACGCTGAGGAGTGTGTTCTCCGCTCATGGGGAAGCCACTCGTCTCTCGCTGACGCCCAGCGCGTCCCGTCCTACGACAGCTTCGAGGAGGAGTTCGGATCCGCCCCGCTCGGTCTGGGCAAACAGGGACTGTCCTTCAAAGACTACGTTCAGGAGAGGAACGAGCCGCTGGAACAGGGCAAGCCTGTGATCGCTGCCGCAGTGCTCGCTGGCTTCACCGGTGCGTTACATCACTGCATTATTCACAGCACACTCATGCAGACATGCTTTTCTTACTTAGTATTTTTGTCTAGTTTACAGTCCAAAAATCAAAAGATTCTTAAATCAAGATGTATTTACTAAAGTAGTAAAAGACCATAAGATATTATGTCTTGTTTTCTTGGGAAATAAATCAAAATTAAGTGAGTTGTTGCTTAAAAAAAGGAAAATTATCTGTAAATGGGGTCAGAAAAATAATCTTAATTCAAACAGAAACAAAATAATTTTTCTGACCCCATTGGTGGATAAGCAACAACTCACTTAATTTTGATTTATTTCCCAGAAAAACAAGACATAATATCTTATGGTCTTTTACTAGTTTAGTGTGTGTTGGACAGGTAGCGGCCCCATCCAGCTGTGAGTTTAACGTGTGTGTGTGTGTGTGTGTGTGTGTGTTGGACAGGTAGCGGCCCCATCCAGCTGTGGCAGTTCCTGCTGGAGCTTCTGACCGACACGAGCTGTCAGAACATCATCAGCTGGACCGGCGACGGCTGGGAGTTCAAACTCACCGACCCCGACGAGGTAACACTCATTTTATAGCGGCAATCCCACACACTGTCAATACTTGCACACGAGTATCAACATTTTATTAGCAACGTTTCGGTCTCATGACCGTCATCAGGCATAAACCATACTAATGTGTTCTCTCACACACACACACACACACACACACACTCTCTATCTCTCTCACACACACACACACACACACACACACCCTGCAGGCTGATCGATATAATGGCAAATATAGAAATATAATAGAGCGGGTGTTTGAGACCCAGTTTGAGATGTGGTGTGTTTGAGACCCAGTTTGAGATGTGGTGTGGTGTGTTCCTCAGGTGGCCCGTCGCTGGGGCAAGAGGAAGAACAAGCCGAAGATGAACTACGAGAAGTTGAGTCGAGGCCTGCGCTACTACTACGACAAGAACATCATCCACAAGACTTCCGGGAAGCGCTACGTTTACCGTTTCGTCTGCGACCTGCAGAACCTGCTGGGATACACGGTGGAGGAGCTGCACAGCATGCTGGGAGTTCAGCCGGACACCGAGGACTGAACCCGAACCCAGCCCGTGTGTGTCGGTGCAGACCTCGAGAAGGTCTCGGTTTCTCTGCGGTTCCCCGTCTGAGGTCTGATCATCTGATCATCTGTGTTCAGAAGCAGGCCTGTACAGTAGACTAGTGGCGAGGCGGACACACAGAGCTATTTCCTGCTGTTCGCTCACGCCACGAATGCCTTTTCTGAGACGTTCCAGCGCTTTGTTCACTGACAACTGGATTTTCAGGTTTGGAATCACATCATGTGGCCTTTCAGACAGAGAGAGCATTATTACCAATCATTCTGAACTTTACCTGTGCTTTGATTTAATCAGATCAGCTTCTGCTCGCTGTGTTTCGTGAGCGATTGATTGTACATGATCCGATGTTTATTTATCTGACTGTGCTGGATACAGCAGGTCACGGACTGAGGGTTAGTTACGCTCAGGTTACAGAGACGTGTGAATGTTTACGCGTGTTTATCAGTCGTCTCAGCGCGGTAAACTCTGTGTTCGTACAGCGATGAATGTCTCGTTCTGTTCACGCACACTTTCAGCGTCAGAACGACTGTGTAAAATACATTTATCTCCTATATCTGCGTTACTGTACACCCAGCTCACAGAAACATGCTTTACAGGGCTTTTCAACTGCTTACACACACAATCCTCACACTTTCTGACACCAGAAACACACACCAGATCTGCAAAACCACACACACATTCTCAGCCTTCGACTCACAATTCTCTCTGTAACACACAAACATCTAACAGGAAGTCAAACACAACCTATCAAAACACCACAGTAATTCATCAGAGCTTCACACACACTCACACACACTCCTCACCTGTGCAAACACTCATCGCTTTACTGAACACACACCAATCATGGCTTTAGAATAGGCCTATTAACAGGTCAAAGGTCGAGTTTGGTTTTGAATAACTGTGTGTATATGATATATCCAAAAATATAATATTACGGCAA
Source organism: Leuciscus idus (assembly GCA_021554675.1). NCBI lineage: Eukaryota > Metazoa > Chordata > Actinopteri > Cypriniformes > Leuciscidae > Leuciscus > Leuciscus idus. The sequence goes on along the minus strand of CM038645.1, from coordinate 29,820,774 downwards.
AGGTGTTTGCAGCGTTAGACAAACGTTTGCTTTTGAGATGTGTGTGATATTCTGAATGCAGTGCTTCATTCAGCGAGAGATGTGAGGCGTTGGGCATCTTGTGTGCAGTTCCTGGATTTGTGTGTAAAGTTTTGAAAATGTGTGTAAGCAGTTGAAAAAAACTGTCAGAACGTTTTGCCAACGTTCTCATTAAGTTATGAAAGCGTTATTTCTGAATATTCTATCAATATTCAAAATGTCTATTTTTTCAAATGTTTTAAAAATGTTTTTTTGTTGTTGCTATGTGAACATTACGGGAACACTCAATGTAAAGACATGACAACTCTAAACGAACGTTCTATTATCGTAACTGGAAGAACTTTTGTTCATATCTCTGAGAGAATGTTCCCTGGACTATTATTATTCTCATAATTTATACAGATCTCACGTGATTATTCATCACTACTTCTGTAAATGTGTTTATATGTGTGTATTTGATTGTTTTTCTAAAGTACAGTTGTTCTGAACTGGGTTCAGACTGGTTTATAGGTTTATTTTACAGATGATCTACGAGCGAGAGATTTATTGATCAGTTAAAGTGTTTCTAGGGAACGACTGCAGGATCTTCTGAATCACTCAGTCTTTATTATCAAACCTTTATTAGTCATACATGTGATGTTTGTGCTGAACGTCCTCTGAACCGAGTGACTTACACTGGTGGAAACATGTTTAGTGTGTGTGTGTGTGTGTGTGTGTGTGTGTGTGGGTGTGAATGTTTGAGAGGCGTTTGACTCATGAGAATCTGTCCAGACGTGCATCTTGATGTCATCAACGCTCTGAACAGTTTAATATCTCTGTGAAAGTCAACAAATAAATTCTCGTTAAATGATGTGACGTGTGGAGCGTTTTCTCTCTGAACTCAACATTTCTGACTCTAAGGCTCAACAACAAGTATACTGTATATTATCATTAATATGTGTCCTCTGGTACATCTGCAAAACACAAATGATTTTAGTCTATAGACTTATATAGTCTCTGTAAATTTCAGAAAGTCTGAATGAGAACCAAACTATTGTGTTTTTGTCCATGTTCATCTGTCTTTAGTGTGTGTAATGTTTCTTTTTGAGCTTGAAGAAGCTCCAGTTATTCTCTGTTCCTGAACTCCTGAAACGCCTCCACTGTAGTCTTGAGTTTCTCCCGGGAACGAACACGTCACAATATTCCCCATTATAATAATTCATACGCAGAATAAAGGGGCGGGGCCTGGTTGAGTGAGTTAGTAGTGTGTTAAACTGGTGGTTATGGTAAGGGGCGTGGCATTTCCCAAACACACTTGAAGCGCTCAACCAATCACAACACACTGCTCCAGCCGACCAATCAGAGCACAGTGTGCTTTTCAGAAGAAGGGGCTTCATAGAGACAGGAAGTAAACGGGGCGTTACTGACAGACTGGGTTGAGAGGAGCTGCAACAATGGAGAATAATGAGGAAAATAATCAACATTCAAGCAGGTAAACCTGTTCTAGTAGAGCCTGAAAACATCAAGACTCTGTAAAAGGGCAGAATAGATCCCCTTAAAGAGCCCAATCTGTTGTATTTTGTTCATTTCCATGACTTTTCCAGATGTAGAAATAACAGTTGTAAAATTAGACTTCCTCATTTATGCTTATTGTTATGAAAGCTTGTTAATAAAAAAAGGGATTGCTGACTTTGTAACTCTCAATAATTCTGAAATAATTTTTTTTTTATTAATTTAGAATTGCGAGATATAAACACAGAATTACAAGAAATAAAGTATTTTTTATTTTTTATCTTACGTTAGCTCAGACAAGCTTCCAGGGTGTTTTGCTGTTGAGGGGTTGAATCTTGATTTTTAGCGGTTTTGTATTATTTTCAAAAGTTTAATGTCATCTTGAGGCCCCTAGTGGACCCTGGAGCCCCTACAGTGACTCACAGAATGTTTTTGTCAGGTCTTCCCTCACAGTAGGTCCCTCAGGGTGTCATGGAGAGTTGAGATGTCTAAGACCCATCATCTAGCTACTGGAGTGCCTCAGGGCTCAGTGCTGGGACCACTTCTCTTCTCCATCTACATGTCATCACTAGGGTCTGTCATTCAGAAACATGGTTTATCCCATCACTGCTATCATCTAACTACTGGAGTGCCTCAGGGCTCAGTGCTGGGACCACTTCTCTTCTCCATCTACATGTCATCACTAGGATCTGTCACTCAGAAACATGGTTTATCCCATCACTGTTATCATCTAACTACGGGAGTGCCTCAGGGTTCAGTGCTGGGACCACTTCTCTTCTCCATCTACATGTCATCACTAGGATCTGTCATTCAGAAACATGGTTTATCCCATCACTATTATCATCTAGCTACTGGAGTGCCTCAGGGTTCAGTGCTGGGACCACTTCTCTTCTCCATCTACATGTCATCACTAAG
>CM038645.1:29783350-29808350 GCA_021554675.1 Leuciscus idus | reverse complement strand
GAACAGGGGAACAGGGGAACAGGGAAACCCGGGCCACGGGCAGCCAGCCTCCAGAGCTCAGCACGTATGCCGAGACGAAGCCTGGGAAAACAGGAGAACGGGAGAACGGGGGAACGGGAGAACAAGAGAACGGGAGAACAGGGGAACGGGAGAACGGGGAACAGGGGAACGGGGAGAACGGGGGAACGGGAGAACAGGGGAACGGGAGAACAGGGGAACGGGAGAACAGGGGAACGGGAGAACAGGGGAACGGGAGAACAGGGGAACGGGAGAACAGGGGAACGGGAGAACAGGGGAACAGGAGAGCAGGGAAACAGGGGAACAGGAGAACAGGGGAACAGGGGAACCGGGGAACAGGGAGCAGGGGAGCAGGGGAGCAGGAGAACCGGGGAACAGGGGAAAGGGAGAACAGGGGAACGGGAGAACGGGAGAACAGGGGAACGGGAGAACAAGGGAACGGGAGAACAGGGGAACAGGGGAGCAGGGGAACAGGAGAGCAGGGGAACAGGGGAACAGGGGAACAGGGGAACAGGAGAACAGGGAGCAGGGGAGCAGGGGAACGGGAGAACAGGGGAACGGGAGAACAAGGGAACGGGAGAACAGGGGAACAGGGGAGCAGGGGAACGGGAGAGCAGGGGAACAGGGGAACGGGAGAGCAGGGGAACAGGGGAACAGAGGAGCAGGGGAACGGGAGAGCAGGGGAACAGGGGAACGGGAGAGCAGGGGAACAGGGGAACGGGAGAGCAGGGGAACAGGGGAACAGGGGAGCAGGGGAACGGGAGAGCAGGGGAACAGGGGAACAGGAGAGCAGGGGAACAGGGGAGCAGGGGAACGGGAGAGCAGGGGAACAGGGGAACAGGGGAGCAGGGGAACAGGGGAACGGGAGAGCAGGGGAACAGGGGAACGGGAGAGCAGGGGAACAGGGGAACGGGAGAGCAGGGGAACAGGGGAACGGGAGAGCAGGGGAACAGGGGAACGGGAGAGCAGGGGAACAGGGGAGCAGGGGAACGGGAGAGCAGGGGAACAGGGGAACGGGAGAGCAGGGGAACAGGGGAACAGGAGAACAGGGGAACAGGAGAGCAGGGGAACAGGGGAGCAGGGGAACGGGAGAGCAGGGGAACAGGGGAACGGGAGAGCAGGGGAACAGGGGAACAGGGGAGCAGGGGAACGGGAGAGCAGGGGAACAGGGGAACGGGAGAGCAGGGGAACAGGGGAATGGGAGAACAGGGGAGCAGGAGAACAGGGAGCAGGAGAACAGGGGAGCAGGAGAACAGGGGAACAGGGGAGCAGGAGAACAGGGGAGCAGGAGAACAGGGGAGCAGGAGAACAGGGGAACAGGGGAGCAGGAGAACAGGGGAGCAGGAGAGCAGGAGAACAGGGGAGCAGGAGAACAGGGGAACAGGGGAGCAGGAGAACAGGGGAACAGGGCAACAGGGGAGCAGGAGAACAGGAGAACAGGGGAACAGGGGAGCAGGAGAACAGGGGAACAGGGGAGCAGGAGAACAGGGGAACAGGGCAACAGGGGAGCAGGAGAACAGGAGAACAGGGGAACAGGGGAACAGGAGAACAGGGGAACGGGGGAGCAGGAGAACGGGGGAACGGGGGAACGGGAGAGCAGGGGAACAGGGTAACGGGAGAGCAGGGGAATAGGGGAACGGGAGAGCAGGGGAACAGGGGAACGGGAGAGCAGGGGAGCAGGAGAACAGGGGAACAGGAGAGCAGGGGAACAGGAGAGCAGGGGAACAGGAGAGCAGGAGAACAGGGGAACCGGGGAACAGGGAAACAGGGAAAAGGGGGAACAGGAGAAGCTCAAGATCAGGTTCCGCGGGATCTTTAGAGCGAAGCGTGATGTTTCTCACCAGTGGCGTTTGGACCCGCAGCAATGATCAGATCCGAACACGACAGGGACCCACTGTCTGTGTGTGAGAGCCAGAACACATCCACACGCCTGAGACACACACACACACACACACTCAATTACTTTCATTATCAACCACAGCTCAGATGAAGCCCATTCCCACCACAAAATCATGCTTTTCTAAATCATTATTATGATATAAATTGTCAAAATAATGACAAACTGTCATATTATGAGAAAAAGTAGTAAATTTACATTTATGCATTTGGCAGACGCTTTTATCCAAAGCATTTCAAGGCACACATTTACATTCTTATCAGTTCTTGCTTTCCCTGGGAATCGAACCCCTGTCCTGTTTTTGGCGTTGCAAGCGCCAACGCTCTACTGTTTGAACTACAGGAAAACCAATATAGAAATCCTTTTTATCTCATAATTTAAAACTTTTAAGTCTGATGTCTATAATTAACTTCATAATTATGAGTGTCACATAAGAATAAAAAACAACCTTTTGTAAATCATTCATAATTATGACATTAAAAGTAGAAATTAGCATACTAAGATGAAATCAAGACAAAATGTTGAAATTGTGACATTAAAAGTTGTAGTTATGACATAGACATAGAGATTCATACTTTCAGCTTTTTATCACGTAATTATGACATTAAAAATAGAAATTGACATTGTAATTATGACAGTCATATAATTTCAAATTCTCATAATTTAATGTCATAATTATGACTTGAATGTCAATTTTTACTTTTTTTTGTCATATTTAAGATATAATCAATCATATAGAAACCCACACTAAGATATTGTAAACATCAACATGCTGCTTTGAAACTGTGTGTGTGTGTGTGTATTGATTGATCTGTGCCGTGATAAATACAGTGATGATCCATATTCATATTCAAACTCAAAACTGCTTTATTAGTATTACTGTAAATAATACAACAATGCCAAAGCTGGGAATATATGTACATAAAATAATACTAAAAACATCAAAACAATTAAAAATATATATAAATAACTCAAGTTTATTTCACAGCAGCTTGACAGAAACACACGCGGCTGAAGTGAAACCGAAAGGATAGTGTTTTCATTTAGTCTCTTAAAAAGTTGATGAAATAAGACTATAAATCAAATGTTACGGACGGACACAGTTTATTGCATTATGAATAAATAGAATGCATGATTTTACCTCTTCTCCTCTATTTCCCGTCGGATCTGTTCATCTTCCTCGTTTTCCCTCGTCATATCATCATACTCATCCTCCTCGACAGCTCTCGAGTACACCGACAACACCTCGCCGAAGAAAGTCGCCATAACAGAGGATTATTGAGATTAATAACAATGCGAGTCAAACCCGCTGTGTAACGACCGATGCTCCGCTACTAGCCCGACATACACCGGAAGTAGAACGGCAAAAGACTTTTATTTTGTTTTCAGTTCTTTTATGAGGGGACTGTTTTTATTAATGCAAAATTTTTAAATATATATTTATAATACAAAACGTGTGTGTATAATACACACAATTTAACAACAACACACCCATTTTCAACATAATACACAAAAAACTGCTATAACTTTTCTGCTAACGAGGAAAAAAAAGAAAAGAAAAAGAACATTAATTTATAGACATCAACAAGAGTATACAAATAAAAGGTTTTGTAAATTTAAGTCGTTCTACTTGGTTTCTTATTACTGAATTCACATTTGTGGATATACAGTTTGCAAAGAAGATACATATTAAGGGAAATATTGTGTTATTCCGAAAGAGTTGTGAAACAATTATGAATAATAATAATAATAATAGTGATAACATATTATCAATAAAATATGTTAGTATTATTAAAACTGAGATCACAATCAGAATCACAGACTTTAGTGTGAAAGGTTTTTTTTTTTTATTACAATTCTCGCGACAAAGGTCAGAATGCAAAGCAAATGTATTCAAATCTTTATTATAACCAACATTAAAATACTGTTTACCCAATATCCGCTCTGAGATCAGTGGTTCATTACATTCGGTACATCAGAGCTGATCTGAGACCAGTGGAGTGTGTTCGGCATACCAGTGCTGACGTCACTGAGTCTGATCTGAGATCAGCGGGCAACTCCGTCGGTCTGATGCTGTAAACAAACACGGAGGCTCCGGTACTCGGGCGATATTTATGAAATCTAAAGGATGGAAATTAGGCTTCCGATTTCCACACACAGTTATGTTTCAGTGTGTGTCTCTGTGGTGTTTATTATCGCGGGTAAGTTCTGTTTGATTTATCCCAGGCGTTTTGACGTCATATGTGAGCGTTAGCGCTGCTCCGTGCTAACATGCTAGCTTCAGTTAACAGCAATAATTATCTGGTGATTTTGTATTAATATCACATGAAGTGAGTCTATAAAGAACAGCTCTTGTTTTGTGTTAATTTAATGTTCTGAAGCAGCTCGTTTAAATACATCCAGTGTGCGTGTGTTTAAAGTGTGTCTCACATCAGGAAGTTTAGCTCGTATTGTTCTGTTAGCACATTAGCCTCCCTCATATCACATTATATCATTTTTACTCACGAAAACGTTCCTTTGATTTAATTAATAACTCACATAATTTAATCGCGTATTATTGTATTTTTAAACGTTTTAGGTTTGATTTGATCAAACCTGAATTATCAGCTCGAGTTTCCTTTAATAAACCAGGAGAGACGAACAATAAAGACTCAAATCTGAATTAATTATTTTTTTTCGTGTATTTTAATGAGCATCTGGTGTAAATCCTTAAATAACACCATTTACATGGTCTGTTTTTATATAGAGTGCTTTATGTCTGGGTTTAAAGTGATTTTGTTAAGTACTAAAATATACCATGGTATTGTTTGAAGAGACGCCTGTATCATTGACGTGTTATATAAATATAATATTAATATAGCATTTAGGCATTGACACACATTTCACGATTCGATTTCGATTCACAATCTTGCAATTCAATTCCAGTTTCGATTCATTTGGATTTTATTTCAAGTACAATACATGTCCACTTTTCTCAAAAAAAAAAAAATCCACATTCGTTAATTTTTAGTGTAATAATAACATTATAATAACTTTGTAATTAACTAATTATGTTCCTACTTTAATTCAGTATTTGAGATCTAAATATTTAACCCTAGGTTGCTCTTCACGTGGTGGTCAAAAACTACAGAATTATTATTATTATTATTTTATTTCAATGAAAGGAATGTACTATATTTTAGTTTGCTAATGTTTTTTATTTTGTATTTTAAGGGATTTTATGGTACTAAATTATATTTATGCTGTATAATCCAAATTCACTTTTTGAGCATAGACCTGAACATTTAATTTCCAACTTAAACTGTGGTAAATATTGAATCCTTCAGAGCACAGACTGAAGTTTGATCTCTTTTCAAAGACGACACTTGGTAGATTATTGCTGAAGAGAATTTTTTTTCTAAAAAAGTGCACAAAAAAGTTACAGAATTTTACGTTTATTGTCATGAAAAATGAAAAATCTATATTTTCAAAAACACGTTTTACTCTAAAACTGCAAGAAAATCAAAGCCATAAATCTAAACAAGTTGAGCTTGATATCTCAACAAATGATCTTTCAGTGAGATGTAGTTCGGCTGCAGTTCCACACGCTTCCACTAGAGGAAACTCGACTCTCATTCATTTACAATGCGCTGGTTTCTGACCGCGAGGAGCTCAATGGTGCTTTCCCACTACACAGTACCAGCTCGACTCGACTCGCCTTTGTTTGGTTTTCCACTGTGTAAAAGTTGTACCTGTACCTGCTTCCAGGTACTTTTTTTCGTACCACCTCCGGCGAGGTTCTGAGCGAGCTGAGGCGATACTAAAATGTGACGTGAAAACACGGCAGACTGCTGATTGGTCAGAGAGAATCGTCACTATTCACTGTGTCATCATTGCACGCGCCAGGCAGAGTATCCTGAATAAAAAAACAGCAAAAACAAAAACATCCAAAACCAGCATACACTCGATTTCCTCCATTGTCCTGTGTGTGTGGGTAGCGGGTGTGTGTCGCGTAGAAGATTAAGTCACGGCAGTTTCCTGCGGCGTCGCTATGACGACCAGGTACTATTGTGGAGGTACTATCTGCAATGGAAAAGCGAGCCGAGTCGAGTTGGGCTGGTAATGGAAAAGCGCCACAAGTGTGACTGTTGTTTACAGGACCTTTTAACTTGTTCGAAACATGACCATGAATTATTATTTTTTTTCACACAGCAAAGTGCCAAAACCTTTACCAAGATTCGTACCATTCCCATGAAGTAAAAACAAATAAACATTTCGGTCAAAAATGATAGAAAAGCACCAGTACCAATAATTTGGATCAATTAAAATATTTTTAACCCAGCCGTAATAGCATGAACTAATAGCAGCTTTAGACCACAGTAGTGTTCCTGTAAGAGCTGTGGATGTGTGCCTGACGGGTGTGTATCTGTGTTTCAGGCGTGTCAGCGATAGACGTGTTCACTCCTGCCGAGGTGTTCGTGGAGAACGGGACCACAGCGACTCTGAGCTGTAGCTTTAAGTCTAAAGAGGTGGTCGGAAGTGCGGCTTCAGTGACGTGGTATTTCCTAGCGGAGGGAGACACGGGACAGCCCACTTCAGTGAGTCTTCATCTGTGATGTCACGAGTCGCACGGGTATATCTGTGGCAATAGCCAACACAGTATGGGTCAAAACTAGCGATTTAAGGAAAGATCATGTTCCATGAAGATATTTTGTCAATTTTCTACCGTGAAAATATATATAAAAAAAAAATTTGTGAGTGAATGCAGAACAATCTCGAACACAAATGAACAACTTGAAAGGCAATTTTCTCAATGTTTAGATTTTTTTGCACCCTCAGATTCCAGATTTTCAGATCCTATCCTAACAAACCACACATCAAGGCAAAGCTTATTTTCAACTCAATTTCAGTGACCCATGTGACTGGTTTTGGGGTTCAGGGTCACACATGTCTAATAATGTCAGGCATCATATGATCATCATGGATGTTTTCATCCTCCACAGATCTTCTATCACTCCGGTGGGAAGCATTTCCCGGGCACGCTCCCGCAGTTTAAGTCCCGTGTGGAATGGGCCGGAGACATGAACAAGAAGGACGCGTCGATCCGCGTGATCCAGATGCAGTTCAAGGACAACGGGACCTTCAGCTGCGACGTGAAGAATCCACCGGACATCACCGGACAGATGTCCATCACTAAAGTCAGAGTGGTCATGAAAGGTGAGCGAACACAAACAAATGTGGGCGGGGCTTGATTGTGTCTGTGGGGAATTGGTTGGATGGTTGTGGTTTGCTATTGGCTGATCTCATGTGAGTGACAGGTTGCCCCGCCCTAGTCATCAGAGAAGAGATGCTGAAGAGGAACTTGTGAACAGCAGTGTGTGTGATGGTGTTCCTCTGTGTGTGTGTGTGTGTGTGTGTGTGTGTGTGTGATGGTGTTCCTCTGTGTGTGTGTGTGTGTGTGTGTGTGTGATGGTGTTCCTCTGTGTGTGTGATGGTGTTCCTCTGTGTGTGTGATGGTGTTCCTCTGTGTGTGTGTGTGTGTGTGTGTGTGTGATGGTGTTCCTGTGTGTGTGTGTGTGTGTGTGTGTGTGTGTGTGTGTGTGATGGTGTTCCTGTGTGTGTGATGGTGTTCCTCTGTGTGTGTGTGTGTGTGTGTGTGTGTGTGATGGTGTTCCTCTGTGTGTGTGTGTGTGTGTGTGTGTGTGTGTGTGTGTGTGTGTGTGATGGTGTTCCTCTGTGTGTGTGTGTGTGTGATGGTGTTCCTCTGTGTGTGTGTGATGGTGTTCCTCTGTCTGTGTGTGTGTGTGTGTGTGTGTGATGGTGTTCCTCTGTGTGTGTGTGACGGTGTTCCTCTGTGTGTGTGATGGTGTTCCTCTGTGTGTGTGATGGTGTTCCTCTGTGTGTGTGTGATGGTGTTCCTCTGTGTGTGTGTGACGGTGTTCCTCTGTGTGTGATGTTGTTCCTCTGTGTGTGTGTGTGTGACGGTGTTCCCCTGTGTGTGTGTGTGTGTGTGTGTGTGTGTGTGATGGTGTTCCTCTGTGTGTGTGTGTGACGGTGTTCCTCTGTGTGTGTGTGACGGTGTTCCTCTGTGTGTGTGTGTGATGGTGTTCCTCTGTGTGTGTGTGTGATGGTGTTCCTCTGTGTGTGTGTGTGTGTGATGGTGTTCCTCTGTGTGTGTGTGTGACGGTGTTCCTCTGTGTGTGTGTGATGGTGTTCCTCTGTGTGTGTGATGGTGTTCCTCTGTGTGTGTGTGACGGTGTTCCTCTGTGTGTGTATGTGACGGTGTTCCTGTGTGTGTGTGTGTGACGGTGTTCCTCTGTGTGTGTGTGACGGTGTTCCTCTGTGTGTGTGTGACGGTGTTCCTCTATGTGTGTGACGGTGTTCCTCTGTGTGTGTGACGGTGTTCCTCTGTGTGTGTTTGATGGTGTTCCTCTGTGTGTGTGTGTGTGTGTGTGTGTGTGTGTGTGACGGTGTTCCTCTGTGTGTGTATGTGACAGTGTTCCTCTGTGTATGTGTGATGGTGTTCCTTTGTGTGTGTGTGTGTGTGTGTTTGTGTGTGATGGTGTTCCTCTGTGTGTGTATGATGGTGTTCCTCTGTGTGTGTGTTTGTGTGTGATGGTGTTCCTCTGTGTGTGTGTGTGTGTGTGTGTGTGTGTGTGTGTGTGATGGTGTTCCTCTGTGTGTGTGACGTGTTCCTCTGTGTGTGTGACGTGTTCCTCTGTGTGTGTGACGGTGTTCCTCTGTGTGTGTGACGGTGTTCCTCTGTGTGTGTGTGACGGTGTTCCTCTGTGTGTGTATGTGACAGTGTTCCTCTGTGTATGTGTGATGGTGTTCCTTTGTGTGTGTGTGTGTGTGTGTTTGTGTGTGATGGTGTTCCTCTGTGTGTGTGACGGTGTGTGTGTGTGACGGTGTTCCTCTGTGTGTGTGACGGTGTTCCTCTGTGTGTGTGACGGTGTTCCTCTGTGTGTGTGACGGTGTTCCTCTGTGTGTGTGTGACGGTGTTCCTCTGTGTGTGTATGTGACAGTGTTCCTCTGTGTATGTGTGATGGTGTTCCTTTGTGTGTGTGTGTGTGTGTGTGTTTGTGTGTGATGGTGTTCCTCTGTGTGTGTATGATGGTGTTCCTCTGTGTGTGTGTGTGTGTGTGTGTGTGTGTGTGACGTGTTCCTCTGTGTGTGTGATGGTGTTCCTCTGTGTGTGTGACGGTCTGTGTGTGTGACGGTGTTCCTCTGTGTGTGTGACGGTGTTCCTCTGTGTGTGTGACGGTGTTCCTCTGTGTGTGTGACGGTGTTCCTCTGTGTGTGTGACGGTGTTCCTCTATGTGTGTGTGTGTGTGTGTGTGTGTGTGTGTGACGGCGTTCCTCTGTGTGTGTGACGGTGTTCCTCTGTGTGTGTGACGGTGTTCCTCTGTGTGTGTGTGACGGTGTTCCTCTGTGTGTGACGGTGTTCCTCTGTGTGTGACGGTGTTCCTCTGTGTGTGTGTGTGACGGTGTTCCTCTGTGTGTGTGTGACGGTGTTCCTCTGTGTGTGTGACGGTGTTCCTCTGTGTGTGTGTGTGTGTGTGTGTGACGGTGTTCCTCTGTGTGTGTGTGAGACGGTGTTCCTCTGTGTGTGTGTGTGTGTGTGACGGTGTTCCTCTGTGTGTGTGTGTGTGTGTGTGACGGTGTTCCTCTGTGTGTGTGTGTGTGTGTGTGTGTGTGTGTGTGTGTGACGGTGTTCCACTGTGTCTGTGTGTGTGTTCCTGTGTGTGTGTGTGTGACGGTGTTCCTCTGTGTGTGTGTGTGTGTGTGACGGTGTTCCTCTGTGTGTGTGACGGTGTTCCTCTGTGTGTGTGACGGTGTTCCTCTGTGTGTGTGATGGTGTTCCTCTGTGTCTGTGTGTGTGTTCCTGTGTGTGTGTGTGTGACGGTGTTCCTCTGTGTGTGTGACGGTGTTCCTCTGTGTGTGTGACGGTGTTCCTCTGTGTGTGTGACGGTGTTCCTCTGTGTGTGTGACGGTGTTCCTCTGTGTGTGTGACGGTGTTCCTCTGTGTGTGACGGTGTTCCTCTGTGTGTGTGTGTGTGTGACGGTGTTCCTCTGTATGTGTGTGTGTGACGGTGTTCCTCTGTATGTGTGTGTGTGACGGTGTTCCTCTGTGTGTCTGTGTGTGTGTGTGACGGTGTTCCTCTGTGTCTGTGTGTGTGTGTGTGTGTGTGTGTGACGGTGTTCTTCTGTGTGTGTGTGTGTGTGTGTGTGTGTGTGTGTGTGTGTGTGTGACGGTGTTCCTCTGTGTGTGTGTGTGTGACGGTGTTCCTCTGTGTGTGTGTGTGTGTGTGTGTGTGTGTGTGACGGTGTTCCTCTGTGTGTGTGTGACGGTGTTCCTCTGTGTGTGTGTGACGGTGTTCCTCTGTGTGTGTGTGACGGTGTTCCTCTGTGTGTGACGGTGTTCCTCTGTGTGTGTGTGACGGTGTTCCTCTGTGTGTGTGACGGTGTTCCTCTGTGTGTGACGGTGTTCCTCTGTGTGTGTGTGACGGTGTTCCTCTGTGTGTGTGTGTGTGTGTGTGTGACGGTGTTCCTCTGTGTGTGTGTGTGTGTGACGGTGTTCCTCTGTGTGTGTGTGTGATGGTGTTCCTCTGTGTGTGACGGTGTTCCTCTGTGTGTGTGTGTGATGGTGTTCCTCTGTGTGTGACGGTGTTCCTCTGTGTGTGTTCAGAGGCTCTTCCTCACACCAGCACTGCAGTGATCGTGGGTGGTGTGATCGGGGCCGTGATCGGCATCATCATCATCTCTGTGGTCACGTACCTCATCATTCGGCGGCAGGAGCACACTCACGACTACGAAGGGTATGTGGCTTCATCACACAGGCTTCTACTGGGGTCGTAGGTCATATGGGTTAACCGGTTAACGGTGTGTGTGCATGGAGCATGACGTCAGGACTGATAGGTTTTGACACTAATCCAGATACTAGTCAAACGGTGTGTGTCGGACCGGTGAACCGCTCCTCGAGTTTAACCCGCATCAGATGAACCTCACTAACTTCTCGACTCGTATTTCACACACACATCATTGCATAAAAAAATGTAAAATCATATGAGGACTGTAAAAAAAAAAATTGGTGAGTTAACATCAGTTAATGTAAAAAAAAAAAAAAAAAAAAATGTATTCTGTTGATATATAATATAATGAACCTCAGCTAACATGAACTAACAATAAACAGATGTAATGTTTTTACATTTTTACTAATGTTGACAAAGATGAATAAGTACCGTAACAAATTTATTACTCATTTTCATTTAAAGTCCCCCTGTGGTGAAGATCCAGTGTTTAATGTAGTTTATGTGTCTATGTGGTGTTATTAATACGCTTTAAGACAAACCACGTGTAAGTTTATAAGTCGACACCATTGCTGAGTATTTCCTCCTTAAAACTGCAGTGAACCAAAGACAGTCTCAAAAACACGCTTTGAAATCGCTGGTGTTTCTGACGTCACAAACTACCTTGTAACCAATCAGATCAACGTGTGATCGTCAACCAGTGGATCTCTGAGCTGAGTGAGTGAGTGAGTGGAGGCGGGGTGAATTTGCATAATCATAGAACTGCGAATACTAAATAAGGCGAGGGTGTCGAGTTACATTATAGATGTTTTAAGACATTTAAGACGAGAACATTTTTTAGAGAAAAAACTGTTAAATATGTCATTATAGTGATCAAAGATGAGTTTTAAGAGATAAAATGACTGACTACAGGTGGACTTTAATGCATCAACTGATGTTAACTAATGGGATTGTACTGTAAAGTGTTATGTGACATTATTAAACACATTTTTCTTCAATTTCTCTTTGATGTAAAAAAAATGTTTGTAGTATGTGGTGCTGTTTTGAATTTATAATGATTTAAATAGGCTAATTGTATTATTGTAATACGGATCTAATGAGTCATTATGGAGATTTGTGTGGTTAAATGTGTTTAATTGATGTGAAAGTGATCACGATAGATACGTTTACATGCACTCAAATGATGGACGGTTCAGTCGGACTGAAAAGCTTCATGTGAACATGATTCGGCTGGGTCTCAGTGACATGAATGTGTAGATCTGAAATAATCCCATCAACAGGGAACAATGAAGCATGGAAATGCTTGAATCCGACTATCTGATCAAAAAATAGTCGCATATGTTTTCATTTGATTTACATCTTATGAACGCAAACGTTTATTTATGTCTTTCAAACTGGTCAGTGGAGGAGACTGATGTTTACTAAAAGATCTTTTGACTTATACATCAGCCTTTATGTTTCAGATATGGCATCAAACAATTATTGCACGGCTCTCTGGAATACTTGCTTCTGATTGGTCAGTCGCGAGGTCGTAACATCGCCACCCTCTTGCGTCTCTGTTATATTTATCGACTGTACTGAAAATTATATCAGAGGACTTCAGCACTGTAATATGTTGCTGTGTTCGTCTTCTCGCCAGGACGCTGTACACTACGGTGGATTATATGAAAATATAAAGGTAATGTTTCATCTCAGATCAATGTATCTTGTATTTATGTGGTTAAAAGCGTGTAATAAGTGTGTTTATAGTGAGCTAATGAAATATTTCAACAGATATCAGTATTTTGTGTCCAATTATTTACTTATGTGTACTGATGATGTACATCCCTCAGTTTGATTTCTTATTATCCCTTACTTTACTCTGTGACATCATCGCTAGTTCGGAATAAATGAAGTGCACGTGTAAACGAATACAAATCGTATTGCAACATTTTAGGGTGCATGTAAACGGAACATTCTGAATCTGAAGTCGCATTCATCGGTTTAGATGGAAATGAGTGCATGTAAACATACCTAGTGTGAAACATTATGAAGCAGATTCACGGTAATGAACAGAAATAATGATGCAAACTTCATTAAATATGACAAAAATCATGATTTGTGTGTGAAATACAAGACGTCACGTGTCTGCGGTGTTGTGTGTGTGTGTCATTAACCCGTCTGCCGGTCATCCCTTCTCTGTGTGTGTGTGTGTGTGTGTTTGATCTGAGCAGCTGGTGTTGTGGCGTTTGTATCATATTGCTTGTCATCTGTCATCTCATTTGTGTCTGCGTCCATCTCTCTGTGTGTGTAGCTGCACCTCTTTAGAGAGTGTGAGCTCACAGAACACTCGGGTGGGGAAGAAGGCGGAGTCGAGTAACGACAACTCGCGCTGCTCCAGCCCCTCCGCACCCGTACAGGTACGACCCATTCACTGTGTGTGTGTGTGTGTGTGTGTGTGTGTGTGTGTGTGTGTGTGTGTGTGTGTGTGTGTGTGTGTGTGTGAGAGAGAGTGTGTTTGAGTGTGAGGCTATAGAGTGTGGGTGTGAGAGTGAGTGTCAGAGTGAGAGTGAGAGGTAGTGTGAGTGTGAGTGAGTGAGAGGTAGAGTGAGTGAGTGAGTGAGTGAGTGAGTGAGTGAGTGAGTGAGTGAGTGAGTGAGTGAGTGAGTGAGTGAGAGTGAGAGTGAGAGTGAGTGAGAGTGAGTGAGAGTGAGTGAGAGTGAGCGTGAGAGGTAGTGTGAGTGAGTGAGAGTGAGCGTGAGAGGTTGAGTGAGTGAGTGAGTGAGTGAGTGAGTGAGTGAGTGAGTGAGTGAGAGTGAGAGTGAGTGAGAGTGAGCGTGAGAGGTAGTGTGAGTGAGTGAGTGAGTGGTAGAGTGACTGAGTGAGAGAGAGGTAGAGTGAGTGAGAGAGGTAGAATGAGTGAGTGAGAGGTAGAGTGAGTGAGTGAGTGAGTGAGTGAGTGAGTGAGTGAGTGAGTGAGTGAGTGAGTGAGTGAGAGAGTGAGAGTGAGTGAGAGTGAGCGTGAGAGGTAGTGTGAGTGAGTGAGTGAGTGGTAGAGTGACTGAGTGAGAGAGAGGTAGAGTGAGTGAGAGAGGTAGAATGAGTGAGTGAGTGAGTGAGTGAGCGAGCGAGCGAGCGAGCGAGTGAGAGGTTGAGTGAGTGAGAGAGTGGTAGTGTGAGTGAGTGAGAGGTAGAGTGACTGAGAGAGTGAGTGAGTGAGTGAGAGAGTGGTAGTGTGAGTGAGTGAGTGAGTGAGTGAGTGAGTGAGTGAGTGAGTGAGTGAGTGAGTGAGTGAGTGAGTGAGTGGTAGTGTGAGTGGTAGAGTGACTGAGTGAGTGAGAGGTTGAGTGAGTGAGTGAGTGAGAGGTAGAGTGAGTGAGAGAGTGGTAGTGTGAGTGAGTGAGAGGTAGAGTGACTGAGTGAGTGAGAGAGTGAGTGTGTGTGTGTGTGTGTGTGTGTGTGTGTGTGTGTGTGTGTGTGTGTGTGTGTGTGTGTGTGTGTGTGTGTGTGTGTCATCAGTGCTGATCCTGTGTTTATATGAATAGTCTCCTCTCCTCATGCATCTCGTGTGTGTGTGTGATTGTCTGGATGTTCAGCTGGACGGTGATTAGATCTCGAGCTCGACCGATTATTCGCACAGACTGATATTTATTGGCCAATAGTTGAAGTGTTTCAGTTTGAAGCAGGACTTTTATTTTGACACATCCAAGCTCTCATTCATGTTAGTTGACAGTGCATTAACTAATATAAGTTTTGCTTTTAATAATGCATTAGTAAATGTTGAAATGATCATTTCCCAAGTGTTTTCCATTCACAGTTCATGTTACCTAATGTAACCGTATAGTAAAGTGTTACAGCATTATTTGTATTAGCAGTAGTAATTCATTGTATAGTGCAACAGTAATATATTTATTTATTGATTTGTTTAATGTTTGTAATAAAAATATTTTGAACAAGAATAGTAAAATACATAATACACACAAAATATAATTATAGATTTTTTTTGTATTATTATTGTTGTTTCTGCTGCAGTGTTCTCATCATAAATGAGAAACCGGTTTTCCTTCTTCTGCTGCTGTCTGAAATCTCCCATAACCAGCAGCATATTGTTTCTGTATGATATTTGATCTGGAGTAACTGATGTTGTGTGTGTGTGTGTGTGATTGGTGTATCAGGGGCCGGTGATCTACGCTCAGCTCGATCACTCCGGCAGCAAGAACGCCTCGATCCACAAGATGGAGCCGGTGGTGTACGCCGACATCAGGAAGAACTAGAGCTGGGCTAATACTGGACTGATGATCGCTGCCGAGACTCGCTCTCCTGCCTGTGTGTGTGTGTGTGTGTGTGTGTGTGTGTGTGTGTGTGTGTGTGTGAGTGAGAGAGAGAGAGTGGCCATGTTTAGCTATAGTTCTGAGGACCAAATATCCCCACAAGGATAGTAAAACTTGACATTCCCTACTTTGTGAGAATTTTCTGCTGGTCCTCACAAGGAGAAATCCGGGTTAGTGTGTGTGTGTGTGTATGTATGTGTGTGTGTGTGACGGGTAGGTTTAGGGATCGGGTTAGTGGAATATAAAATACATGTTGGACAGTATAGAAACCATTACGTCTATGGAGGTCCTCACAAGTATAGTTAAACAAACGTGTGTGTGTGTGTTCATGTCAGTGTCTTCTGTGAGTTTCTACGGTTAGTAACACAGCAGCGAGGATGTAGTGTGTGTGTGTGTGTGTGTGTGTGTGTGTGTGTTCATGTCTTGTGTGAGTTTCTACAGTTAGTAACACAGCAGCGAGGATGTAGAGGCTGAATCTCACCACAAAACCAAACTTATCAGATATTGCATAGAGAAAATGCAGATCTGTGACATTCCTGTCCGCCATTCTCAGTACTGCACTACAGTATACATGTTTTACTTTATTATGTTCAAAATGACTGTCATGCAATGTTAATTCAATGCATTTAAATCAACTTAAACACTAATTTAATGCAGAAATATTGCATTTTGCATAATGATTCATGAGAGGTTTGGGGGAAATGTGCTTATTTTACATTTGACTATTCAATTATTCTTCATCGAAGTTCATGCTCAAGCTTCATTATTTTATTTTTGCACATTTCACCACAAAATGATCGTTTTCATAGAGGAAATGGAGCCGTTCTTTAGGAACATAGAATTTTTTTTTTTACTGCAAAGTTTTATTTTTAAATGCCATGATGTATAAATACTTAAATGGCCACTTAAGTTCAATGTTTTGTAAAATGATCAAAACATAAGTAATATGTTTTGTAAATGTATTATTGATTTTAATTCTATTTATTTTCTTCATTTTTTTGCATGCATCCATGTTACATTTCACCACAACATCAAACAAACATCATATCATATTTGTGTCGAGAAAACAGATTTTTTTCATGACTGAATTACTTTAAAAATATTAGTTGTAGTAGTTTTATTTTTTTATAAACTATGGTATATTATTTTTGCAGTTTGTTATGATTTTCAACAATGTTTCCCAAAGATGGT
Organism: Leuciscus idus; assembly: GCA_021554675.1. NCBI lineage: Eukaryota > Metazoa > Chordata > Actinopteri > Cypriniformes > Leuciscidae > Leuciscus > Leuciscus idus. The sequence continues at coordinate 29,792,145 of CM038645.1, read as the reverse complement.
TTGGTTGTGTGGTGTGATTGACAGCTGTGTTTGCATGTGACGGGATCATGATCAGGGAGCATGATGGGTAATTGTGTCTTAAACACTCCAGACTGTAGTTAGACTAATGTTCTTCAGTGTTAGTGTAGTGTGTGTACGCGCCTCAAACACTCCGCACTCATTCCACTTTGATGTCTTACAGTGTTTAAACTCCTCCCTGTGGACATTTGCTGCATCATAACTTCAGTGTTGGTTTTATTTGTAAAGTTCTGACTCTTCTGAACACTATTGAGTGGAGCCAGAATCAGGAGCATTCCTTAAGTTTCTGATGCTGGAGTCGCTTTTGTTGGATGTTTTTGCATAGATGATTATTTTTTGTATTGGAGATCAACATTCCATTGGCTGCAGATCTGCACTGTCTCTGCTTCTGTGGTGTCACATGATCACATGTTAACTGGAACACTGTGGATGAGAGTGCCTTCGTCTACTAACTCTTTCACACTTACTGCTTTTATTGGCCTTTTGTATATGAAAACAGCTGTATCTGTTTAATTTTATACATGCATATATATATAAATATATCAAACTGAATGAAACTGTGTGATGTGTGTGTTTGTGTACACGCGCACTGATGATGTCATCAGAGGAAAGGCGGAGCAAAATCACTCGCATCCAATTCAAAACATTTCCATGGACGTATTGCACTCTTGACAAACTTGCCTAAAATGCAGATGATTTTCACAGCAAATTTTGATTTAGTTTTAGACATAGTGTTTGGACTAAAATGCCTTTGTCATATTTTAGTTGTTTTTGTTTTAGATTAGAGTCAACAGTCTACAGAAACTCATGATATACTCCTGGAGAAAACATCTATTAACCTCTGGTGCTCTTCTGGCATTTTTGACAACAAAAATAAATAATTTCCATCAAATTAAACAACATTATTGAAGTAAAATATAGTACATTAATTTAATTGATTATTTTGTTGTTGTTGTTGTCATTTTTGACGGACACGCGAAGATCACCGGAGGGTTACCCTGGTAATATGAGTGATATTAATGTTTGCATGCGATACACACACAAATTGTCCTGCTGTGACATATATAACATGTCTTTATCTTACTATTAAATAAAACCACTTCTCATGAAGAAACAAGAACATGGTCTTCTTTTTATTTAATGATGCATTCTTTACAACAACTTGCATAAAACATTCTTCATTCTTTCAAGCAGACTTATGTATTTGTATAAATTAAATATAGATTGAATGACTTTAATAGCTTTAACAAGGATAAGTCAAAAACAGTGATTTTCTGTTCTGATGTTTGATCGGGTTTATTAGAGGCTGCTGTCGATCCAATATACTGATACACACCCGATATTCCTGTTCATATTTCTGCTTCATACGCATTTTTTTGCGTGTTATGAGACATGTCCCAGGACATCATTCTGACGGGATCTCTTCCCGAATCCCTCCTTAACATCTTCCTCTCGTTTTTATTCGTTTATGAATATTTCAATAGATTTTCGTCATAGTTTTTGTCATTCAAAACTGGTTTTTATTTAAGTATCATATTTTATTCAGAAAAACTGCTAACTGCTAACATGTCCGTTTCAATGTTGTCAGCCATAAATATACTACATTATATTCACGTTACAACCTGAGAGGGCATTGATGTCCGTTCTCCGACTAAGAATGTCTCATTAGGAAACGTAATCGGTTACTAACGTAACCTCGGTTCTCTCTAGAAGAGGGAACGAGTATTGCGTAAGTTAGCTTACGCTACGGGTAAAGTCATCTTTTCTCGAGATATGAAGCCCAAAAAAATTATCCTTAATTTTTATTCATTGTCAACGCAGTGCAGCAGCTAGCAGACCTAGAGCAGGCTATCTAGCGCGCTCATTGGCTGCTCCGCGGCAACTGCAGCAGCCTACCAGTGAGCCTGGCGTGACGTCACGCCCACAGCCCACGCGTCACAGCCCGCCAGAATGGGGGTGGCTTAGCGTATAAAAGGAAGGCTCGGAGGCTGATACCCTGGTTTTCGTCGACTGAAGCGACAAGAGCTCGTGGCGCGAGCACGGCGGGTTACGCAATACTCGTTCCCTCTTCTAGAGAGAACCGAGGTTACGTTAGTAACCGATTACGTTCTCTTACGAGAGGTTCTCTCGTATTGCGTAAGTTAGCTTACGCTACGGGAACCCCTTGTCAACGCCGTGCGCGCCCAGCATCCACTACATGAGTCCCAGGGGAAACCCGGGGAACACTGATAAGTGGGAAACAGGAGGCCGACAGTTTATTAGTGGGCCAGCACATGTTCATAAGCACACATTAGGGGGTGTAGAGCGGCTCGGCCGGTCTATACTGACATAACCCTTTCTAGTGCAGCTCAACCAGGAGAGCTAAACCGAGTAAGTAGCCCGCGCACAAAAGTGTGGGCAGGACATACACACGACTCAGACTGATAGAAGTTTAGCCTGCAGGGCAGGGACTTCCAGGTTATAAAACCTAACAAATGTAGAGGGGGAGGCCCAGCCTGCCGCTGTACAAATGTCATGAATGGAAATCCCGCTGGACCAAGCCCACGATGAGGCCATGCCTCTGGTGGAATGAGCCCGGATGCCCAAGGGGCACTGCAGGTTTCTGGACGCATAAGCTGCCGCAATAGCGTCCACTATCCATCTGGACAGACTGTGTTTCGAGGCGGCGAGACCCTTGGTGCGCCCTCCAAACGAAACGAAAAGCTGCTCCGAGCGCCTGAAGCGGCGGAGCGCGTGACGTAATTCCTCAGAGCCCTGACAGGACAGAGGAGGTACTATTAACCTCGCTGCCGGATGCCGGTAGGGCTGAGAGGGAAATGACCTGCGCTCTGAAAGGAGTGCCCATCACCTTGGGGACGTAACCATGTCTCGGTTTGAGAATGACTATTGAGTCATTAGGTCCGAACTCAAGACACGCCGCGTTAACTGATAACGCGTGTAAGTCACCCACGTGTTTAACTGAAGACAGAGCTATCAGAAAAACGGTTTTGAAAGTGAGGTAGGCTATTTCAGATCCACAGTGTCCAAAGGTTCAAGGGATAAGCTTTCAGGGCCTCTAGGACCAAAGACAAATCCCAGATCGGAACCGAGGGGGGCCGCGGGGGATTCATCCTCCTGGCTCCTTTAAGGAAGCGGATGATGAATTCATTCCTTCCTAATGCGCGGCCGCGCGCCGAGTCGGCGAACGCTGCAATAGCCGCAACATAGACTTTGAGCGTGGAGGGGGACCTGCCCGCGTCCAGCAGCTCCTGAAGGAAGCACAAATCCCACGAAATCCCACACACTTGTGGGTTTAAATTTTTCCCCGTGCACCACTTGTTAAACACAGACCATTTTGACGCGTAGAGCCGTCTCGTAGAGGGGGCTCTAGACTGCGTGATCGTGTTCACGACCCCTTTTGGCAAATCAACGAGTATCCGTTGACTCTCCACGCATGCAGAGACCAGCGCTCTGGATGGGGATGCCAGATCGAACCGCGGGCTTGAGAGAGAAGGTCTCTCCTCACCGGGATCGGCCATGGGGCTGAGTCTGCCAGCCGCATTAATTCCGGGAACCATGTCTGGTTCTCCCAGTGCGGGGCTATGAGGAGCACTGAGTGGCGCGTTTCTCTGATCCTCCCGATCACCTGGGGTAACAGCGAGATCGGGGGAAAAGCGTACAGCGGGAGGCTGGGCCAGGCTTGGGCCAGCGCGTCCTCGCTCTTCGAGAAGAATATCGGGCAGTGGGCGTTGTCGTCTGCTGCAAAGAGGTCGACTTTCGCTCTGCCGAACAGGCGCCATAGAAGCTGGACTGTCTGGTGGTGCAGAGACCATTGTCTCTGGACAGTCTGTCTGGGCCGACGTTCAGGTGACCGGGCACATGCGCGGCTCTCAGCGAGCGCAGTGAGCCCTGAGCCCAAACGAGGAGGCGTTCCGCCAGTGCGCAGAGGATTTTGGATCTGATCCCGCCCTGACGGTTCACGTAGGACACCACTGACATGTTGTCTGTGCGAACTAGTACATGGTGTCCTCGCAGGTATGGGAGAAAATGTTTCAGTGCATTCTCGACCACTAGCATCTCCAGACAGTTTATGTGAAGGCATTTCTCCCGGTCTGACCAGAGGCCATAGACAGGTCTGCCCTCGAGAAGCGCTCCCCAACCTAGGTTGGAGGCGTCTGTCGAGATCGTTTTCCGGTGCGAGATAACTCCCATTGTAACTCCCCGTTGGTACCATTCGGCCGCCAGCCAGGGCTGCAGGGCTGAGACGCAGCCCTGATTCACACTGACTCGCGAGCCGCCGGCAATCCACGCTCTGCGGGGCGCTCTCGCTTTCAGCCAGCGCTGAAGCGGGCGCATGCGCAGTAGGCCCAGCTGAAGCACCGCTGCAGCTGAAGCCATGTGGCCCAACATCCTCTGAAATGCTTTCAGGGGGGAAACACCTGCCTTTCTGAAAAGACGCGGCGAGATGTCGAATACGGCGCGCACGCTGTGTCGACAGTCTGGCCGTCATAGCCACCGAGTCCAGCTCTATTCCCAAAAAGAGATCGACTGACTGGGTATTAATGAGCTCTTGGTCCAGTTGACCGAGAGACCCAAGCTTTTCAGATGGCTGAGAAGCGGTAGTCTGTGGGATATGAGTTCTTCCTCTGACTGCGCTAGAATCAACCAGTCGTCCAAATAGTTCAGAATTCGCATGCCCTGTGTTCTCAGGGGAGCGAGGGCCGAGTCCATGCACTTCGTGAACGTACGGGGTGCTAAGGACAGGCCGAACGGGAGGACGGTGTATTGATATACCTGACCGTCGAAGGCGAATCTCAAGAATGGCCTGTGACGGGGTATAATCTGAATCTGAAAGTATGCGTCTTTCAGATCGAGAGAAATAAACCAGTCCCTCGGGCGGATTTGCGCAAGGATTTGTCTGGTTGTGAGCATTTTGAACGGCCGTCTCATGAGAGCTTTGTTCAAATATCTCAGATCTAATATGGGTCTGAGAGCTCCGTCCTTCTTGGGAACGAGGAAATAGCGGCTGTAAAAGCCCGTCTCGGTCAGAGAAGGATGCACTCGTTCTATCGCCCCCTTGCGCAATAGTTTCGCTATGTCTGTATGAAGCAGATGGGCTGCTTCTGTATTCACTCTCGTCTCGGTCCGTGCTCGAAAGCGCGGGGGACGGCGAGCGAACTGCAGCGAATAGCCCCGTTTCACAATGTTCAGCACCCATTCTGACACGCCCGGGATAGCTTCCCACGCTTCCGCATGCATAGCTAGGGGTCGAATGGCCTCTGGGTCCCGGCCGCTGCACTGCGCGGGATAGGGAACTCGTAGCAGAGGAATTTGCGCGGTGCGCGCGCTGTCGATGCTGGGGAACGGGAGCTCGCTGATAGCGATAACTGGCTGGACTGCACTCAATGACTCGGTCACTTGGGACGGAGAACGTTTTGCAGTGAGAAATCCGTGACGCGAGAGCGGCGTGGGTGTTAATGTGTTTATCAGTAAGTGTGAGCGCTCGTGGGCGGGCACAGGGCTTACATTCATAACATGGCCAGTGTTGGGGAGCTTTATGTGATCTAACCCCCGGGGCAGCTGTGTGACAGAGCGGGCAGTGGGTAGGTGTGAGCACTGACTCGTGGGCACAATTCCTACGCTTATCACTCGAGCGGCGCGTGCCCGCTTCGTGAGAGTGAGCTCTGTGAGAGACACAGGGGAGATCGTGCTTGTGTGTAGGGGTGAGCACTAGGGCTGTGGGCACATTTCCTACACTCATAACACCGTCGGCGTGAGCCGAATAACCAGAATTAATACTCTTTTTCAGATTCTCTGGGTCGCTGTGCGAACGGCGTTTGTGTGCAGGCGAGCGAGTTGTGTAACTGACTCGTTGGCTGCAAAATACACATCTGCAGTCGCCTTTTTAGGTGACTGACAGCGCAAAATGCTTTGAAGGCTCAAATGTTTAGACCCTCATAGTTACTCAAACACCATCATGTGAGCGGGAGGGTGCGAGGGGCGGGTTCACTTCTGCATGTGAGAAGCTGGCCGCGAGCTCGGCATAAAACACCTTTGCCGCCAGAGCCGGACTCGAACGCGGGTCTCTGGGTGCGAATGCCTAAGATTCTGCCACTGAGCCACAGGGGGAGAATACATAGGCTATCGGTTCGCGCGAGCATATTATAGAGCGTCGTCATGTTTCGTGTCGGCGTTAGCTTGCAGGCGTGCGTGCATTGTAACAGGCTCGTTTACTGCAATATTAATATTTCCAGCCGCCTGAACTCAGAGGGGACTGAGAAATGTGTGAGGATTGGAGATTGGCCCGGCCTCAGCGGGGCTACAATTACTCTCTCCTACTTTCGCCGGTGAGTGAGGCACGCGGGGTGCTGAACATTGCTCGTGACCGTCCGCTCTAACATCCCTTGAGAACGGCGCAGTTCGCGCGGCACAAGCAAAGGGAGAGAGCGCGGGAAGCGGTGAGTGACGGGCGCGGGGGCGGTAGCTTTCTTGTAACGTAAAGAAAAACTAGCCCCGTGAACGTCCGCTTCTGCGATCCCTTGTGAGCGGCACGGTGTGCGCGGCTCGAGCAGAGGGAGAGAGTGCGGGAAGAGGGGCGAGTAGCCAGAGAGCGTCATCATGTTTTGCAGGCGTGCGTGTACTGTGTAACAGGCTCGTTTACTGCAGTATTGATATTTCCAGTAGCCTGAACTTAGGGGACTGAGAAATATGTGTGAATGGATGTGAAACACTCTTTTCTCCTTTCGCCGGGAGACGGGCGCGGGGTAGCTTTCTTGTAACGTAAAGAAAAACTAGCCCCGTGATCGTCCGCTTCTGCGATCCCTTGTGAGCGGCACGGTGTGCGCGGCTCGAGCAGAGGGAGAGAGCGCGGGAAGAGGGGCGAGTAGCCAGAGAGCGTCATCATGTTTTGCAGGCGTGCGTGTACTGTGTAACAGGCTCGTTTACTGCAGTATTGATATTTCCAGTAGCCTGAACTTAGGGGACTGAGAAATATGTGTGAATGGATGTGTAACACTCTTTTCTCCTTTCGCCGGGAGACGGGCGCGGGGGGCGGGGTAGCTTTCTTGTAACGTAAAGAAAAACTAGCCCCGTGACCGTACGCTTCTGCAATCCCTTGTGAGTGGCGCATTTTGCGCGACTCGAACAGAGGGAGAGAGCGAGCCCCGTAATCGTCCGCATCTCTGACATCCCTTGTGAACGGCGCAGTTGCGCGGCTCGAACAGAGGGAGAGAGAGAGCGGGGAGTGGTGCGAGGCATTTGAAACAACGCCTCGTAGGAAATTTCTCTTTTAGAAGCGAGAGTATGTGTCGCAGCGGCGAACACACACAGCAGTAAAAGGATATGACGCCGGATAGCGTAGCAGGCACGGATGGCTGAAGGCGGCGAAGACGGCCGGCTTCCTCAGACGCTTTCCTAGGCTTGCAGGCGCTGGTTTCGACGGCGGCGGCTTCTCTCAGAGTGCAGCGATGCGGAGAGCTTCGCTGAAGAGACGAAAATCGGGGTATCAGCCTCCGAGCCTTCCTTTTATACGCTAAGCCACCCCCATTCTGGCGGGCTGTGACGCGTGAGGGCGCGTGCGCCCTCATTGGGCGTGACGTCACGCCAGGCTCACTGGTAGGCTGCTGCAGTTGCCGCGGAGCAGCCAATGAGCGCGCTAGATAGCCTGCTCTAGGTCTGCTAGCTAGCTGCTGCACTGCGTTGACAATGAATAAAAATTAAGGATAATTTTTTTTGGCTTCATATCTCGAGAAAAGATGACTTTACCCGTAGCGTAAGCTAACTTACGCAATACGAGAGAACCTCTCGTAAGAGAACTCGTGTTTACACCAGTTCTGAGCGCGTGACGAGCATACGTCGAGTGTTTACATCAGGTAAAGTTTATGCATCTCATTATAATCTCATTCTGAAGAGGCATCCTGGAAACGTGAAGGGTTTCTGAATCATAATGAACTGTAAGAGGTTCAACCAGGCGCTCAGGTAAAGTTATAAAGTCCGTGATAGGTGCTCTTGGGGTAGGGAAAAAATCCAAAGAAACGAAAAACAGGTCCAGGCACTCAGTCAAATGTTTCGACCAACAAGTGGTCTTCTTCAGGGTAAAGAACCAAGTCTTTGCCCTGAAGAAGAAGCAAGTCTTTGCCCTGAAGAAGAAGCAAGTCTTTGCCCTGAAGAAGAAGCAAGTCTTTGCCCTGAAGAAGACCACTTGTTGGTCGAAACATGTTGGCTCGTGTATTTTTAAAATGACTTAAGCCATACTAAATAAAGGCTTTTTAACTTTATCCTTCTCCTCATTGAACATTTGACTGAGTGCCTGGGACCTGTTTTTCGTTTCTTTGGGTTTCTGAATCATTTGAATGTCAGTTGGGGAAACTCTTCATCTGTGGAGACAGCCGGAAATGTTCCTGCTCTGATGAAAGACTGTGTGTGTGTGTGTGTGTGTGTGTGTGTGTGTGTGTGTGAACAGACCCTCAGGTTGATCGTGTTTTTACACGGAATCCCTTGATTCTCCGGAGCTTTTGAAGAAACACGACACACACACACACACACACACACACACACACACATTCGCACGCGATCAGACGCTGGCCTTCAGCTTGTGTGTGTCCGTGAACAGTGTTATCTAGAGTTAGAGACGTGATTTACACACATTAAACACATCACAGCTGCTCGAATCTCTGAAGAATGATGTTAATCTGAGGCGCATTCTTCATGGATCATGGAAACAGTGTTTACTCGCTTTCCTTTAAAGAGGCATCAGAATGTCAAGAATGTGTCGTCATGTTTATATCTAGTGTTTCTCT
>CM038645.1:29745850-29778350 GCA_021554675.1 Leuciscus idus | reverse complement strand
GTTGGCGTGTTCGCACAAGTGTTGGCATGTTAACTAGTCTCACCTGCCGTGTTAACTAGTCTCACCTGGTTAGTGTTGGCGTGTTCGCTCACATGTTGGTGTGTTAACTAGTCTCACCTGGTTAGTGTTGCCGTGTTCGCTCACGTGTTGGCGTGTTAACTAGTCTCACCTGGTTAGTGTTGGCGTGTTCGCACATGTGTTGGCGTGTTCACTAGTCTCACCTGGTTAGTGTTGGCGTGTTAACTAGTCTCACCTGGTTAGTGTTGGGGTGTTTGCTCACATGTTGGCATGTTAACTAGTCTCACCTGGTTAGTGTTGGCGTGTTTGCTCACATGTTGGCGTGTTCACTAGTCAATTTCAATTTCCTTGCGGTAGTCATCCCAAAGGATTAATAAAGATAAGTCTAAGTCTAAGTCTAGTCTCACCTGGTTAGTGTTGGCGTGTTAACTAGTCTCACCTGGTTAGTGTTGGCGTGTTTGCTCACATGTTGGCGTGTTAACTAGTCTTACCTGGTTAGTGTTGGCGTGTTTGCTCACATGTTGGCGTGTTAACTAGTCTCACCTGGTTAGTGTTGGCGTGTTTGCTCACATGTTGGCGTGTTAACTAGTCTTACCTGGTTAGTGTTGGCGTGTTTGCTCACATGTTGGCGTGTTCACTAGTCTCACCTGGTTAGTGTTGGCGTGTTCGCTCACATGTTGGCGTGTTAACTAGTCTCACCTGGTTAGTGTTGGCGTGTTCGCACACATGTTGGCGTGTTCACTAGTCTCACCTGGTTAGTGTTGGCGTGTTCGCTCACATGAGTTGGCGTGTTAACTAGTCTCACCTGGTTAGTGTTGGCGTGTTCACTCACATGTTGGCGTGTTCACTAGTCTCACCTGGTTAGTGTTGGCGTGTTTGCTCACATGTTGGCGTGTTCACTAGTCTCACCTGGTTAGTGTTGGCGTGTTCGCTCACATGTTGGCGTGTTAACTAGTCTCACCTGGCTAGTGTTGCCGTGTTCGCTCACATGTTGGCGTGTTAACTAGTCTCACCTGGTTAGTGTTGGCGTGTTCGCTCACATGTTGGCGTGTTAACTAGTCTCACCTGGCTAGTGTTGGCGTGTTCGCTCACATGTTGGCGTGTTAACTAGTCTCACCTGGCTAGTGTTGCCGTGTTTGCTCACATGTTGGCGTGTTAACTAGTCTCACCTGGCTAGTGTTGCCGTGTTTGCTCACATGTTGGCGTGTTCACTAGTCTCACCTGGTTAGTGTTGGCGTGTTCACTCATGTGTTGGCGTGTTCACTAGTCTCACCTGGTTAGTGTTGGCGTGTTCACTAGTCTCACCTGGTTAGTGTTGGCGTGTTCGCTCATGTGTTGGCGTGTTCACTAGTCTCACCTGGTTAGTGTTGGCGTGTTTGCTCATGTGTTGGCGTGTTCACTAGTCTCACCTGGTTAGTGTTGTTAGTGTTGGCGTGTTCGCTCATGTGTTGGCGTGTTCACTAGTCTCACCTGGTTAGTGTTGGCGTGTTCGCTCACATGTTGGCGTGTTAACTAGTCTCACCTGGCTAGTGTTGCCGTGTTTGCTCACATGTTGGCGTGTTAACTAGTCTCACCTGGCTAGTGTTGCCGTGTTTGCTCACATGTTGGCGTGTTCACTAGTCTCACCTGGTTAGTGTTGGCGTGTTCACTCATGTGTTGGCGTGTTCACTAGTCTCACCTGGTTAGTGTTGGCGTGTTCACTAGTCTCACCTGGTTAGTGTTGGCGTGTTCGCTCATGTGTTGGCGTGTTCACTAGTCTCACCTGGTTAGTGTTGGCGTGTTTGCTCATGTGTTGGCGTGTTCACTAGTCTCACCTGGTTAGTGTTGTTAGTGTTGGCGTGTTCGCTCATGTGTTGGCGTGTTCACTAGTCTCACCTGGTTAGTGTTGGCGTGTTCGCTCATGTGTTGGTGTGTTCACTAGTCTCACCTGGTTAGTGTTGGCGTGTTCACTAGTCTCACCTGGTTAGTGTTGGCGTGTTCGCTCATGTGTTGGCGTGTTCACTAGTCTCACCTGGTTTGTGTTCACTAGTCTCACCTGGTTAGTGTTGGCGTGTTCGCTCATGTGTTGGCGTGTTCACTAGTCTCACCTGGTTAGTGTTGGCGTGTTCACTCATGTGTTGGCGTGTTCACTAGTCTCACCTGGTTAGTGTTGGCGTGTTCGCTCATGTGTTGGCGTGTTCACTAGTCTCACCTGGTTAGTGTTGGCGTGTTCGCTCACGGCTCCTCCGATGGCGTACAGTTTCCCGGCGCAGCTGCTCAGAGCGGCAGAACTCACGGGTATCAGCAGGTCAGAGACGCTCGTCCAGGTGTTCTCATGCGGACTGTAACACTCCACGCTGGACAGACGCTCACGACCGTTATAACCGCCGGCCACATACAGCTACACACACACACACACACATTAGCACATTAACCACAGAGCACCTGCTGCTGTTGGGCAGCGAACGAGTCAAATGAGTCAAATGAATCAGTTCGTTCTGGGTTCTTGAGTTTGATGCTGAAACGAGCCTCACCTTCCCACACATGGACACCATCTTATGCCTCCATCTGCCTTTGTTCAGCCCGCGGACTCGGACCCACTGGTTGAGCTGCGTCATGTAGCGCCACACGTCAGCGCTGTTCAGCTGTCCTCCTGCACACACACGTCACAAACAACACACACCTGTCAGCACAACCCCTTAGACATACAATACGCTCCTTAAGATTTTAAGTCAATATTTTAACAACACGTTTGCATGTTCACATTTCTTCTTTAAGGTCACATGCAAGTTAGATCAAATGTTGAATCTTTTATTTTTAGTAATGTTTAGTGATTAGTGTTATTTTCAAAGTTTTATATACAGGGTGGTTAAAAATAAAGGTTCCAAAAGTATTATAATGTATTATATTATATTATAGCCTTTCAACAACTCATTTTGGAAACTGTATTGTATGGACAGAAAACAACAACTCTCAAAATAAAAAAAAGAAAGTCATGCATGTTTGATGTTTGGAGTAAGCGGGTAAGTGAAGCATGACAAGCGGGTGACAGTATGATGTTTTGTCTGATCTAACAGATGGCCATGAGATCACAATCACACACACATGTTCATCTCCTGATCCGATCCAGATAAGACTCTCTGGAATCACGTGTCAAAACATTCCATGCTGATGCCGGAGCTGATAGAGTAACACTGAAGACAGACACATGCTGACAGACCTGATTCCAGCACGAGAAGCGCTACACACATCTGTTATACCTGAGAGATAAATGTCGTTCTGAAGTTCACAGGCTGCGAACTCAGATTTGGAGTATCCGGGCAGAACGTTGGCCGAGAGCCATTCCCTGGACTCCATGTTCAGCTTCTCCATGAAGGACAGTCTGGAGAAACCGTGCTTATCACAGCCGCCGATTACGAAGATCATCTCGGCCCAGCCACAGCTCCTGAAACACACAGGCATGCGGGTTTACATTCAGTGATGCTATTGATTTACCTGAAGGAGAACAAAACCAGCAGAGACTGCATTTGTTTCAGCTTTGTTTTCCTGTGCTTCTGCTTTGAAACACTGTATAAAGTGCTGAAGCGGCGGGACTCCCCAATCCTGGAATCGAATACTTGAGATCAGGAATCAGATACTTGTTATAAAATGTAAATTTCGATTCCTCTTATCGATTCCTTTTATGACTTTAAACCATTCAAGCGTGAGACGATTTTTTTTTTTCATGTGTATCAGTATATTGGATCTGTGCAGCTCTTAAAGGGACAGCAGCCTAATATTCCTGCTCTATAATAACACTAATATTCCTGCACTATAATAACACTAATATTCCTGCTCTATAATAACACTAATATTCCTGCACTATAATAACACTAATATTCCTGCTCTATAATAACACTAATATTCCTGCTGTCGTCTATAATAACACTAATCAAACAACAAAAGACAAAGAGAAAATTCCCTCATTCTTCACTGAATAACTTTTGTAACTATATTTGTAATGTATATTTTATTTATAAACTGCAGTGTTATTTTAGATTTGATTACAGTTTCTGCACCCAAATACCTAAAAATCTTAAAACACTGTTTATTTCAGTCGTATCTTTGTTCAGTTATGTGTATTTGATAGGATTGCTACTTTTTTATTTGTTCTTTTTTTAATCACTGAGTGTTAACTTGTCTTTAATAATGCTTGAAATGTATTTAAGTTCGGCTAGTTGTTCTTCTATGGTGTTTTTAAACCCCAGGCAAGCGCTCCTTGTGTAAGAGTTCTTTAGCCTGTTTGTGTTCATGATATTCAGATATGATTTCACGAGTTCCTTTGCCCATATAATCTTTAAGCTAATAAGGTTAAGCGTATTTGACTTGCTGTCCGCAGTGGAGGGTTCGAGGAAGAGCTGAGAGAAACCCCCCAGTGGGACTACTAATGCTTGGATGAGGAGGATGGTAGCAAGATGCCTAAGTTCTGCAGGTGGAGCTGGGGAGGTGGAGGGACGCCAGAACAGCCGATAAAGCGATCTGGACTCACCGGCGGGGTCTGGTTCGCTCCGACTGCACCTCCCGCCCGTACGCCCGGTACACGCGTGCCTCCTGAAGCAGCGGCCGGATCTCCGGGCACTCCAGCACCAGCTTGTCCGCCTCCAGCGTGCCGGCGAAGAACCCGGGATCCAGGAGCGGCAGACGCAGCGTCTCCAACAGCTCCCGGAGCGCTCCGGTCCTCTGGTCCGGTCGGTGGTGGACCCATCGGAGCGCAGCCGTCACCAGAACCTCCTCGCTCACCAGCATCCGTTCGCATCCCAGCAGCTCAAGCACTCGCTCCCGGCCCAGATCCAGGAACTCCTCGTGTTGGAGCACCTGCTGGAAGTCCCGGTACAGGAGCGACTGGCACTGATCCTGCAGCGGCTTCAGGGAGTACGAGCCCGCGAAGTCCATGAGCCCGAGGCAGTTCGAGTGGCAGACGCGCTCCTGGAGGAACTGCACGCAGGCTCGAGAAAGCTGGGATACTTGCAGCCGGTCGGCGGCCTGGAAGTAGGGGTGTAACAATAGTCAAGTCAAACATTCATATATATATATATATATCGCTTTTAACAATATAGATTTGGGAAATTAAAGTAACAGAGATAGTTTGGGCTTTACAGCAGAGGTGAAAGTCCAGGTTCAGAAAGTAAAAGTCCTCCTCAGTATTTTGTTCCAATCACCTGGATTTGCTCATTAGCACAGTTTTTCAGACAGAACTAATTAGTGAAATCAGCTGACAGAGTTCATGGGTGGAATAAACATATGGCAGGACTTTTACTTTCTGACCCCTGGACTTTACACCTCTGCTTTACAGCAGCTCTAGAATACAGTTATTGTCCAGATAAAGTTAGTTTTGGTTGATTCACTTCCGTTGTAAAGATCATTAGTTATTAGCTTAGCGGCCACTAACACACACCGTTCTCACAGAAAACCCTTCATGCGATCCGGCCGCTCATCCGCACATTAACAGTGTTTGGGGCTTGAGAACGCAGTGGAATAGGTTCCAAGGTGCAAGCGGTGAAAAATTTGAAAAACGTTATCATCTCCGTGTAAACTTCAAAATCGCGAATCTGTGAAAACGCTGACGGCGTGCACATGCGTTTCAATTAAGGTTACAAAGATTAACAAACGTTCATGTTAAATATTATTGAGTTCATGAAAATGTAACTGGCTGTGTAAACTTGGCACATAATATCTAAATATCGATAAACCAATCGCTATAGCCCTGAATCGAATCGAATCGAATGGTAATCTTATCACAGAATTTTTTGAGGTGTCGGCTAATATCGTGTTGTGTCGCAGTCAGTAATAAAATAAGAACAAATACACAAATTACAAGCAGAGATGAAGACTAAATAACAAAGTTACAGTCTAACAGTATATTCAGGTACATTAATAATTAAGACTAAATGTAAAATAACACTATTTGCTCACTGTAGAAATTAAATATAGGTTCATCTTTGTTAAAGCTGTATTTTGTTGTTTTATTAGCATTAATGACAGACGACAGCAGGAATATTAGGCTACTGTCACTTTAAGACCGAATATACTGACACACATCCGGTTTCTTTCTGAACTGTTCACTTCTGACAGAACCGAGAGAACACTCGCCGAGACGGGCATATAGACGGGTATATAGACATCATTTTGTGTCAAAAAGAGGAATCAATTCGGTGTTCGAGCGCTGACTGAAACACGCCTCTCTCTCTCTCTCTCTCTCTCTCTCTCATCAGGTGTGTGTGCACAGATAACGCATGAGTCACGATTTTCGCCTCTTCTTCCGCGTTTGAAATTGTTTGAATGTGTAAATTGGCAAGATAAAACACGTCTAAATTAAAAACTTTCACTCTATGATTGTTACATTTGTTAAATCAAATGCATGCCGAACCGTGGGGGAGCTGATCCGTACGGATCACGATCAACTGCGATCCGTTGCACTTCTACTGGCTGAGAGAATCGATATCATATCGCGATGAACTGTCCGATTTACACCCCTACCTGGAAGACGCTCTCCACGTTCTCCTCGTCCAGCGTCAGCCGGCCCTCATACATGAAGTCCAGCAGCTGATCCATGGCCTTCCTAGAGATTCCCGTGAGCGTGACCACGGCCTGCCGGCTCTCCCGGAAGCCGCTGCTGAACATCGAGCAGAAGAACTCGCTGCTAGCGCACAGGGATGCGCGGTGACACGGGAACTCACATCCGTCCACCTGCAGAACCACGTCTGTGAAGGTGCCGCTCCGTCTGTATCCGTTCAGAACCTGCAGGATGTGCTCGGCATGACACGAGCCCGAGCAGAAGCCGACCTTTGACCTGCCGTCAATCAGCTCGCCATTGCTGCCGAAGCCCATTCTGAGGAACCAACAGTTGGTAACAATTCTTTATATTTGAAAACCGATAATTCTTTATATTTGAAAGCCGATAACCGATAATTCTTTATATTTGAAAACCGATAATTCTTTATATTTGAAAGCCGATAACCGATAATTCTTTATATTTGAAAACCGATAATTCTTTATATTTGAAAGCCGATAATTCTTTATATTTGAAAGCCGAAACTGATAATTCTTTATATTTGAAAGCCGAAACCGATAATTCTTTATATTTGAAAGCCGATAACCGATAATTCTTTATATTTCAAAACCAATAATTCTTTATATTTGAAAGCCGATAATTCTTTATATTTGAAAGCCGAAACTGATAATTCTTTATATTTGAAAACCGATAATTCTTTATATTTGAAAGCCGAAACTGATAATTCTTTATATTTGAAAGCCGAAACTGATAATTCTTTATATTTGAAAACCGATAATTCTTTATATTTGAAAGCCGATAACTGATAATTCTTTATATTTGAAAGCCGAAACCGATAATTATTTATATTTGAAAGCCGATAACCGATAATTCTTTATATTTGAAAGCCGATAATTTTTTATATTTAAAAGCCGATAACTGATAATTCTTTATATTTGAAAGCTGACAACCGATAATTCTTTATATTTGAAAGCTGACAACCGATAATTCTTTATATTTTAAAGCAGATAACTGATAATTCTTTATATTTTAAAGCAGATAACTGATAATTCTTTATATTTGAAAGCAGATAACTGATAATTCTTTATATTTGAAAGCTGACAACCGATAATTATTTATATTTGAAAGCCGAAACCGATAATTCTTTATATTTGAAAGCCGATAATTCTTTATATTTGAAAGCCGATAATTCTTTATATTTGAAAGCCGAAACTGATAATTCTTTATATTTGAAAGCCGAAACTGATCATTCTTTATATTTGAAAGCCAATAACCGATAATTCTTTATATTTGAAAGCCGATAATTCTTTATATTTAAAAGCCGATAACTGATAATTCTTTATATTTGAAAGCTGACAACCGATAATTCTTTATATTTGAAAGCAGATAACTGATAATTCTTTATATTTGAAAGCCGACGACCGATAATTCTTTATATTTAAAAGCCGATAACTGATAATTCTTTATATTTGAAAGCCGATAACTGATAATTCTTTATATTTGAAAGCCGATAACTGATCATTCTTTATATTTGAAAGCCGACAACCGATAATTCTTCATATTTGAAAGCAGATAACTGATAATTCTTTATATTTGAAAGCTGACAACCGATAATTCTTTGTATTTGAAAGCAGATAACTGATAATTCTTTGTATTTGAAAGCTGACAACCGATAATTCTTTATATTTGAAAGCTGACAACCGATAATTCTTTATATTTGAAAGCAGATAACTGATAATTCTTTATATTTGAAAGCAGATAACTGATAATTCTTTATATTTGAAAGCAGATAACTGATAATTCTTTATATTTGAAAGCTGACAACCGATAATTCTTTATATTTGAAAGCCGACAACCGATAATTCTTTATATTTGAAAGCCGACAACCGATAATTCTTTATATCTGAAAGCAGATAACTGATAATTCTTTATATCTGAAAGCAGATAACTGATCATTCTTTATATTTGAAAGCTGACAACCGATAATTCTTTATATTTGAAAGCCGATAACTGATAATTCTTTATATTTGAAAGCAGATAACTGATAATTCTTTATATTTGAAAGCTGACAACCGATAATTCTTTATATTTGAAAGCTGACAACCGATAATTCTTTATATTTGAAAGCAGATAACTGATAATTCTTTATATTTGAAAGCAGATAACTGATAATTCTTTGTATTTGAAAGCAGATAACTGATAATTCTTTGTATTTGAAAGCTGACAACCGATAATTCTTTATATTTGAAAGCTGACAACCGATAATTCTTTATATTTGAAAGCAGATAACTGATAATTCTTTATATTTGAAAGCAGATAACTGATAATTCTTTATATTTGAAAGCAGATAACTGATAATTCTTTATATTTGAAAGCTGACAACCGATAATTCTTTATATTTGAAAGCCGACAACCGATAATTCTTTATATTTGAAAGCCGACAACCGATAATTCTTTATATCTGAAAGCAGATAACTGATAATTCTTTATATCTGAAAGCAGATAACTGATCATTCTTTATATTTGAAAGCTGACAACCGATAATTCTTTATATTTGAAAGCCGATAACTGATAATTCTTTATATTTGAAAGCAGACAACCGATAATTCTTTATATTTGAAAGCAGATAACTGATAATTCTTTATATCTGAAAGCAGATAACTGATAATTCTTTATATTTGAAAGCTGACAACCGATAATTCTTTATATTTGAAAGCAGATAACTGATAATTCTTTATATTTGAAAGCTGACAACCGATAATTCTTTATATTTGAAAGCTGACAACCGATAATTCTTTATATTTGAAAGCAGATAACTGATAATTCTTTATATTTGAAAGCAGATAACTGATAATTCTTTATATTTGAAAGCAGATAACTGATAATTCTTTATATTTGAAAGCTGACAACCGATAATTCTTTATATTTGAAAGCTGACAACCGATAATTCTTTATATTTGAAAGCAGATAACTGATAATTCTTTATATTTGAAAGCAGATAACTGATAATTCTTTGTATTTGAAAGCAGATAACTGATAATTCTTTGTATTTGAAAGCTGACAACCGATAATTCTTTATATTTGAAAGCTGACAACCGATAATTCTTTATATTTGAAAGCAGATAACTGATAATTCTTTATATTTGAAAGCAGATAACTGATAATTCTTTATATTTGAAAGCAGATAACTGATAATTCTTTATATTTGAAAGCTGACAACCGATAATTCTTTATATTTGAAAGCCGACAACCGATAATTCTTTATATTTGAAAGCCGACAACCGATAATTCTTTATATCTGAAAGCAGATAACTGATAATTCTTTATATCTGAAAGCAGATAACTGATCATTCTTTATATTTGAAAGCTGACAACCGATAATTCTTTATATTTGAAAGCCGATAACTGATAATTCTTTATATTTGAAAGCAGACAACCGATAATTCTTTATATTTGAAAGCAGATAACTGATAATTCTTTATATCTGAAAGCAGATAACTGATAATTCTTTATATTTGAAAGCTGACAACCGATAATTCTTTATATTTGAAAGCAGATAACTGATAATTCTTTATATTTGAAAGCTGACAACCGATAATTCTTTATATTTGAAAGCTGACAACCGATAATTCTTTATATTTTAAAGCCGACAACCGATAATTCTTTATATTTTAAAGCCGACAACTGATAATTCTTTATATCTGAAAGCAGATAACTGATAATTCTTTATATTTGAAAGCTGACAACCAATAATTCTTTATATTTGAAAGCAGATAACTGATAATTCTTTATATTTGAAAGCTGACAACCGATAATTCTTTATATTTGAAAGCCGACAACCGATAATTCTTTATATTTGAAAGCCGACAACCGATAATTCTTTATATTTTAAAGCCGACAACCGATAATTATTTATATTTTAAAGCCGACAACTGATAATTCTTTATATTTGAAAGCAGATAACTGATAATTCTTTATATTTGAAAGCAGATAACTGATAATTCTTTATATCTGAAAGCAGATAACTGATAATTCTTTATATCTGAAAGCAGATAACTGATAATTCTTTATATTTGAAAGCCGACAACCGATAATTCTTTATATTTTAAAGCCGACAACCGATAATTATTTATATTTTAAAGCCGACAACTGATAATTCTTTATATTTGAAAGCAGATAACTGATAATTCTTTATATTTGAAAGCAGATAACCGATAATTCTTTATATTTGAAAGCTGACAACCGATAATTCTTTATATTTGAAAGCAGATAACTGATAATTCTTTATATTTGAAAGCTGACAACCGATAATTCTTTATATTTGAAAGCTGACAACCGATAATTCTTTATATTTTAAAGCCGACAACCGATAATTCTTTATATTTTAAAGCCGACAACTGATAATTCTTTATATCTGAAAGCAGATAACTGATAATTCTTTATATTTGAAAGCTGACAACCAATAATTCTTTATATTTGAAAGCAGATAACTGATAATTCTTTATATTTGAAAGCTGACAACCGATAATTCTTTATATTTGAAAGCCGACAACCGATAATTCTTTATATTTGAAAGCCGACAACCGATAATTCTTTATATTTTAAAGCCGACAACCGATAATTATTTATATTTTAAAGCCGACAACTGATAATTCTTTATATTTGAAAGCAGATAACTGATAATTCTTTATATTTGAAAGCAGATAACTGATAATTCTTTATATCTGAAAGCAGATAACTGATAATTCTTTATATTTGAAAGCTGACAACCGATAATTCTTTATATTTGAAAGCAGATAACTGATAATTCTTTATATTTGAAAGCTGACAACCGATAATTCTTTATATTTGAAAGCTGACAACCGATAATTCTTTATATTTTAAAGCAGATAACTGATAATTCTTTATATTTGAAAGCAGATAACCGATAATTCTATATATTTGAAAGCAGATAACTGATAATTCTTTATATTTGAAAGCTGACAACCGATAATTCTTTATATTTGAAAGCAGACAACCGATAATTCTTTATATTTGAAAGCAGATAACTGATAATTCTTTATATCTGAAAGCAGATAACTGATAATTCTTTATATTTGAAAGCTGACAACCGATAATTCTTTATATTTGAAAGCCGATAACCGATAATTCTTTATATTTTAAAGCCGACAACCGATAATTCTTTATATTTTAAAGCCGACAACTGATAATTCTTTATATTTGAAAGCAGACAACCGATAATTCTATATATTTGAAAGCAGATAACTGATCATTTCCTTTGCAATACTTTTAACTCAATATAACACTGAATTAAACCATGCTTTTAAAGTGTATGCTTCACTTAGAAACATCTGAGTAAATAATACAATAGATATTGTCTTAGCACCAGATCTACATTACAGAAGTAACGCCTGAACACAGAGAACGCTCACAGTCGATGGATCGTTTTTCATTCTGAGTAGAAAACTCCAGATGTCACAAAATGGCAGTTACTGAACATAACAACAAAAGCACTGATAAAACAGAGTAAATACAGCTGGAAAACAGAGTAAATACAGCTGGAAAACAGTGTAAAATCAACCTCATTAATTATTCAAGCCCCGGTGAATGTTCAGAAGGTTTTACTTAAATTTTATAGCGTAGATATTTATGCTTTAATCTCTACAAGCTTGAATTGAGGACTGATATAGAATATAGAATTCTTGTCTTGTCGAACCTTTTCATGTAGAAATCACATGTTTTTTTTATTTCTGTAGTGTTTACAGAATCATTGTTATATGCAGTAAATGCATCTTGATTTAAGAATGTTTAGATATCTGTGAAATATAAAGACAGAAACACTAAGGAGGGAAATCATTGACTAAAACTCTAATCAAATGTAAAGACTAGTGATGCACGATATATATCAGCCATCATATCAGTATCGGCCGAAATATGTTCATTTGTAATGTTATCGTTACCGGCCGGATAAGAAAATTTGTCCGATATTAAAACTGATAAATAATGTATTATTTCCTTCAGCTGAGACTCTTCAGATGCCACTGTTCATGATGGTTTAGAATTGCTTGAAATATGATTTTCACTTTCGCTTTTGTAATCAGGCTCTCAAAAATTATAACAAATTTGGATTTAGATTTATCAGCCAATATATCGGTTATCGGCTTTCAAATATAAAGAACTTTAACTAAGTAGAAATAAATCAACCTTTTACTGGCCAAGTTAAAGTTACTGTTTTCTTTGTTAATTTTACTTAACTTAGTAAAGTAGAGTTTACTTAATTCCATAGCGAGATTGCTTAAAAAAATCTGTTTGCAAAAACTTGCGAAAGAAAAATGTAATAAATTTGACATTGTTAATTTTTCAGTGTGTAGAAACAAACTGAGTGACGATATTAAGTCTTGTTTACTGAAGAAATATGATCAAAATGACGTGAGTTTATGCTTATATATAATATATCTGTCAGCGGGGTCTGTCTGACTGGCAGATATTAAAATGTTGTTTTTAATACATTTAATAAATATATAATTGAAATAAAAATAAGTTTACAGGCTTTTCTTATATTTAATTTTGTTTCAGTTAATGTTTATTTTATTCCAATAACAAATACGTTTTAATGAACTTTTATAACCCTGTGTAGTTGACATACTAAGTTTAATGAGCTCATATTAATTACAAGAAAACATTGGATAGAAATTATGGGACAGGAATTTAAAATATTGAAGATTAAAAATGATGAAACAAATACCATCTTTTAAAAAGTCACATTATGCATCAAGTGTCCGATCAACCAGAAGCTGACACAGGGTTAGGGTTAGACAGACAGACATTAGATTAGAAGAGTTATCTCTACGCGAGCTCACCTGTGTGTGTGAATCTCCAGATCCTTCAGTCAGTGACCGCACACTCACCTGTGACAGGCTTATACCTGTGTGGGCGGAGCTTCAGCTGCTCATCTGCATAAAGGAAACTCATGTCAATAGAAACTCATTTCCTGTTCTCTTTAAATCCACTTCCCTTCCCTGTTCTGTAGAATTACTTCTTCACTGTAAACAAGCGCTGACCTCTGACCTCTCGAATACAGCCGTACTTCATGAGGAACTCTGCTGACAGGTTAAGATCATATCAACACAGACGGAGAATGTTGCATCTATAACTCTTATAATGTGCACTTTCATAAAAGCAGCCGTGTCTGAGGTTATTGTTCATCACTCATGTGTGCGTATATGAGCAGATCTTTATCTTTGTGTAGTTTCACTATCAGATCAGGTTGGTTGAGATTTCATCAGTAAACACACACACACACACGCACAGAAGCTCGAACGCCTCCTAAAGCTGGAGTTATCCAGTGTTTTCTGATAATAAGGAAAATCTTTCTCCATGATGTCAGCTTTATTTTAAACCAGTTTTCTTGTCATTGAAACCAGTTTCTGAAGGATTTCTTCTGAACATCTGAAGCGTCTCATACAGAAACTCACACAGAATGGCAGAAAGCTTTTATTAAAACCATAAAAGATCAGAAACATTCTGCTATAGACATTTCTTTAAGAAAGTATAGCTTGTGGGTTTAGTCTCAGGGCCCTATTTTAACGATATGAAACGCGAGTATCAAGCGCGAAACACAAGTAACTTTGTGGGCGGGTCTCGGGCGCTGTTGCTATTATACCGGCGGGATAAATGACTCTCCGACGCTAATCTAAAATGTGTTGGTCTGAAGTAGCTTCATTACTCATAGGTGTGGTTTGGGCGTAACGTGAAATAAACCAATCAGAGCGTCATCTCACATTCCCTTTAAGAGCAGGCGCGCTTGTTCCATGGCGGTTTGCTATTATAACGGGGGATTTGCCAGGCGCACACCAGGAGCGGTTCACAGCCGAGGAGACCGACGTTCTCGTCAGGGCCGTAAAACACAGAGAAGTGACATTGGGGATGGAGAAACACACCCAGATTAACTTCGGTTAAACAGGCGTATGATAATTTGGGTAAATGTGTAAGCTAGATTTATGCCTATTTTTTCACATCTTCATGGACACAACAATGATTTCCCTCGTGTGGAATATTTTTCCTTGTAATAATGTATGGTTTGCAAAAATGAGAACTGCTGCGTCTGTGTAGATGAGAGAAGCAAAGTGTGTGTGCGTTGTGCTCACGCTACATTATGGCCAAGCATGCGCCCTTAAAATAGCATCTGAATAACATGCGCAACGCGCCACTGACTTTAGACTAGGTTTCTCCTGGTCAGTGGTGGAATTGTTTTCTAAACCTGCAAAATAGCACCAGGGAACGTTTGCACCGGAACACGCCTCCTCTTTTCCCTGAACCGCCCCCGGGAGCGCAAGTTCATTCCCTAATTTACCGATGTGCGTCTGTGGAGGGAAGAGTCCGCTGTGTGCGGGTGAGAAATAGGAATGATACATGCGTCGCTGTACAAAGTCAGTTGCGCTGGGTGCGAGATGGGGCCTATAATGTACATGTGTGTATGTGTATTATTGTATTTTGTTTACTTGTCTGGTGGTAAAGTCAGTGTCTGATGTGTTATTATGATTATGATTATGATTATGGTAATAAGCCTGTACATGAGCGCTGATGAAGGCTTGAACACCTGTTGCACTTTTGCTCTTTACTTTTGGCCTCTGGACAATACTTCATGTGAGTTTTCTGGCCTATTTCTCCTGTGCGGATCTTCTTTTGTCGTTTTTTTTATTTTTGAAAATATTGTATGAAGCAATAATGCAGACTAAGAGAAAAAAAATCAAATTTTAACATTTATAAAACTAGTGAATAATCTTGTAAATCTCTCAATGCTGTTCCTGTTACGGTGATGAAGCATCTGTTAGATGTGGTGTGGTGAAGTGTCCGCTAGAGGGAGACATGTGATTATTAGCAAAAAAAATTATAATCCTCTATTGATCTTTTTTTTTTTTTTTTTTACTGCATATGATTATATTTCTGCATACCCACATCATTAGGCACATATCAGAGCTCCAGCACATCATATCTTCCCACCTCAGGCATTAAATACCTTTTTATTTATTTATTTAAAAAAACTTTTTAGAACACTTTTATTCTCAACCCTGTAATAGACCAAATATGATTGGTTATAAAACGAACATCCACATTCTGCTCATGAGTCCCTCTTAACAATTTATAAACGCCTAAATTAATTTTACCATTACATGGCTCCCTACCAAATAAATCAATAATTTGACACAAAATAAATACTTACAGTATTGCCAAAAATTATAGAGACTGCACATTCTGTAAAATATTTTCCAAGTACAAATTCAGTGAAGTGCCTCAGGGATGTGACAAAATGCTTAGTGTACCATAGAAATAACATAATTTTATGATAAAAAAAAGAGATTTTTTTATCAATTATAATGGACATACCAAAGTACTGCGAAACGCTTCATTTCATTTTGGTTAGCCACCACTTTAAACATATGACCAAATCCCAGGAATGACTCTAAATACATCTTGAGTTTAGTCAACGAGTTATTGCATCATAACTGTTTTATCATTTATCTACCTGTGAATACTTCATGACACGCTACACCGTTCGTCACTTTATCATTACCTGCACTACATCCTTATTATTATACAGTGAAATAGATTATTTTTTCATATTGTGCATTGTTTCTTATAATTCATACTGTGTACTTCTTATTTGTATTGTCCTTTATTGTGAATTATTTTACATGTCTTGTTTCTTATGCCCTTCCACTCGTCTTTCCTGTGATGTGATACGTGTTTCTGACCTGTAGATGGCGCGCGTGACCTGTGTATATATAGTTATATTATCCTTATCCTGTGAAGAGAAACAGATGAAGAAGAGCCAGATCGCATACATTTCCTTAAAAAAGTTAGCCTAAACAGCTAAGAAAAAGGAAATATCACTGAATGGACAAAATAATAATGTAATTGTACTGAAGTAGGCCTACAGATGACAATAAAGAGCTTGTAAAGCGCGTTCACTGTCAGCGAGTGGCGCGACACAAACACACAGTTAATGCGCTTTTTCCTCCTATCTTTCTCATTTATCTTTTTCTCTTACTAGCGAATCATTAACTATTTTTTATCCGTGTTCGGTTGACAATGGGTGTGTTATTGTTATATTTTGTGTATTATACACACACCTGCTTATTATAAACATGTCAACTTGTGGTTTTTTTGTGGGTTTTTATTTTTTGCATTAGCCCACTTAAACAATGTGTTTAAAAGTTTCTGTTTTCTCCTTTGACTCGACAGAGGATGAACTTTACGGGAAAAACTGAAATAAAAACCAAAAGCAAAGGGCTTGAGGAAAGGGCAAGAGTTTTCCCGCGGGAATCCTGAATGAATCCCGGGAATCCCTGAAGATGCTGTGGGAACACGCGGTCATATGACACACACAAACACACACACACACACACACACACACACACACACACACACACACACACACACACAGTGACGCAGCGATTTGCTTTAACTACTCAACAGGTTTATTTTAAACGACGTTAACTTGGAATTCAGCTTTATTTCTATTGCGCTTTATATAATAGTTTCAAAGCAGCTTCAAGAAAATAACAGAATCAATGATGCAAAAACAATCAAATATGAGAAATTCTAATTCTGCTGTAAAGCAGCTAAAAAAAAAAAAAAAAGACAATAAAGTGACAAAAATATAATAATTACAAATGAATGCAATCAAAATAGAAATTAGAATAAAAAATAAACTGAAATAAACGACTATCGCGTAAATCCTTCCAAACCAGCAAATCTGAACCTGAACAGAAACAGGGCATTACTCAAACACACACTCACTCGCTGCTTACATGACGATAACATGTCATGAGGAGGTCGTGGAAGATAAACGTGTTCGAATGAGGGGCATGTTCATTTACTACAAGTCCACAGTATAGTTACTAACCGCGTTTAACGAGTTTTAGGAACAGAGAGAAAGAGAAAGAGAGAGAGAGAGAGAGAGAGAGAGAGAGAGGGAGAGAGAGAGGGAGGGAGAGGTCGGTCAGATTTGACCAATCCCAAGCATGAGCTCAGAAGGAAAAAACAAGTGAGTATTTGCAGGATATTCTTCTCACAGGATGTGTATCGAGCAGAGAGAGAGAGAGAGAGAGAGAGAGAGAGTCCTGAGCTTCAGCCAGACTGAGGAGAGCAGCATGAGAGAGAACAGCACTGGAGAAGCACACTACTGAGGTAACACACTCATATATGATCTTACACACACACACACACACTAATGCAGAGCAAACACACTGCTGAGTTAACACACTCATATATGATCTTACACACACACACTAATGCAGAGCAAACACACTGCTGAGGTAACACACAAACACACTAATATTGAGCAAACACACTACTGAGATAACACACTACTGAGGTAACATGCACTACTGAGGTAACACTAATATTGATGTAACACTACTGAGGTAACATGCACTACTGAGGTAACACTAATATTGATGTAACACTACTGAGGTAACGCACTACTGAGGTAACATGCACTACTGAGGTAACACACACACTACACTACTGAGGAAACACTACACTTCTGAGGTAACATACTACTTAGGTAACACTTCTGAGGTAACACACACTACTGGGGTAACACTTCTGAGGTAACACACACTACTGGGGTAACACTTCTGAGGTAACACACACTACTTAGGTAACACTTCTGAGGTAACACACACTACTGGGGTAACACTTCTGAGGTAACACACACTACTGGGGTAACACTTCTGAGGTAACACACACACACACACACACACACACACTACACTTCTGAGGTAACACACTTCTGAGGAAGCAGCCTGAGATGACACATAACCACACACTACAGCTGATGTTTCATGACTGAAGTTATTGGACTGAATGATGATATTACACTGCAAACTCCACTGTTCTTCCTCAAGTCTTATTACTGAGAAGCGTATGAGTCGAGTTTGTGTTTAGAACAGAGCAGATCTGCCCAAGAGGCCAGAAGAATAATCCTGTTTTCTCTTTTGAATTAAGTGTATGTTTCTGACACCATTGGCAGACATTTCTTCTGTTTTTAAGCACAAACTCAATTCATTTTGATAAAGTTTTCAGGAAACAGGACTGAATATTCAGCCCTTCTGCTTCTCCAGTAACTGTATCTTGATGTACCCGAGTTCAGATGTGCACTCGAGTAAGATCATGTGTTTGTACTGTAGAGCTGCTGTAGCTGAGACTGAACGTCATAGTTCATGATCTTTACACAGTTTCTGATCTGACTTGTTTGAACTGTTGTTGAGTCTCTACTGTATAGAAATAAAGCTGAGTTGGCTTGAGACTAATGTTTTGTTTCCGATCTTGCGGTTCTTCTCGTCTTGGATTGGCGCAGGATGAGTAATCACTCGTTCTGAAACGTCATTCTCTGATATATATTGAACACAATGTGGAAACGATGATTATTATATTTCTCAACATGTGGGTGTTTCTGTTCAAACTAGATCATGTTTCCACATCATATCTAAAAACAGAAGCTGTGACGTGCCATGGCTCAGTGTGACGTCATGACTGTGTCTCCTGCTCTGCTTCATCTGTGTGTGTGTGTGTGTGTGTGTGTGTGTGTGTGCAGCATCATGGGTCCGTGTCTCTGGATACTGATGCTCGTGGTCCAGCCGGTCTTGGCCTTCAGACGTCCAGCGGAGGCTTCGGCCTGTCGAGAGGTGAGTGTCACACCGTCTGTGTTTGATCATCTCTCAGTATCTCTCACTTCTGATCAGGTGTGTGTGTGTGCTTTAGTTGCTGGAGGGAAACGGACTTTGTTCAGAGACAAAAATGTCCACATGTAGGACAGAAACAAGCACTAGTGAGATATCAATTGTTAGTCTCAAATAGAATAAACAGACTAACTTTAGCTTGGATAGACGCTCTTCTGTAGAGTCTCAGAGCGGTGGTCTTGCACAGCAGAGAATGAGTTTCTAACTTAGTTTTCCAGTACAAATATCAAAGCAAACTTAAAGTAAGCGGATAGTCTTGCATTCTGAAAAATGCATCAAAATGAAGTGAGTTTGTGCTTAAAACTTTAAGAACAAATATCTGGTAACACTTTACAAAAAGGTTCATTACTTAACATTAGTTAACTACCCTAACTAAGTGTGCACAATACTTCTACAGCATTTATTAATCTTAGTTCATATAAATCTGAACATTTACTTATAAATTATTAAAATCAAAGGTTGTATTTGTGTACATGAACAGCTGTATTTGTATTAACTAATGTTAACAAAGACTAACAGATACAGTAATAAATGTTTAGTTCATGTTAGTAAATACATGTATTAATGTTAACTAATGAACCTTAGTGTAAAGTGTGACCAGTTGTCTTAATTCAAAGGGAAAAGAAGATTTTGTTTTGAGTTAAAAGTAGAAATGACTCAACCTTTTACTGGACGAGTTAAAGGTACTTATTTTCTTTGTTAATTCCATTTGTGAAAGTAATTTCACAAATGGAATTACCAAAGAAAATAAGTTGCGAAAGAAAAATGAAATAAATTTTGACTTTTATTTTTTTTCAGTGTGGAGAAACAAAATGAGTGAAGATATTAAGTCTTGTTTACTGAGAAAATATGATCAAAATGATGGGAATTTATGCTTATATATAATATATCTGCCAGTAGAGTCAGAAAAATAAACTTAATTCAAAGGGAAATTGAGATGATTCTTCAGACACTGGCAGATATTATTAGTTCTTAATGTTTTAAGCACAAACTCACTTCATTTTGATGCATTTTTCACAAACAAGATCTTCAGTCATTTTGCTTCTTCTCCAGTAAATGGATCTTGATTTAAGAATCTTTAGATATTTGTGCTGGAAAACGAGACAGAAACACTGAAGAAGAACATTCTCATTAAATCTATAATCATGTTACAGCTCTACATGACATCTGGAGACTCGTCACTCAGGGTTTAGAGAACGCTTCAGCTTTAATTAACACACACAGTCAAACCAAAACTTAGAGACACCTTCAATATTTCTCACATTATCACAGTTTATTCGCTATAGTTTAGAAAATAGTATTAAAATATGAGCAGAACTCAGTTGATATTTGACTGGTTTTGTCCGTCGTTCTGTTAGACTGTCTCACACATGAATTATGTTGAATATCTGTCAGCTGTTAAATTTAACTACACAATTAGATAATACCAGTTTAGCTCAACCAATCACCAAGCAATGCTTCATTTTGTTCAGTCTGTGTGTAAAAAGAGCATTAGCAATTAAAGAAAACACACTTCAGCAGAACATGATCAGGTCAAAGTGTCTGAATCATATTTTACTGGTAGTCACTGTATGAAGAATTATTGGGTATTATGTCACAGTTTATTTTAATTTTGCTCTCCTCACTTACATAAGTGAACTATAGTGCACTCTTGTTAGCAAAGACCAAATGAGTCATGTTATGGAGAAGCATCCCGTCACTTCTGATGAACTGCTCATGCCAGGTCAGAGAGTTCAGGATGAGTTCAGGAAGTCTGTGATTGGACATCAGTCAGGAAGTGTGTGTAGGATGAAACACCTCCATTATGTGTCCATCCTCTCGTCGACCTCTGATGTGGGGTTAGTCCCGGTGCCGAGGGAAACTCCTGCCCCGAGTGAAGAGCGTGGCCTATAGATGGCACAGATAGAGCTGTCAGTCTCACGGCACGCAGGAAAACTGCTCTATTGTGTCGAAATATTCCAGGAAACAGCGGAATAATGTCATGCATGTTAACCTGTGGTGGATCACACTGCAAACTATGCTTTTCTTACTTAGTATCTTTGTCTTGTTTCCCGTCCAAATATCTAAAAATTCGTAAATCAAGATGCATTTACTATACGAGTAAAATGCCATAAGATATCATGTCTTGTTTTCTGGGGAATTAAGAGAGTTGTTGCTTAAAGAAAGTGAAAGGAAAAATGATGTGGACATCGAAGATCTAAAAACTGACGTTTATTACAGCAACGCCGGGGAGAGGAACACGAAGCACCCTCTTCAACTCTTCAACCTGTTATCCTGTTACAGTTTAGCACTCTTAATGTTAATAAAGCTGTGGTCTGCATGTTAATGAAGCGGAGACGCCCCGCTGTCTGAGATGCTTCTCCGTGTCCCATTCTACAATCGGTGACCATTTACTCAGGATGTAATCAACCCAAATGCTGACTTCCTTCATCTCTATGGTGATCAAGCCAATCAAGCTTATCCTAAAATATACATTAGAGTGGAAGCTGGGCCGAAGCTGACCACAGTTTCTGACAAAAGCAACATTCTCTGAAAAAATATCTTAATTCAAACAGAAACAAAATATATTTTTAGATAATTTTACTTGTTTTAAGCAACAACTCTCCTATAACATCTCATGGCATTCTCGTACTTTAGTAAATGCATCTTGATTTGAGAATTTTTTGATATTTGGACAGGAAACAAGACAAAGATACTAAGTACGAATAGCATTGTTTTGCAGTGTGTTGTTGACCAGGGGCGGAGCTGTAGCTCTCATGAATAATCAAAAAAGGCGATTAAATCTGTGTCTAAACTGCATGCATGTATTTGTTATATATGCGTCACGTCTCTGGACTATAATATTCTGCTCTGTGTGAGATCACTATAGCCTATGAGGCACACACTGATGTCATTTTTTAAAGGGCTCATCGGATGCAAAATTCACTTTTAAATGGTGTTTGCAGTGTGTGGACACAACCAGCAAACAATGAAAAAAATCTTTTTTTTTAATCCTCAAAAAGTCTAAACACTCTCAATAATCAAGCCGTTTGGATTTTCTGAGCAAAGTGATGTCATAATGCTCATGCTCCGCCCACAACACTGACGGACTGTCCCGTATTAGCATATTTCCCGTATTAGCATATTTCCGCCCTTAGCCGTTTGTATACTGTCCGCCAAGGCATCACTTTACGTGTCTTGTGTCGACACCCCCCACGGAAGAGGGGGGGGGGGGGCAGTTGCTCATTATCATTTAAAGAGACATGCACTGAAACGGGAAAAGAGCTGTTTTTGAGGAGGTAAAGAGGCTGTTGTTTTACACAACCATTGAGTAATTTTAACCAAAGTGTGTTACAAGCTTTACCCAAATAAGTGTGAGCCACCCCTACCTGGCTGATGTTGACTAACAGCACTGTTTCTTCTCCAGCTCCAGGAGGACCTCGACTGCAGCAATCTGAACCTTAGACGGATCCCGAAGCAAATCCCGGACACCATCCACCGGCTCGATCTGTCCCGAAACCTCCTCCAGAACCTCACGGACCGAGACCTGCCGTCCTCCTCCACCATCCGACATCTCAACCTTCACGGAAACAAGATCCAGTTCATCCAGCCGGGACTCTTCCAAGACATGAGGCTTCTGGAGGAGCTGGATCTGTCGGAGAACTCCCTGGATCTCTACGCGTCTCTGAAAACACACGTTGGGACGCTCGCATCCGTGCGCCGACTGGATCTATCCGGAAACGGGTTGTTCACGGACATGAGCGACTTCTTCTTGAACGACGCCCCGGTTCTCACCAACCTCTCTTTGGATGGGAACAGCATCACTAAGATAGGCCGATCCACATTCAACGGATCTCAAGCTTTAAAGAACATTGACTTACACAACAACGTGATCATAGAGATCGAAGAAGGAGCGTTCGAGTCCTTGACGGGACTCTCCGATCTCGATTTGTCTATGAACTCCATCTCATGCATTACGGACTTCAACCTCGTTCAGCTCAAAACGCTGAACTTGAGCAAAAACAGCTTGACCAACTTCCAGGCCGACGAATCGGATCAGGAGTTCGAGCTTCAGTACCTGGACTTGAGAGAAAACAAAATCCTCTACTTCCCCGTCCTTCCCCAAAGGAACAAGCTCATATACCTGGACTTGTCTAGAAATCTCCTGAGGAGTGTGAATTGCTCCGGTCCATTAGAAGAGCTGGAGAACCTGAAGGACGGTGGATATCTATTGACTGATCCTGATAAACCTCTTTCACTGTGCGTCAGTAAGAGGCACCAGGATTTTCCCAGCTTGCTTTACTTGGACTTGAGCTTCAACCAGCTCAAAGCGGTTCCTCCCTCGTTCTTCACCAGTATGACTGCGCTGGAAACCCTAAACATCAGCAACAACTGTTTAGAAAGCTTCACTGTGGACGACGGTCTGAACTCTTTGGAGACACTAGACATCAGCTCCAACAATCTCCAGAACCTTTCCTTCGGGCTGAACGCGCTGGCCGCGTTACACGAGCTCCACCTTGAGGGAAACGCTCTCCAAACGTTAGACGCCGGGATTTTCCTCAGGCTTCCCAACATCCGAAGCCTTCATCTTCAGCAGAACCAGCTCAGCATTTGTTCTCCTTCGGGAACTCCGAGTTTCGGCTGCGTCCAACTCTCCTCAATCCTGACTCTAAGGTATCTGTACCTTTCGGAAAACGGGTTGTTTTCGGTTCCACCGGGATCGTTCCAGGGAAGCCCGTTGCTAATCCTGGATTTATCCCAGAATCCCGGCATTGACATCATCCCATCGTCGTTCTCCGGTCTGGAGGTGTCTCTTTCCCATCTCTCTCTAAAGGGAAACCAACTTCAATCCCTAACAATTGACTTCACTCTTTTCCAGAATCTAAAATCCTTGGATTTGTCGGTGAACCGGCTCACGGGAGTCTCCCTATGGAGCGGGGATTCCTCCCTCGAGTCATTAAACCTGCAAAACAACAGTTTGGTAACGCTTAATGAAGTAATGCTGCAAGAAACGCTCCGAACTTTATACGTGGGATCGAACCCGTTGAGCTGTTGCATGAACCCGCACCTCCTCACGCTTCTCCGGCAGGAGAGACTCACGGTGCCGGATCTCTCCGGAGCGACGTGCTGGTATTCCCGAGACTCGGAGAGCGTGGAGATCAGCGTGAGCGCCGTGAAGCCGGAGCACTGCGAGTCCGCAGACGGGAAGGTGTTGTGGATTAGCGTGATTGTGGTGCTTGTACTGGGAATGGCGCTGGCGTTGGCCGTCACGTTAAAGCTCTGTCACTCAAAGAGGCACAGGTTCAAAAGAGGCATCAAAGCTTGAATCTAAAGACGAAAGAAGGAAAAGAAACCAGAGCGTTCTCACCTGACTAGTGCCGCATGCATGACACCGGGTTTCAGTATGGGATGCGTGGGTGATCAGGAACAGATTCAATGTGAAATGCACCAGCATAAATGCACGAAACATTCACTGTAAAAAGTGATTAGTTGAGCTGACTTAAAGAAATTGAGGAAACCCGTTGCCTTAAAATTATTAAGTAATCTTCATGCTTAATCGATAAAATTAAGTAGTCAAGTAAGTCACATAACTTAATTTTTTTAATTAGGAATTACGTTTTTTTACTTAATAATTTCAAGGGTTTACTCAATTTTTTTATGTAAGTGAACTGAACACTTATACACTGTATAAACATGAACCCTGAAGATGCTCTTGCACGACTCAAACCGCACGAGTCGGCAGCAACACTACACTTTCTGATGTATATTGCATGCACTTTATTGACTGTGATTTGTGAGTATTGGAGTGAAATGTACCTGCGATATGTTTGCATATTGCAAACCCGCCCTTGACCGATGCAAAACACGGTGCAAACACTAGATGCACTGCACAGAGAGATCTACAGCTTTTTTTCAACATGCATGTTGTGTATTAGCCGAAGGAATGTCATTGGACAGAGGAAGCGTTTTACTGGAACACCTGCACCACTTTCCTGTTGTTGAGCTCAGTTTCCTATCCTGGCGTTGATGATTTACTCAGCCTCAGTTACCCTGAGCCGTGTTTGACTGGCGATCGAGTTTAGCTCCGCACACATAAACACACACACACAAACCGCAATATTTGTTTGGTCTGTTTTTAGATTTTCCAGCCTGGAATAAGTTTGACCCTGGTGTGTATATCATGAGCGAGGATAAAGATAGACGGGAGAGCCCGGTCGAGGGAAGCGCACCTCATCACCACGGATATAAATAGAGTTGTGTTTGACGCGATACTGAAAGGAGCTTCCTCCTATCAGTCTGAGTCACGGACCTTCTGCTTTATACACACACATGACACAACCCACAGTCACACACACGTCATGTATGAGCTGCCACTACTATATGAAGGAACTATACCACAACTGTTGTGTAAATCTATTTATGAAGTATTTTCCTAAATAAAAGGTCTGTGTTACGTGTGGTCTGCGGTGTGTGTTCCTCCTCACTATCTCAGCATTACCATTTTAGGTCAGAGTCATCATCATGACACACATCAATATAAAATACCAAAACAAGTAATTTGCATGATAAACTGAAAAGGAAATGCTCTATCTCACTGACATCACTTTTAGGTTTGCGAAAACTACTGGGTAAAATTAGGCAATATTCAAATTTCTATATAGACGTCGTGTGTTAGGAATCTCACATGTGGTCTGAGCCGCAAGAAACGAGCTTCTTCCTCAATATTGTAGCCTTATTTTCCAGCACGAATATCTAAATGTTCTTAAATAAAGGTATATTTACTGGAGACGCAAAATGACTGAAGATATTAAGTCTTAATTATTCAAATTAAGTGAGTTTCTGCTTAAAACAAGAACAAATATTGGGCAGTGGCGGCAGAACAATAGTTTTGCCGTTGAATTAAGGTTATTTTTCTGACTCAATCGGCACTTATTTATTTTATATTTATTTTTGACCCAATTTTTTTTGTTTTAAGCATGAACTCATTTATAATTGTAATCATTTTAAACCAGACTTAATATCTGAGGTCATTTTGCTGCTGAACTAAATGTGTCTTGATTTAAGAATGTTAAGGTGTTTTATACGCTTATTAAAGCAGCATGAATAATCAATAATTAGATCAATGAATGCATGCTAATTAGAGACTCGGCTGGCAGTGTCTCCAGCACAATGACATCATCTGTTGAAACAGGAAGTAGCGCTACAGGAAGTGGCCCGCACACAAACATGGAACACTGAGTCCTCAGAGACCCGCCGCTGTTTCCACTGTTCTCTGCTCTAAAAGGGCTACAACTACATATATATATATGTCTGTAAATCTGTTTATGAAGTATTTTCCTAAATAAAAGGTCTGTGTTATGTGTCGGTGTGTGTGTGTGTGTGTGTGTGTTCCTCCTCACTACTGCAGCATTACCATTTTAGGTCAGAATCATCATCATGACACACATCAATATAAAATACCAAAAGCAGTTTGCATGATAAACTGAAGAGGAAATGCTCTATCTCTACATGTATATATATATATTCTCTTCTGCTCAAGGCTGCATTTATTTGAGAATACAGTAAAAAAAAATTGAATTATTATATATTATTCCAATGTACAACAACTGTTTCCTATGCGGGTATATAGTAAATTATAGTTAATTCCTGTGATCAAAGCTGAATTTATTTAATTAAAAATACAGTGAAAATCACAAAATATTTTGTAAGGGATAAAGTAGAGCGAGGCGGCTGTTATAGCGAATAACCCGACAGGCTGATCAAGACCGCCTCGCACTACATTATCCCGCTTATTACATGGCTACCTACCAAATAAATCAATAATTTGACACAAAATATTGATTTAAAAAGGAGTTTATTGATTTAAAAAACAATTGTATTGCTTCCGCTAAAGAAAATAGTCCGTTCCGTCTCTACGGTTAGAATCCTGTGTCCATAGCAACGCTCTGTTTATCATAGCAATGGTGTGTTATACTCAGGGGGGCAATCATTCGGGAAAAACTGAAGCTTCCCCGGGCGCTGCCATTGATTAGCGGACCATCACCTGCTGTTAGCACTCCATTGACTCCCATTCATTTTGGCGTCACTTTGACAGCGAATAACTTTACATCTGAGGCGTTTAAAGACTCCATTTGTCCATTATTTATTTCTAAAGAAACACGAAATTGTATAAAAGGCTCCATGACCTTGTATCTTACGTTACGGCCCCGCAGAAGCAGTTTTTGTAAAAATAGGCTAACGATTGCGTCATAACCACGCGACTCTCTGCCGCACAGTAGAGAGATTACCGTATGGACAGGAGGAGAAGCTCACGGGCAATCAGGGGGACGTGGAGGCAAAATGACAAAGTAATTAATCAGAATACTTAGCAAAAGTTTCTCCTGCTCCTAGCTCATGGACACCTCCTACTCACACTCTCCGTCTCTGCAAGTTTCGGAAGGGAATGATTCAGATTTCTCTCGGCACAGCTACTAGAAGACAGACGGGTTGCTCACGTCACATCTACGTCGTCAAGCTCAGTTTGAGTCTGCGCAGTACGCTCAGCCATCACGAAGAAGATCTTCAGTACGCTCAGCCATCAGGAAGAAGAGCTTCAGTACGCTCAGCCATCAGGAAGAAGAGCTTCAGTACGCTCAGCCATCAGGAAGAAGAGCTTCAGTACGCTCGACCATCAGGAAGAAGAGCTTCAGTACGCTCGACCATCAGGAAGAAGAGCTTCAGTACGCTCAGCCATCAGGAAGAAGAGCTTCAGTACGCTCGGCCATCAGGAAGAGAGAGCTTCAGTACGCTCGGCCATCAGGAAGAAGAGCTTCAGTACACTCACCATCAGGAAGAGAGAGCTTCAGTACGCTCGGCCATCAGGAAGAAGAGCTTCAGTACGCTCAGCCATCAGGAAGAAGAGCTTCAGTACGCTCGGCCATCAGGAAGAAGAGCTTCAGTACGCTCGGCCATCAGGAAGAAGAGCTTCAGTACGCTCAGCCATCAGGAAGAAGAGCTTCAGTACGCTCGACCATCAGGAAGAAGAGCTTCAGTACGCTCGACCATCAGGAAGAAGAGCTTCAGTACGCTCAGCCATCAGGAAGAAGAGCTTCAGTACGCTCAGCCATCAGGAAGAAGAGCTTCAGTACGCTCGACCATCAGGAAGAAGAGCTTCAGTACGCTCGGCCATCAGGAAGAAGAGCTTCAGTACGCTCGGCCATCAGGAAGAAGAGCTTCAGTACGCTCGACCATCAGGAAGAAGAGCTTCAGTACGCTCAGCCATCAGGAAGAAGAGCTTCAGTACGCTCAGCCATCAGGAAGAAGAGCTTCAGTACGCTCGACCATCAGGAAGAGAGAGCTTCAGTACGCTCGGCCATCAGGAAGAAGAGCTTCAGTACACTCACCATCAGGAAGAGAGAGCTTCAGTACGCTCGGCCATCAGGAAGAAGAGCTTCAGTACGCTCAGCCATCAGGAAGAAGAGCTTCAGTACGCTCAGCCATCAGGAAGAAGAGCTTCAGTACGCTCGGCCATCAGGAAGAAGAGCTTCAGTACGCTCAGCCATCAGGAAGAAGAGCTTCAGTACGCTCGACCATCAGGAAGAAGAGCTTCAGTACGCTCGACCATCAGGAAGAAGAGCTTCAGTACGCTCAGCCATCAGGAAGAAGAGCTTCAGTACGCTCAGCCATCAGGAAGAAGAGCTTCAGTACGCTCGACCATCAGGAAGAAGAGCTTCAGTACGCTCAGCCGTCAGGAAGAAGAGCTTCAGTACGCTCAGCCATCAGGAAGAAGAGCTTCAGTACGCTCGACCATCAGGAAGAAGAGCTTCAGTACGCTCAGCCATCAGGAAGAAGAGCTTCAGTACGCTCAGCCGTCAGGAAGAAGAGCTTCAGTACGCTCGGCCATCAGGAAGAAGAGCTTCAGTACGCTCGGCCATCAGGAAGAAGAGCTTCAGTACGCTCGACCATCAGGAAGAAGAGCTTCAGTACGCTCAGCCATCAGGAAGAAGAGCTTCAGTACGCTCGACCATCAGGAAGAAGAGCTTCAGTACGCTCAGCCATCAGGAAGAAGAGCTTCAGTACGCTCAGCCATCAGGAAGAAGAGCTTCAGTACGCTCGACCATCAGGAAGAAGAGCTTCAGTACGCTCAGCCATCAGGAAGAAGAGCTTCAGTACGCTCGACCATAAGGAAGAGAGAGCTTCTACTTGACTTCACTTTTCTCCGTTGAATCCAATGTGAATCCAAGTTGAATCCAAGTGTCCATTTCTTTTACTGTCTATGTATTGGTTCAAAGCACGTTTTATGGGTAATCGCTTTAGTGCCTGGTTACAAATCATACAAAATCACTTCATTATAGACATTTATACTACGTTATAACGAGTCCTTAATGTATTTTAACTTATACGTTTCATATACTAGTATTTAACCGAAGCTATAGATTGTGAAATTAAACATTTCTCGTTACATAGCATACAGCTAACGTTATCCAATGATCGTGCTAGCTGAGCTTTACCTGAGCTTATACTGTCCTGATACTGCCTTACTGCAACTCGTAATGCAATTATAATTATGTCATTATTATGGTATACTAATGGGGTCCTAAGCTCGGACTCATTTGTTCACCACACCGTCTCTACGGTTAGAATCCTGCGTCCATAGCAACGCTCTGTTTATCATGGCAACGGTGTGTTATACTCAGCAGCGTCTGATATCAAGAAATAACACACCGCATTATACATTAGAGTTCAACCAAGTCATGTAATAATACACTGTAAATCATCTGTTTTCTATGTGAATATCTAGTAAAGTGTAATTTATTCCTGTGATCAAAGCTGAATGTTCAGCATCATTACTCCAGTCTTCAGTGTCACATGATCCTTCACAAATCACTCTAATATGAGGATTTGACACATTATAATCAATGTTGAACAGTAAATATCTTTGTGGAAACCGTCATGCATTTTATTTTTCAGGATCCTTTGATGAATAGAGAGTTCAAAAGAACAGCATTTACTTGAAACATAATCTATGGTACCAGTGTAAGTGTGTAGTGTCGCTGTGACTGACAGTCAAGCGGTGTCGTCGCCTCAGGTCTGCAGTAACAGGAGCTTCTCCATCACGTCCAGCACAGTCTTTATCTGCTCATCCTTCAGTAAAGCTGCTCAGACGTGTCAGGATTTAATACTATCATGACCTCGTCGTGACCCCAAAGGTCAGCTTTATGTGTTCGTGTGATGATGTCATCATGACCTCACAGGTTCTGCACGTTTAGCCGCACGATGAGCCGCTTGTGTGTGAGATCGAGAGATCGAGAGAATGAGCTGAGCTGTCATGTGTTTCTATATCAGGTTCTGTTTGTGTACGCGCCGCACAGGGCAAATTATACATTCATAATAGCAGCAGTTTATTTATATAATTATTGTAAATCCTGTCGTTATGATGTGTAGGACAGTCTTGTTTCCACATGAACGTGTAATTACCAGAGACCAGAAGAGAATCACATGTTTGAAGAGCGTCTTTGTCTCTGTGGAATCTCTGAAACAATAGCAGTCTTCATCAAAATCATCATCATGTGTGTGTGTGTGTGTGTGTGTGTGTCAGATCCGCCCCTGTCAGGAATGAGGAAAGAAGGAACTGGATCATTTTTTGGGTAAGTTGAGTGATTTCCCCCTCAAACCAGTTCAGTGCATCTCCTGTGTTCACTGCTGAGGTTTAGGATTGGCTCGGGATTGTGTAGCCAATCAGCACTGTGACTGGCACTGGCAGGACCAATGAAATCTCTAGAATCGTCTTTGGGGCGGAGTTAACGCTGAACAACTATAACAAGAACGACAGAGAAACTACATCACTGGAATCACTTTCAGAGCGATTGTTGAACGATGAAAAAGCCAATCAGAATCCATCCTGCTCACACACACACACACACACACACACACACACACACACACACTGACATCAGCATTAGTTCATCGGTGCTTCAAGGAGCTGAACTGAAATCAAAGGAGTTCTGACTGTAATCAGAAACCGACTCACTCCCTCCAGACGATAAACAAATCATTCCGCTCGTGTTTGTTTATCCATCGGAAATGTGTAAAAGTCCCGTCCTGATCACTGTCTGGATCTCTCGCCCAACACACACTCTCTCTCTCTCTCACACACACACACACACACACACACACACACACACACACACTCACTCACTCGAGGATCTGTGTTCAGTCTGAAGGTCTGAATGTTTATTACTCTTGTCTTAATAACTCAACACGGATCACATGATCACATTCCTCTGTCTGTCGTGTTCATCATGCTGAAGGAAACTAAGCGGATACTTGATCCCGACGATTAAAGCAGAATGAGAGTCAGCGAGTGTTTCTCACACACTCACACTCACACACACACACACACACACACACACACACACACACACACACACACACAGATTCTCCCCGCAGCCCTGAAACTGCATTTCTGTAAACATGAACAAAGCCTGCGCTCGTCTTACTGAAGTCCGATCCGCTCATCAGAGTCAGACGCTCGTGTTCTTGAGGATCTGATGTTTGTGCCACACTTGTTTTCCAACACGAATATCTAAAGATTCTTAAATCAGGAAATCACATTTACTGGACAAGCAAAATGACTGAAGATATTAAGTCTTAATTATTCAAATGAACTGAGTTAAAGGGATAGTTCACCCAAAAATGAACATTACTCATGATTTACTCTCCCTCAACTCATCCTAGGTGTTTATGACACTCTTCTCTCAGACGAACACAATCAGAGTTATATTAATAAATGTCCTGGCTCTTCCAAGCTTTATAATGGCAGTGAATGGCCGTTTCTGTTTTGAAGTCCATAAAAGTCCATCTATCCATCATAAAAGTGCGTCTGTCCATCATAAAAGTGCATCTGTCCATCATAAAAGTGCATCTATCCATCATAAAAGTGCATCTGTCCATCATAAAAGTGCATCTATCCATCATAAAAGTGCATCTGTCCATCATAAAAGTGCATCTGTCCATCATAAAAGTGCATCTGTCCATCATAAAAGTGCATCTGTCCATCATAAAAGTGCATCTATCATCATAAAAGTGCATCTATCCATCATAAAAGTGCATCTGTCCATCATAAAAGTGCATCTATCCATCATAAAAGTGCATCTGTCCATCATAAAAGTGCATCTATCCTTGATAAAAGTGCATCTATCCATCATAAAAGTGCATCTGTCCATCATAAAAGTGCATCTATCCA
>CM038645.1:29718350-29740850 GCA_021554675.1 Leuciscus idus | reverse complement strand
CTCACCGTCTGATTCTGCTCCTCCTGTATGTCCAGTGCTCACCCTCAGTTTTCTGAAGAAACCTTCCTGGTTACTGTGTTTAATAGGGTGTTGCTTTGGTTGTTACTATTGACCACAATATTATTTTAAATAGACTCGAAAATGATGTTGGCATTAGTGGAATTGCATTAGCATGGTTTAACTCACACTTATCTGACCGTTATCAGTGTGTAGCAGTAAATGAAGAGATGTCTCATCGATCACAAGTTCAGTATGGCGTACCACAAGGCTCAGTACTAGGACCGCTGCTGTTCACTCTGTACATGCTACCCTCACACACACACACACACACACACACACACACACACACACACACACACACACACACTCTGTACATGCTACCCTCACACACACACACACTCCAGATCTGATGAAGGACCTGCGCCTGGACAGTTAGCGGCCCCTAAGTTAATAACTAATGACCTTTGCAATGGAAGTGAATCAATCAAAACTAACTTTATCTGGACAATAACTTTATTCTAGATCTGCTGTAAAGCCTAAACAATCTCTGTTACTGTAATCTCCTATTATCACTGTAAAGCTGCTGTGAAACATCTATAGTGTTAAAGCGCTGTATAAATGAAGGAGACTTCTTGACTTAACACAGGGTGTCTATTTGTGGCTGGTAATTGCTTGTAATGTTTCTCATTTGAATGTGATCTTGGATAAGAGTGTGTGCTAAATGAATACGTGTCAATGCTGAGATGTTCTATGTGTGTGTTTAATCTGAGTCTGATGTGAGAAATCACTCATGTCTGAAGCTAGTCATGATGAATTACACTGATTGATGATTGTCGGCTCTTTGCTGACATCAGTATGAAGGAACTTCGTGTTTTGGCCATGAGTGTTTGTGTTCTTCTGAAGCGTCTGTAATGAGGAACAAAACCCTGATCCACAAACCATAAAACAACATCTGGAGGAAGACCTTCACATGGTTTCAATGTTCTCATGTTCTTCACACAAACAAACAAATCATGAAGCCGCTCGACACACAGACAACACAACACAACACACATTACGTACCTATTAAAAGAGAAAAAACACGTTTCTCTCAAACATCACGAGTCCTGATGATTCCACACACACACACACACACACACACACACACACACTTCACAGCACATGTGCTTCATTACGGAGGAATCTCAGCTTTGATCTCCGACCAATAACACACACACACACACACGTGTGTGGTCTCAGAGTTTCCTCCCTATTACACACACACACACACGCGCACACAAACTGCATATTTCTGACATTAGACCAACAACAAGATCCAGACGGCACTGTTCCCGTTGTTTGTCTCGAGACGAGGGCGAGCTCTATAAATACACACTCGCTGTTCGACACAGAAAGAATCTGTTGATATAAACACTGAACACACTCGCGTCTCGGTGTAGTCTGACAAAACACAAGACAGAATCAGGTTCAGAAGCTTCTGTAGAATCTCTCAGGGTTTCACTGAACACACTGACCGTCACCAGGGCAAACGGTACGACTACACACACTACACACACCGACATCAGTGCTTCTCAATTAAAGGCCTCAGAAAACTTTCCCAAAAACTCTTTAACTCGGCATGAAAGAGAGGTCGCTCTCGTCTTTTCTCCGTAAATCGAGAGAAACGCTTCAGGAACAAGAACAAATGTGGGCGGGGCTTGATTGTGTCCGTGAGGAATTGATTGGATGGTTGTGGTTTGCTATTGGCTGATCTCATGTGAGTGACAGGTTGCCCCGCCCACATCATCAGAGAAAGAGATGCTGAACAGAAACTTATTCATGAATTTAATTTAAATTTTTGCTAAATTCCATACACATAAATGTAAGTACAATAAAACCCAACCTTTGTTTTTGGTTCTTGGAAAAAGAAATGCAAACATTTATCAAGACTATCTTTCATTCCCACAATAATAATAAAGCAGTTAAAACTGTTTCTGTTTGTGAATCATTTGATATTTCTATACAATGTTTATATAGATAAATCATTACAATAAACACTGCAATATTACATAAAAAAAAAAAGACGTGTGAATTTTGATTGCACTGTCACTTTAAAATGATTTAAATGTAGTTATATTAGCATAATCTTAAAAAAAATGTAAGACAACAAATAAAGATGTAAAACATTAAACCGGCATTATATTGTGAGATACAGTATCACACAGAAGCAGATCTGAGCTGATCTTCACATGTTATATAAAGCCTTCAGTTCCTCGGGGAACATACTGGGACTTTCTGTGGAACATATCTCATATCTGACATCCACAGACTGTCTGACACACACACACACACACACACACACACACACACACACACACACACACACACACACACACACTGAATGAGTCACACGTCTATATTCATCTTCAAACAATAACATGAGAATATCGAGGCCTTTTCTGACCATATTTGCACAAATGATCAAATGAATCATCATCAGTGACGGTGTGACATCATCATCATCTCATGATGCGGAGGAACATGAACACCGGCTCCGCTGAGGGGCTGATGGGTAATTTATGGAGGCTATAAATCAATTAATTTCATGTTTAAATGGAGTTTAATACGCTCACAGTCAGAAATCAAATATATATATATAGTATTTCTTCATGGAACAATCAACGGCAATAAAGAACCTTTATTTTTAAGAGTGTTTTTGAACATTAATCATTTCAGCAACTAAAACATCCAGGCTTTCTCTCTCAGTGAACAGAGTTATGAAGGCTTTCTCTCAGTGAACAGAGTTATGAAGGCTTTCTCTCAGTGAACAGAGTTATGAAGGTTTTCTCTCAGTGAACAGAGTTATGAAGG
The DNA here is from genome assembly GCA_021554675.1 of Leuciscus idus. Classification (NCBI taxonomy): domain Eukaryota; kingdom Metazoa; phylum Chordata; class Actinopteri; order Cypriniformes; family Leuciscidae; genus Leuciscus; species Leuciscus idus. The sequence goes on along the minus strand of CM038645.1, from coordinate 29,738,000 downwards.
CTTTCTCTCAGTGAACAGAGTTATGAAGGCTTTCTCTCAGTGAACAGAGTTATGAAGGTTTTCTCTCAGTGAACAGAGTTATGAAGGCTTTCTCTCAGTGAACAGAGTTATGAAGGTTTTCTCTCAGTGAACAGAGTTATGAAGGCTTTCTCTCAGTGAACAGAGTTATGAAGGTTTTCTCTCAGTGAACAGAGTTATGAAGGCTTTCTCTCTCAGTGAACAGAGTTATGAAGGCTTTCTCTCTCAGTGAACAGAGTTATGAAGGTTTTCTCTCAGTGAACAGAGTTATGAAGGCTTTCTCTCAGTGAACAGAGTTATGAAGGTTTTCTCTCAGTGAACAGAGTTATGAAGGCTTTCTCTCAGTGAACAGAGTTATGAAGGCTTTCTCTCAGTGAACAGAGTTATGAAGGTTTTCTCTCAGTGAACAGAGTTATGAAGGCTTTCTCTCTCAGTGAACAGAGTTATGAAGGTTTTCTCTCAGTGAACAGAGTTATGAAGGCTTTCTCTCTCAGTGAACAGAGTTATGAAGGTTTTCTCTCAGTGAACAGAGTTATGAAGGCTTTCTCTCAGTGAACAGAGTTATGAAGGTTTTCTCTCAGTGAACAGAGTTATGAAGGCTTTCTCTCAGTGAACAGAGTTATGAAGGTTTTCTCTCAGTGAACAGAGTTATGAAGGCTTTCTCTCAGTGAACAGAGTTATGAAGGCTTTCTCTCAGTGAACAGAGTTATGAAGGCTTTCTCTCTCAGTGAACAGAGTTATGAAGGTTTTCTCTCAGTGAACAGAGTTATGAAGGCTTTCTCTCAGTGAACAGAGTTATGAAGGCTTTCTCTCAGTGAACAGAGTTATGAAGGTTTTCTCTCAGTGAACAGAGTTATGAAGGCTTTCTCTCAGTGAACAGAGTTATGAAGGTTTTCTCTCAGTGAACAGAGTTATGAAGGCTTTCTCTCAGTGAACAGAGTTATGAAGGCTTTCTCTCAGTGAACAGAGTTATGAAGGCTTTCTCTCTCAGTGAACAGAGTTATGAAGGTTTTCTCTCAGTGAACAGAGTTATGAAGGCTTTCTCTCAGTGAACAGAGTTATGAAGAGGTGAAGAGTGTGTCAGACTGTTCTCTCGCTCTGGAGAACGGCTTCATGATCTCACTTCTTTAATTAATTCATTATAATATTTACTGAAGACAGAAACAACACTGGATTCTGGATCATCAAAGTCCATCAGGTCTGAAGATCCAGAGTCTCGAAACTGCAGAACCAACAACAGACACTGAAACTAACAGATGAAAACACACCTGTGTGTGTGTGTGTGTGTGTGTGTGTGTGTGTGTGTGTTAATAAAACATGAGCACAAAAATGAAGGAACAAAAAAACTTCAGAAATATTTTGGTTGGACGTGTTTTAAGGCGAGACACCGAGGGTAACAGGGCAAGACAATAACTAACAGTTATCACCACACTTCTCCAGTTCATTGATTACGCTGATAATTGCACAGACATTTTTTTGTAATACATGTTTTCTGAAATGTTGTTTAAATATGCAAATGAGGCGTTATCTAATTACAATGCACTAATTTGCACACATTTCTAGAACAAAAATCTGAACATCGGATGAAGTAATATTTTCTTTTTATATATTAGTCAAAGGTTTTTACAGAGGGGATTTTGGACATCTCTCTTCATCACTCCACTAATCAGATTATAATGTCAACAGCCAAAAATAAATACATTTTCAGCATTTCTTTTAGGTATAAAATGTTGTGGAAAATTTTATGAACAAACCCCTCAGTAAAAACCTTCAGAATATAGACCAGAATAAAACTGTAAAGTTTGTTGAAGTGGAGATTTCTGACTCATTTAGAGAATACAGTAAAGAAGAATAACCTTTAAAGATACAGTATATGCTGTCACTGAACTCTACACACGCACACAGATCTCTAAAGATACCGTTAAAGTCCAGTCAGCTTTACTTACAGAGTTTCACAGCAGCCGAAGTCAGTTCAGCAATGGTTCATTTCTGCTGTAAAAAAGTTATACATTTAGTTCATTTATATATATATATATATTTATTACATGGCTTGGTTGAATTGTAATGTATAATGCGGTGTGTTATTTCTTGATATCAGACGCTGCTGAGTATAACACACCGTTGCCATGAGAAACGAGCGTTGCTATGGACGCAGGATTCTAACTGTAGAGACTGGACGGACTATTTTCTTTAGCGGAAGCAATACAATCGTTTTTAACTCAATAAACTCCTTTTTGAATCAATAAACTCCTTTTTGAATCAATATTTTGTGTAAAATTATTGATTTATTTGGTAGGTAACCATGTAATAATGTAGCGCGAGGCGGTTGCTATAGCGAATACACCCCCTTCAGGCTGACTCAAGATCCCTCCGCCATTATCCTTTACACAGGCGCTCTGAGGTAAACCGTTTAAAAGTGTATTTTGGATGTTTTCTGAAAAAACACTTTATGAAAAGCCAAAAATCCCAAAGTTTAAACAGTTTTAATAACGTTCACTATAATGTTTGAAGAATGATAAGAAGGAATGCTTGTTTTTAAAACGTTTTGAAAAAGCTCTTGCGAATCTGATGAGGATTTGATGAGGATTATTGATTGCTAGCAGGAAAGCTGATACCAGGACATGTTACAACCTGTAAAACCTTAGAATGAACTGGGAATAGTGTGTGAAATCCACATGAAGGAGAGCAGTGAGTCTGAGAAACATAGATGCTCAAGTTATAGACCAGATTCTTCCTCGTATAGAGATTATAATTAAGAGACGGAAAGTCTTGAGAATTATTGGGAAATAGGGTTACGAAAGAAACAAGGAATCAAAGAAGTAATAGTTTGACTTGGGATATGAGGGAATGTGACTATTCTGGACTCAAATATACCATCCTCAGGTTTATATTCTATATAGTTGAATAATAATAATTTTTAAAAAAGAATTTAACAAACCCAGTACTGGTCCCGAATCCCCCAGCGAGTGTGACATATGAAGCTGTAGAGGGCAGAGTCGTGGGAAGGCTGTGTTTCTGAAGTGGTTTGCATTATTTGGTCATATATTGTGTTGCTTCTGTCATTTCTGCCCTTTTTCTTTTATGTAATGTTTGCTACTGTTTAATTCAATTCACGTTTATTTGTACAGCGCTTTTCACAATACACATCATTTCAAAGCAGCTTTAGAGAGAGTGCATGAGTCCACAGCTTACAGAGATCTGATCTCAGAGCTAGTTATGTATTTCAGAAATGTACATATAAATCACAGTTAGCGAAAAATATATTAATTTAAACAATGTAATAATTAAAGGCAGAAACAATGATCTCATTGAAGTGATGAATACATGTTTGTTACATGTATATGAAGCACTGGTGTTAGTATTAGCATTGGTGTGAGTATTAGCATTGGTGTTAGTATTAGCATTGGTGTGTATTGATTAGTTGTGGATGTAATTTCTGTGTGTCCTTTAATTACATTTTTCCAGCCGATGTATTCAGTTGTTGATTGTATTTGATGTATAGGATTTTGGGTCCCATCCAAATATGATGGAATGTGAAAATTGCTGTAATAATAATACAAAATTAAAAAGCTATTGGAACATTTTTTTCCATTACTTGCCTTTTTTTCAGTTGGACATTTTTTAACATGTTGCAAGTAACGCTCCGAGAACATTCAAAGTCAACGTTCCCATAATGCTTGAAGAACGATACAGTGGAATGTGTTTTTAAAACAAAACAAAACCAAAAAAAAGTTTCCAAAATGCTCTTGGAACGTATTTGTGCGTTTCTTGCCAATTCTTTGTGAAATCGACCAGCAAAACTGTTTCAACACACTATTCCTTTTCCAGTTCAGTGAGAAAACACTCCAGCTGCTTTATTTCTTCATGACAGACATCAGCTTCACTGGCCACAGATCAGTGTGTGTGTGTGTGTGTGTGTGTGTGTGTAGATGCTTTCAGGAGGAATATAAATATGAACGTCTGGCACATAAACTCAGAGGCCAAAGCAAACACACGTCGAGAGAGACGAACTCCAGCTGGACGAGGGAATCCAGTCACGATCTAAGCGTAAGATGGACACACACACACACACACACACACACACACACACACACACACACACACACACACACACACACACACACACACACACACACATTCTTGTACATCTATCTTTATGAGGACATTCATTGACACAGTGCAATCTCTAGCCGCTTACCCTAACCTTACCCATCACAACTAAGTGCCTAACCCGACCCCTGACCCTAAACCGACCCTTAACCTCATTATAACCTTATCCCTAAAACCAAGTGTTGCCCCTCAAACAGGCCTTTAAAGGCTCTCAGAAACTGAGGACCGGCCAACATGTCCTCACTTTACTCTCTGTGTCCTCACTCCAATGGTCGAAAACTCAAACTTCACAAAGATAGTTGTACAAGTACACACACACAGAGACAAACACAAACACACACACACACACACACCTGATCAGGCGCTCAGGTATGGAGCCAGATCAGCCTCAAAAAGAATACATTTACAAAACAAAATTCATAAATACAAGTAAAATCATACATATTTCCCCAAACGTATTATCTTTGCTGCTGCTCTGTCTCCATACCAGTGTGTGTGTGTGTGTGTGTCCATCCTCAGCTCTGAGTCGAGGTGTTTGCCGAATCGGTGTTTCCTTCTGCTTTCACAATGATCTTTATGAGTTATTTGTGTCTTCGTGTCGTATGACCTTGTGTCGGCCTGATCAGACGCCGCTGGAAGATTGTCACCTTTAAGACTTCTTCAAACGCAGTGTTTAGCAGCTGGTGAAGGTCATCTTCAGGGGCTTTCCACACACACACACACACACACACACACACACGCACACGAAACTGAGAGTCAGAGTCTGATGGTGGATGCCAGACGCTATTACCATTAAACACAGTAAGAGCTTTAGAAGACACACACACACAGGTGAGCTCATCAGCTGACATCATCAGCACTGATTATACCGCCGCTGAGACTCATCTCTATTGTCATCACACACACACACACACACACACACACACACACACACACACACACACACACACACAGGTAAAGTGAAACTGAAACTCGACTCGACTTTCATAAGAGCATTACTCAATCAACCCATATATAAATAACAATCAAATAAGCAAACTCATTCTTATTTACCATTTAACTTTTTATTTAAATTCTACTTTTAGTAATTTCATGTATTTAATTTGATAAATGCATTTATTTATTTTATTTAATTGATAAATAAAATATATTTGTATACATTTGTAAAATATATTTGTAAAATATATTATATTACAATTATAAAAAATATAAAAAATTACATATTATATATATATATTTTATAAATACATTTTTAAGGCGAGACACCGCAGGTGAACAGGGAAAGAAAACATAACTAATAGATATCACCATACTTCACCAGTTGATTGATTACACTGATAATTGCAAACATTTTTTTTGTATAAATTGTTATGTTTAAATATGTAAATGAGTGTTATCTAATAAAAAATTCACTCATTTGCATACATTTCTGAAATAAAAATATGCACATCGGATGAAGTCAGGTAAAAAAATTCTTCTTTCTTTTTATATATATATATATATATATATATATATATATATATATATATATATATATATATATATATATATATATATTAGTCAAAGGTTTTTACAGAGGGGGTTTTGGACATCTCTCTCCATCACTCCACAAACCAGATTATAATGTCAGCCAAAAATACATACATTTTCAGCATTTTTTGTTGTCATAATTATATATGAACAAACCCCTCAGTAAAAACCTTCAGAATATAGACCAGAATAAACGTGGAAAGTTTGGTGAATGTCAGTGTTGTTGAAGTGGAGATTTCTGACTCGATTTAGAGAAAACAGCCTTTCTATATACACTAATCTGCAGATGTAAATATAGATCATAGCTCTAAACGACGCAGAAGTGTGTTTTGGGTGTTTTCTTTCCACTAGTCAGAACAAACACTTTATTTAAAGGCCAAAATCTCAAAATTGAAATAGTGTGTGCCTGTGGTGTCTCGCCTTAAATAAATCTGATAAATAAATTATTATTCGATTTTCTTGATAATTTAATCATATTAGCTTAAAATTTTGTGAAACAAGAACGATAACTATATCAGTCACAATATCGTTTATTCTGCATTTTTGTCGTCTGTCTCTTTAAATGCTGGAGCTCGTTAAAGCAGGGTGGATTCTGATTGGCTGTCAGTGTTCTTATCGTCCACCAATCGCTCTGAACGTGACTCCACTGATATCGTTCCTCTGTGTCGTTATGGTTATTTATCGTCCTGACCAGCGCTGGAACGGGTCGCCGTTGATCGTGATTGTACGGATCCTCACGGTTCGGCACGTGTGTGATTCGCTGAACAGTTCAGAAAGAAACCGGATGCGTGTCAGTTTATTCGGTCTTAAAGTGACAGTAGCCTAATATTCCTGCTGTCGTCTGTCATTAATGTTAATAAAACATAAAAATACAGCTTTAACAAAGATGAACCTATATTTAATTTCTACAGTGAACAAATAGTGTTATTTTACATTTAGTCTTAATTATTGTCTGTACCTGAACACTGTTAGACTGTAACTTTGTTATTTAGTCTTCATCTCTGCTTGTAATTTGTGTATTTGTTCTCATTTTATTACTGACTGTTCACTTGTTTTAATAATGTGTGAACTTTATCAGTTAGGCTAGTAGTTTTTGATGTTGTATTGAAGAACTTCAAGTGAGCTTTAAGTAATAAATGAAAAGCAAAGTTACCCCCCCCCCCCCCATATATATATATATATATATATATATATATATATATATATATATAGTATATATACTATAGTATATAAGTATTTGATACACTGCCGATTTTCCCACTTACAAAGCATGTAGAGGTCTGTATTTTTGATCATAGGTACTCTTCAACTGTGAGTGACGGAATCTAAAACAAAACTCCAGAAAACCACATTGTATGATTTTTAAATAATTTGCATTTTATTGCATGACATAAGTATTTAATCACCTACCAACCAGTAAGAATTCCGGCTCTCACAGACCTGTTAGTTTTTCTTTAAGAAGCCCTCCTGTTCTCCACTCATTACCTGTATTAACTGCACCTGTTTGAACTCGTTACCTGTATAAAAGACACCTGTCCACACACTCAATCAAACAGACTCCAACCTCTCCACAATGGCCAAGACCAGAGAGCTGTGTAAGGACATCAGGGATAAAATTGTAGACCTGCACAAGGCTGGGATGGGCTACAGGACAATAGGCAAGCAGCTTGGTGAGAAGGCAACAACTGTTGGCGCAATTATTAGAAAATGGAAGAAGTTCAAGATGACGGTCAATCTCCCTCGGTCTGGGGCACCATGCAAGATCTCACCTCGTGGGGCATCAATGATCATGAGGAAGGTGAGGGATCAGCCCAGAAATACACGGCAGGACCTGGTCAATGACCCGGAGAGAGCTGGGACCACAGTCTCAAAGAAAACCATTAGTAACACACTACGCCGTCATGGATTAAAATCCTGCAGCGCACGCAAGGTCCCCCTGCTCAAGCCAGCGCATGTCCAGGCCCGTCTGAAGTGTGCCAATGACCATCTGGATGATCCAGAGGAGGAATGGGAGAAGGTCATGTGGTCTGATGAGACAGAAATAGAGCTTTTTGGTCTAAACTCCACTCGCCGTGTTTGGAGGAAGAAGGATGAGCACAACCCCAAGAACACCATCCCAACCGTGAAGCATGGAGGTGGAAACATCATTCTTTGAGGATGCTTTTCTGCAAAGGGGACAGGGCGACTGCAGCGTATTATGGGGAGGATGGATGGGGCCATGTATCGCCAGATCTTGGCCAACAACCTCCTTCCCTCAGTAAGAGCATTGAAGATGGGTCGTGGCTGGGTCTTCCAGCATGACAACGACCCGAAACACACAGCCAGGGCAACTAAGGAGTGGCTCCGTAAGAAGCATCTCAGGGTCCTGGAGTGGCCTAGGCAGTCTCCAGACCTGAACCCAATAGAAAATCTTTGGAGGAGCTGAAAGTCCGTATTGCCCAGCGACAGCCCCGAAACCTGAAGGATCTGGAGAAGGTCTGTATGGAGGAGTGGGCCAGAAGCCCTGCTGCAGTGTGTGCAAACCTGGTCAAGAACTACAGGAGACGTATGATCTCTGTAATAGCAAACAAAGGTTTCTGTACCAAATATTAAGTTCTGCTTTTCTGATGTATCAAATACTTATGTCATGCAATAAAATGCAAATTAATTATTTAAAAATCATACAATGTGATTTTCTGGATTTTTGTTTTAGATTCCGTCTCTCACAGTTGAATAGTACCTATGATAAAAATTACAGACTTCTACATGCTTTGTAAGTGGGAAAACCTGCAAAATCAGCAGTGTATCAAATACTTGTTCTCCCCACTGTATATATATGGAGGGGAGGGATGTAACTTTGCTTTTCATTTATTACTTAAAGCTCACTTGAAGTTCTTCGATACAAAATCAAAAACTATATATATATATGTATTTTTTTGCTGATCCGAAAAATTATCCGATCCGTGGCTCAAAAAACGTAGATGATCCGAACCGTGAGTTTTGAGATCCGTTGCAGTGATCCAGGTCACATGACGAATCAAGCCCTCGCTCCACCCGGAACAAACAAACACATTACGCAACACGCCAATTACTTCAGGCAAAACAAATTAGTGTAATGAGCTGTTACGTAAATGACGCTTTTCTGAGAAACGAAAGGACTCGGCGTGGATGAGAGGAGAACGAGGACAGTGAATCCCAGCGGAAGACTCCTCCATCCCACAGAAAGTCCCGATGCGTGAATGAAGCGACACATGCTGGAATCCACCCAGAAACACCGGCGACGCACAAAACCCCCTCGTCCCACGATCACACACACACACACCCACATGTGCATTTGTTTCCATCACAATGAAACTCTCCCCATTTAATGACACTGGTACTTTCCACACACACACACACACACACACACACACACCAGATGGGCGTGTGTTTTGTGAGCGCACCTGTCAACACGCCTTGCGTAACCTGAGAGCTCACCTGTGCAAACACACACACAATAACACAAGGCACGGCGGGCTTTTGTAGCAAACTTTATATAGTTAAAATGCTAACATTACATCGAGAGAGAGAGAGAGAGAGAGAGTGTGTGTGTGAGAGAGTCCAGAGAAAGAGAGAGAAAAAGTGTGTGTGAGAGTGTGTGTGTGTGTGTGTGAAAGAGAGAGAGAGTGTGTGTGAGTCCAGAGAGAGAGAGAGAGAGAGAGAGAGAGAGAGAGAGAGAGAGAGAGAGAGAGAACAAAATCCAGACACTGATTTACATGAGCGACGCTATTTACACCAATCAGAGAGCAGAACAGAGTCTTAAGAGTCCTTCAGCTCTACTTAAAACTATAAATGAAGTAGAATTTAACACAAACATTGTTCTCTGCTGCAGGACGAAGCACAAACTCACTGAATGTTTCTCTATACAGCTGGAGTTCGGCGCGCTTCACTGTGATTGGTCGGCCGTGGGGCTGGCCGCTGCCCCCTCGTCGTTGCTGCTGTCCACTTCCTGTTGCATGGCCTCCTGGTCCAGGCGCTGGCTGGTGTAATCGCTGATCTCCAAGAACCCGCTCGGCTCCACCACAACATTAGACTGGCTGGAGTCTGGCATGATGGAGTACTGGGGGATCACCTGACCACAAACACAAGCGTCAGCCAATCACAGCAGTGCTAAGGGGTAACCTGACCACAAACACAAGCGTCAGCCAATCACAGCAGTGCTGAGGGATCACCTGACCACAAAGACAAGCGTCAGCCAATCACAGCAGTACTGGGGGATCACCTGACCACAAAGACAAGCGTCAGCCAATCACAGCAGTGCTGAGGGATCACCTGACCACAAAGACAAGCGTCAGCCAATCACAACAGTGCTGATGGATCACCTGACCACAAACACAAGCGTCAGCCAATCACAACAGTGCTGAGGGATCACCTGACCACAAAGACAAGCGTCAGCCAATCACAACAGTGCTGAGGGATCACCTGACCACAAACGTCAGCCAATCACAACAGTGCTGAGGGATCACCTGACCACAAACGTCAGCCAATCACAACAGTGCTGAGGGATCACCTGACCACAAACACATGCGTCAGCCAATCACAGCAGCCGAAAAACAATTACATACAATACAATCAGAGTTATATTAAAGGAACACTCCACCGTTTTTTAAAATATGGCTTATTCACCGTCTTTCCTACAGTTAGATCGGTGGGCAAATGCATTTGTGTCTCAGTGCATGCACTGTTTCAGTTTGACAGGGTCGGCGCTAGCGTAGCTTAGCATAATGAATGGAATCCTTTGTTGCCAGCTAGCATGTCCTGAGTAAAAGTGATCAATAAAAATGTAAAACCCACCTAATTACTTCTTGTGGCCTGCGTATTCACAACGATAGCGATGCAGATTAACACTAGGCGATTTCCTCGGCAGATATTGACTTGGGACTATATTGGGGGGAAGCACAGGCGGAGCACAGGCGAAGCACTGCTATGGGGCGCAGAGATATCAAGTGAATATGTGGTATAATATGGGTCGATCTATGGTGGAGTGTTCCTTTAAAAAAATGTCCTGGCTCTTCCAAGCTTTATAATGGCAGTGAATGTTTTGAAGTCCATAAAAGTGCATCTGTCCATCATAAAAGATTTTTGATGGACAGATGCACTTTTATGATGGACAGATGCACTTTTATGATGGACAGACGCACTTTTATGATGGATAGACGCACTTTTATGATGAATAATGATGGATAAATGCACTTTTATGATGGACAGACGCACTTTTATGATGAATAATGAAGGATAAATGCACTTTTATGATGGACAGATGCACTTTTATGATGAATAGATGCACTTTTATGATGGATAGATGCACTTTTATGATGGACAGACGCACTTTTATGATGATAGATGCACTTTTATGATGGACAGATGCACTTTTATGATGGACAGATGCACTTTTATGATGGACAGACGCACTTTTATGATGGATAGATGCACTTTAATGATGGACAGATGCACTTTTATGATGAATAGATGCACTTTTATGATGGACAGACGCACTTTTATGATGATAGATGCACTTTTATGATGGACAGATGCACTTTTATGATGGACAGATGCACTTTTATGATGGACAGATGCACTTTTATGATGGACAGACGCACTTATATGATGGATAGATGCACTTTAATGATGGACAGATGCACTTTTATGATGAATAGATGCACTTTTATGATGGATAGATGCACTTTTATGATGGACAGACGCACTTTTATGATGATAGATGCACTTTTATGATGGACAGATGCACTTTTATGATGGACAGATGCACTTTTATGATGGACAGATGCACTTTTATGATGGACAGACGCACTTATATGATGGATAGATGCACTTTTATGATGGACAGACGCACTTTTATGATGGATAGATGCACTTTTATGATGGACAGACGCACTTTTATGATGGATAGATGCACTTTAATGATGGACAGATGCACTTTTATGATGGACAGATGCACTTTTATGATGGATAGATGCACTTTAATGATGGACAGACGCACTTTTATGATGGATAGATGCACTTTTATGATGGACAGATGCACTTTTATGATGGACAGATGCACTTTTATGATGGACAGATGTACTTTTATGATGGACAGACGCACTTATATGATGGATAGATGCACTTTTATGATGGACAGACGCACTTTTATGATGGATAGATGCACTTTTATGATGGACAGACGCACTTTTATGATGGACAGATGCACTTTTATGATGGACAGACGCACTTTTATGATGGACAGATGCACTTTTATGATGATAGATGCACTTTTATGATGGACAGACGCACTTTTATGATGGACAGATGAACTTATGATGGACAGATGCACTTTTATGATGGATAGATGCACTTATGATGGACAGATGCACTTTTATGATGGACAGATGAACTTATGATGGACAGATGCACTTTTATGATGGATAGATGCACTTATGATGGACAGATGCACTTTTATGATGGACAGATGAACTTATGATGGACAGATGCACTTTTATGATGGATAGATGCACTTATGATGCACAGACGCACTTTTATGATGGACAGACGCACTTATGATGGACAGATGCACTTTTATGATGGACAGATGCACTTTTATGATGGATAGATGCACTTTTATGATGGATAGATGCACTTTTATGGACTTTAAAACAGAAATAGCCATTCACTTTCATTATAAAGCTTGGAAGAGCCAGGACATTTTTAATATAACTCTGATTGTGTTCGTCTGACAGAAGAATGTCATACACACCTAGGATGAGTTCAGGGAGAGTTTACTATCCCTTTAACTCAGTTCTGTGTGTGTGTGTGAGAGTGTGTGTGTGTGTGTGTGTGAGTGAGTGTGCGTGTGTGTGTGTGTGTGTGTGTGTGAGTGTGAGAGTGTGTGAGAGTGTGTGTGAGTGTGCGTGAGTGTGTGAGAGTGTGTGTGAGTGTGTGTGAGTGTGCGTGAGAGTGTGTGTGAGTGTGTGTGTGTGTGTGTGAGTGTGCGTGAGTGTGTGTGTGCGTGTGAGTGTGAGTGTGCGTGTGTGTGTGTGTGTGAGTGAGGAGCAGCCGCACCTGTATGATGTCCAGCTCTTTGCTCTTTGCTCGGCTGAAGGCCTCGAGCGTCGGCTTGGAGCTGCTGATGAGTGATGAAGAGGAGGAAGAGGATGAGGAGGCCACAGCTTTGGTCATCGGGCCGCAGTCGCTGGAGGAGTCCACCATCATGGGCTCCAGCTCCGCCTCCAGCATGGAGATCTTCAGGATGTCTGAGACCGAGGGTTTCTCCGGCACCGGCACACTGGAGCTGGACTCCGACTGGAGCTTCACTGACGCCTCGGCGCTGCTGGACACCGGCGGACCCTGAAGATGAGGAACCGGGTGAGGAACCGGATGAGGAACCGGCTGAGGGCTGCCGAACGTGATCCTGGTGACGCTGGCGCCCTGCGTGATGATCGGCTGCTGCACCTGAGACACACACACACACACACACACACACACACACAGAGAACCGTCACCAATAAAAATGGTTCTACACTGCAAAAATTATTTTCTTAGTATTTTTGTCTTGTTTCCAGTCCAAATATCTACAAATTCCTAAATCAAGATGTGTTCACTAGACGAGTAAAATGCCATAAGAATTATGTCTTGTGTTCTAGGGAAATAAATCAACATTAAGTGAGTTGTTACTTTAAAAAAGCAAAATTATCCAGAAAAAAATTAAGTGGGAAAAAAACGTGAATGTGAAAAAAGATAAATAAAACACAATTTAGGAAAAACTAAACCTAAAACTATGACCTCAGTGAAGTAAATGTGTGATGTGTGAGGGTCTGTCACACACACCTGCGCGCTGCTCTTCCCGGAGCCCACGGGGTGATGCGCCTGCAGGGGGGGGGGCTGGGACAGCTGTGTGTGTGTGTTGGGCCGGTTGTGTGAGGTGGGCGCCTGCTGCAGTCGGGGCAGCTGAGGTGTGTGTGGAGCGACGGACACCGGTGGAGGGCCAGCAGAGGGCGCTCTCTGGACCACAGCTCTCGCTGACACAGGCTCCGCCCTCTTCGCCTCCGACGGGCCAATCACAGGCTTGCTGAGGGGCTGCTGGGACGAGCGGTAGAACAGACCCGTCTGAGGGTCCAACGTGTCTCCCTCGAACTCGCCCTCGTCCACCAGCATCTGCTCCTGCAGCGGCTTCCCCTCCACCTGCGCACACACACACACGCACACACGCACACACATGCACGTACACACACACACACGCTATTTTCATTTTTTATATGAAATATATATTTTCAAAAACATGTTTTACTCTAAAACTGTGAGAAAATCAAAGCCATAAATCTAAACAATGTGAGGTTGATATCTCAACAAATGATCTTTCAGTGAGATGTTGTTCGGCTGCAGTTCCAGACGCTTCCACTAGAGGAAACTCGACTCTCATTCATTTACAATACGTCATTTCTGACCGCGAGGAGCTCAAGTGTGACTGTTGTTTACAGAACCATTTTCACATATATATAGCATGAAGAATATAATAACACTACTATTCCAGCTTTAGCAGCCGCTTGCAACGTCCAGGTCGCGGGTTCGATGCATAAAGACGTCGGATGCAGTCGCAGTGTAAATGTGATGCAGTGACACAGGCTTCAGGGTTGTGTGTCTGCGGTTGTGACCTGTTGTGCGACGGCTCCAGACGCTACAGTGCTGATGCTCTTGGCTGAAGTCGACTGGTTCTGGTTCTGGTTCTGGTTCTGGTTCTGGCTGCTGGATGCAGAGACGTCTCCTCCCGCCACAGCTTTACACACTTTACCTGAAACTGCAGAGAAACAAGTCTTTAAAATCGAATTAAGACTTCTTGCACAAATATACTGTATATCCATATAGAACATGATCAAATAAATCATGCGTTTCAGATTGTTTCGCTTCATTGAATGGCACACAACTGCAAAACTACAATACTTATACATCATACGAATGAGTTAATGTCGAGCGATACTGGATTTTGCTGATATGATGCTGATAGGAAAGGAAATTAACAGATTATTGTGTATGATACTAGTAAATGTGTTAAATCCTGTATTTATGTTGAATTAAATGCCAGATACAGTTTATTGAGTAATAAAAAATACCAATAATATAAAAAAAAGATTTTATGCATAATGAACCTTTTAATTGTAACCAAGCCTGAAATACAGCGGGACTCTTATTTTGAAATGTGAGATGAGGAAGATAAATCATGCATTTTACAACCTAATCTATGATATATAATTATATAAACATCATAAGGTAAACATGATCGTAATTCATCAACAGCAGATCAAAGCAATCGCTTGGCATAAATGTGCCATATTTATTGTGAACTGATCTAATACCTCCTAAAATTATTATTAAAGTGCCCGATTCTGCTGTTTTAAAGGTTCCTAATGTTATTTCAGAGTCTCCTACATTCATCCAAGCTCAGAATCACTGTAATGTCCTCATAATCTCCACTGCAGCGTCAGCTCTTTCCTCTCAGTGTCTGAAACACTTCCATCAAAGATTCAGTCTCTCTAAGCCCCGCCTCTCTGAGAGATGCTCTGCTCTGATTGGTCAGAAAGCAAACGCTCATCATCATATCTGAATCTCAGCTCTTGATCACAGTGATATGAACAGTAACGATGGCGTGGGTTTCACCGGATCAATCTCAGAAAACAGCGTCTTCTCGACACGAACAACACGAACCAAACTCTTCCAGTCTCAGATACACTACAGTGTTTGAGGGCGGAGCTAAGAGACGCTTCTCAGCCAATCATGACCAGAGGCTGGCATTAGGAAAATTAGTAACAAACTGGAATTACTGACGACTCATTTCATCAGTTTAGAATTGCTTCTTTCTGTTATCTGCACTTTGAAACTTTTCAGACCTTCTACATTCACAGACCGTTGTATTACACACTGCATGACAGGGGTCTCTGGATAGGCATAATAGAGGCACTTTAGGAGTTTTAGCGAACCATTTAAAGTCCCCTTTTAATGTTGTTTATGTGTCTATGTGGTGTTATTAATACGCTTTAAGACAAACCATGTGTAAGTTCATAAGTCGACAGCATTGCTGAGTATTTCCTCCTTAAAACTGCAGTGAACCAAAGACAGTCTCAAAAACACGCTTTGAAATCGCTGGTGTTTCTGACGTCACAAACTACCTTGTAACCAATCAGATCAACGTGTGATCGTCAACCAGTGGATCTCTGAGCTGAGTGAGTGAGTGGAGGCGGGGTGAATTTGCATATTCATAGAACCACGAATACTAAATGAGGAGAGGGTGTTGAGTTACATTCAAGATATTTTAAGGCATTAAGACATTATTTTAGTAAGGAAAAAACATTTAAATGCGTCACTTTGGTGAGTTTTAAGGGATAAAATGACTGACTCCAGGGGGACTTTAAATGTATTTAGACTGTTTATGACCCTAAATACGATCAAACTGAATGAAGGACCCCGAGTTGAGGGCTTTAAATGACTCTGTGAGCGGAGTGAGTGGTGTTGATGTACCGATGTATTCAGGGATGGTGTCCGAGTCTCCGGTGTTCTGACCCGACGGCTCCGGCGACTGTCTCCGGTCCGAGGACACTGGGATCGGCACCGCCATCTGACTCAGGTCGATCGTGTGCTGTCGAGGTTTAGAGTCGCTCTTCTCCTTCACTGTATCATCACACACACACACACACACACACACACACACACACACACATATATACATACAGTCAAACCAACATTTATTCAGACACCAGATATCATTTTTGATATTGTTTCACTAGTGTGATCAGGACACTATAGTTCATTTCTGTAAGTGAGGAGAGCAAAATAAAGTAAACTGTGACATATTATACCCGATAATTCTTCATACAGTGACTACCAGTAAAAAAAAATGATTGGGACACTTTGAGCTGATCATGTTTTGCTGAAGTGTTTTTTCTTTAATTGCTAATGCTCTTTTTACACACAGACTGAACAAAATGAAGCATTGCTTGGTGATTGGTTGAGCTAAACTGGTATTATCTAATTGTGTAGTTAAATTTAACAGCTGACAGATATTCAACATAATTCATGTGTGAGACAGTCTAACAGAAGGACGGACAAAACCAGTCAAATATCAACTGAGTTCTGCTCATATTTTATTACCATTTTCTAAACTATAGCGAATAAACTGTGATGATGTGAGAAATGTTGAAGGAGTCTGAATAATTTTTGGTTTAACGCAGCAGGAAGGAGGCAGAAACCGATGCAGGATCTCACACACACACACACACACCGCTGGTCTGCTGCAGCTCCAGAAGGGCTTTAATGGTGGACGTCGCCGACTGGGACTCTCCTGTAACGTCCTGGTAAATGATGGTGGGACTGGCTTCCACGGACACCTCCTGCTCGGCCCAGTCCTGCCCCCTGGAGGCGATCACGTGCACCACCGGCGGAGCGTCTGCACACACACACACACACACACACACACACAACACTCTTACTCTCTGCAGATCATTCCTTCTGTGCTATAATCATAATACATTTTATTTAAGGCTCCTTTCAAATCACTCAAGGTCACCATACATCAAGCAGCAGCAACAATAACAATATTAAAATAAAAAACAACATTAGCAATGGTAATAAATGATAAATAAGGGGAGAGCAACAATTACAAACATGACTAAAAATAAAATTAAAATAAATGTTATGACGTTAATTCGTTATGTTAATATGGGCCAAACGAGTTGAGACCCACTGGTGTAAAGCTGTTCAAAACATCATTCAGTGTAAACTGTGATAATTATAGTTAATAAATCGCAATTACAATTTCAAGGGAATAATGGTCATGTGTGCTGATGGCGCACTCCTACCGTGAGGTGTGTCGGACTCGGTGAACGGGGTCGGCTCGTCTTTCAGCGTCTCCTGAGTGGATCCGGCGGGTTCAGCGCTGCGAGAGACTTGCTGAAGCGTCTCGCTGACCAGCTGACGGGCCTGTTCGCTCACCACCGCCTGGAACGCCATGGGCTTGGGCTTGATCAGGACCTGCGCACACACACACACACACACAGCGTTTAAGGTGTGAAGCTAAAAGATCCATCAGTAGAGAGACTGTAAAGATGGCCTGCGCTCCTTCACGCTCTTCCATTGGTGAAGAGTGAAGCCGCCAGAGTCCTAATACAGCGCTGACATCGTGTGCCGATTTGGGACCTGATTCTGCGCAGTAGTGAGTGTGTGTGGAGTCACGTTATCAAGGTCCCGCACACACTCTCGCAGACACGGTTCCTACAAAGTTTCCCGAGTGAAATAAACAGTTATGGACATGTAGAAATTAAAGCTGAAGCTCCAATCTCCTCACGAAAACCCCCCAAAAAAGTGTGTTGGTTCCTCAGTGACTCCGTTTAGAGGAGCTGTCAATCACAGCTGTCAATCATCACGTCACATTCACGTTTTTATAGCATCAAATACACTATTTATGAGTTATACTGGGACCAGCCACTGGGGGGCGATCGAGACTCTGGGTTTATGAGTTATACTGGGACCAGCCACTGGGGCGTGATCAAGACGCTTTGGATGTTTTTTTCATTTATGCAGATTTTGGTGCCTCCATCCAATGTTTCTTATGCAATATCCCCAAATTCACGTTAACATATGCGTATGAACCACAGCTGGAGAATCCCCTCGTGTGTGTGACTCTGCAGAACACTGACACTCCTTGTGTTTAGATGTTGTGCTTCAGTGTTTGGCTCTGACACAGACTGAATGGTTCGGCCCCTCGTTCATCAGTGTTCACTGGTGTGTGTTTCTGACAGGCACTGGGATTGACGGAGCTGGATAAATCTGTGCTGGTTTATGGATATGCAACCGCCCTGCTGGAAATCGGACAACCAGAGGTAATGCCACACGACTCCGCTTTCCAAAGCAAACGTTCACACCGAGAGCGCACATTCACCAGCTGACCAGCTTTAACCTGCGCACACACACGTGTAGGAGACGCTGGAGGAAGTCATGTGACTTTACCTCATGCTAGTTCCCCCTACACACCTGACATAAGTTAACCTGGGCGTGTCCTGATCGACATCTCCCTTATCTTTGATCACCAAAATGACATTACATTTTTTTCCTTGGATGCCTTAAAATATCTTGAATGTAACTCGACACCCTTGCCTCATTTAGTATTCGTGGTACCATGAATATGCAAATGAGCCCCGCCTCTACGACGGCTCAGCCTGAGCACAGACCCTGACCTGTGTTTTGCCCTGCTGCCCGTAGACGATCTTGGTGGGGATGATCTTGGTGGCGGTGGAGGGCTGGACGCCAGCGCTGAGGCTCTTGGGCTGCGTCACGATCATCTTGGTGATGGGTCTCGATGCGGTGATGATGGCGGGCTTGGACCCGGGCATCGCCTGCAGGCTCTTCTCTCCCTGAAACACATACACACACCCCCTCGTCAGCGCCGCACCGCCGCCCGCACGCGTCATGTGACGGTCATGTGACCTCACCCCAGCGTTCAGCAGCGTCGTGACCACGTTCTTGCCCGGCAGACCCTGGATGGTGGTTCCTTTGCCCGAGGTCTTCTGCACCACGATCACATTGGGTTTGGACGTCATGGGGATGGTGGTGATCTTAGTGGTGGTTCCTGTTAATTCAGAACATCAGAACCACACACACACACACACACACACACACACACACACACACGGAGAGTTACTTAGTGCGAATGTACAATGAAATTAGTTGTAACCCTAACCTGGTTTGGTTGTATTATCGGTTCAAAAAACCGCCCACAAAACCTCGCACAATACAACTTTAACATCATAGGATGTCCTGTTACTTTATCCTCTACAGTAAAAGACCTGGGTGTTATACTCGATTGCAACCTGTCTTTTGAAAATCATATTTCATGTTACAAAAACAGCCTTTTTCCACCTTAGAAACATTGCTAAGCTACGTAATATGCTATCAGTTTCTGATGCAGAAAAGTTAGTTCATGCATTCATGACCTCG